>JAJOZX010000841.1:432500-605000 GCA_023014485.1 Bathynomus jamesi
TCAGTACATAATAAGAGGTCGCTATGATTTTCACATTTTCAATTAATTAATTAACAGGAGAAAGATACTGATATAGCTCTAAGGTACAAAGAAAGAGAGGCTGCATTCCAGGCTGGAGCTGCTGCTCTTTCATCATCCAGCACATCCACTTCATCCTCTGAAGAATTCAACGCTGAAGACGATGATTATCATCCGTCGACTTCGACCGGAGGAGCAGATGTACACTCTCATCCTCCGAAACGAAACAATATCTTCACATCACCAGATGTGGTTGCTGCTCTTGATCGCGTCAACCTTCCCGAACGAGGAGCAGTCTTCAGTGGTGGGCGCGGTACCAAAATTTGGGGGTGCGTTACGCGGTACTGCGGTACCTCAGCATGCCCAGTGCGTTACGCGGTACTGCGGTACTTTTTCAGGCCCCCCTGGTGCGTTCCGCGGTACTGCGGTACTGCGGTACTGCACACAAGAACAACACAAGTAATAGCACATATTTTCAGAAATTGCATATCGGCGATTTCGCACCTGAACTTTCTGCCATAATGGCTAAAAATCGATCTTTGTCACAGAAATGTAACACACGTGCAACCGGCTCAAAAGCAAGCACTGCACTGAGGCGTTGTGATAGGATGGCAACGTAACATGTTCTGAACGAAAACTTAACGTGTCTAGAGTTAGGCTGATGCAACACACGCAGCATTCGTCTTACTGTACTCCTGTAATAAGGTTTACTTCAAAAAAAGTGTTAATTTTTTGAAAAGTCGTGTTTGTCGGTACCGCGGAAAGTACCGCGGGAAATTTGAATGCGGTAGCGGTACTGCTGTACTTTCAGCGATCCTTTGCGGTACTGCGTTATGCGGTACCGGTTTGGTAGTGCGGTAGTACCGCAGTACCGCAGTACCGCAAAAAATACCGCAAGTGCCCAGCTTTGGCAGTCTTCGTTGCTGGATCAGTCGCTCAAGCCCTGGGCTATGATATTTCTACAATGACTCACGCAGCTCCATCCGTCGTTCAAGAAGGCAAGCAAGGCAGGCAGCAACCAAAGAGGATCAAGCTTCGTTTTCTGTCGAAGGACCCCTTCTTCTTCACTGGGATGGGAAACTACTTCCCGACATCGGCGGCGCAAAGGAAACAGTCGAACAAACTGCGGTAATCGTTATGGGAAATGGGATGGGAAAACTCCTAGCCGTGCCAAAAATACAACGAGCTACAGGAGAAGAACAGGCCAAGGCTTGCATTTCGACGATTGATGACTGGAATCTTCTCGGTGAGATCCAAGGTCTCATATTTGACACAACTGCGTCTAATACTGGCCTTCACAGGGGAGCCTGTACCATGATTGAAAAAGAAGGGAACTTGTCTGGATCGCTTGTCATCATATCCTTGAAGTCGTCTTGTCAAACACCTGCAAACGTACTTCTTGGACCCACAAGTGGCCCGGAAATGACTCTTTAAACGTTTTCAGAAAAAATGGCCATCATTTCAGAAGGATTCCTTCATGAAGGCTTCAAACAACCTATTCAGAGATCCAAAGATGTTCCAGCTTCGAGAGGAAATCATCCAGTACTTCACAAAGGCACTGGAGTCTAAACAATCGCGTGATAATTACGAGAAATTGCTACGACTCTGCTTCACCTTCCTCGGGTGCCGTGATGAGAAAGAAGTCAAGGTCCGCGCTCCAGGACCGACTCACCATGCACGCTGGATGGCCAAGGCCATCTACGCTCTCAAAATTTATCTGTTCAAGCATCACTACAGCTGTCAGCACGTGAGACGGAGAATATCACCGAACTCTCTCTGTTTATCGCCTTGGTCTACGTACGTTTTTGGAACGAGGCTCCCGTCGGAATCAACGCTCCTTTCAACGATATTCTGCTTCTTAAAATCTTACAAAAGTACCCAAATCAGACCATTTCCAAAGCAGCATCCACAGCTCTTCAACGGCACCTGTGGTATCTTGGAGAGCATCTCATCGGCCTTGCATTCTTCGATCCTAGAGTCGATGCCGAGACCAAACTGAAGATGGTCGTAAACCTCCAACGTAACGAGAATACCACTGTTACTCGTCGACTGAAGCTTGAAGGAAACATTGAAGATTTGAATTTTTATGAAATGGTCACCAAAAGGACCCTGGGAATCTTCAATCTGTTAAAGAAAGAAGGAAGGAAGGCAGCGGAGGATACCTTCTTCAGGACCGATCCCAATTCCTGGACGGAGGATGATTGCTTTCAAGAGTTTCGACGCATAGCGATCAACCTAAAAGCTGTCAATGATTCGGCGGAGATGGGTATCGCCCTTATCAAAGCATATAATACATCTTTGACGAAGTATGAAGAACAAAAACAATTCATCCTCCGATTAGTAGCAAAACATCGCCAAGACTACTCATCATCTTCGAAGGAGTCAGTGATGAAGCGTTAATCTAAGTAATGATGTATATTATAAACGAATGATAAATGTAATTTTCTATCAAACATCATTTTTGTTCTTTAAAACTTAATTTGTTTTCTTTAAGAGTTATTCTGTTCTCAAAAAATAAATAAGCTGTTTTCTTTGAGATTTAATCTGTTTTCAAACAAATAAACTAGTATTTGCCCTTGTTTTTTCATTTTTTAACCCAGAAGATCAATCTACTAGAAAATGAGTAGTAAAATGAAATTCATAGCGACCAGTAAATATCATTCAATTAGGCTGAAATTTGGCATGGAGATGTTTGATAGATGTAGGAACAGGAGCAGCCATGTGGAGTTAAAAAATTTAAAAAAATTATTTTTTGGACCATCGTAAATTATTGCACACGGATCACCTGCAGATAAAAAGAGGAATTTCATTGCTTTTTGAAATATACTCGTATATCACTTTGACTTCCCATCATCTAATTATAACATTAAAATTCTTAGTTTCAGTAATGTCAAAATTTCAATTTAACGAATATAAAATAGAGAATTCTTTCAATCACGCTGATAAAAACCTTAAAATAGACAATTCCAATGCCTATCAGATGTCCCGTTTTGATATTGAATCTCTCTCTGTTAACAAATATATCGCAATGAATAGGTAACATAAATAACTCCGAATATAACAATTCTACAACACTCAATTCATCAGATTGTGAATTTTCAAAAGTGTTTAATTTAGCATCAAAAGAAAGTTATTTTTTCCTCGATAAGAAACGAAAAGAACAAACATACTTTATCAGTAATATTTTCCTTTAATATCATCAAGGAAATAAGTTAACAAAATTTAGATTATAACTAATGAACAATTGCACGAGCTACGTATACTACACAGTCGTAATATTTACTTCATACAAAGTTTACACACACTGTACCTTATACCAAAGTCTACCTATACACGGTCAGTTTACTCTCCTATACATTTTCAAGTCCGTAATCAGGGGTGGTGCGATGGGTGTGTACGCACCGCCCTACGGCCTGTGAAGGTCCGCCTAATGGGACCAACAGATCACTAAAAAACACTAAAACATTACACAAGCATTGTCATAGAAATGTGAAGTTACACCTTATATTTAATTTTTATATCACCATGGTTGTTCATGTACTTCACTTTTTATCTGATAACTTGCACTAGTCCCACGGAGATGAAAGCATTATTCAATTCCCTCTTCGTCCTTTAACATGCTGTTCATACAGCCTATATTGAGCAAAGTTCGTGTTTATATTCTCAACTCTACCTTGCCACTACAAGTTGTGAGTGTGAAAGGAGCGCGAATGCCCAAAGAACACGTCATTCCTACAACAGAACCAGTATGGCTCAAGCGAGACTTTCTTCACTCGCACTTATGCACATCCACTACCTCATAGACATTGACCTTGATCAAGTTGTAGATTTGTTCTGTTATTGTTCTGTTTGTGACGATCTATTTCACTCCTATATTACAGAGTAAAATAAACTTCTCAGAATGTTTGTTTTTACCTTGAAATGTCTTAAAATTCACAAAAACCTGACGTTTTAACGCCATTTCAGACTCATTGATTTTCCTCGCAACCGCCCTCAGAAGGCAGGAAATGCAGTCTCAGACAACCTAAATTTTCAAATTTTCCCGGGGAACCGTGTCCCCGGGCCCTCCTAGGCAGGCCTGGATTAACCATTAAGCAAAATAAGCACGTGCTTAGGGCACCAAGGGAAGGGGGCACCACAGAGAAAAATTTTTAAAGTATAAATAAAGTTATAAGTAGGCAACAATAAGCATTATTTTGCATCTTTTGATCCATGTATGTTGAAATGCTATGTATCTTCAAGGTTAGAAAGCAATGGAATAAAAGATGTTTTGTTTCGTACAAATAATATTTCTTCATAAGAATTAATTTTTTCCAAAAATTGACCACCAACATCGATTTCTGTAGAAAGAATCGTTTTCAATAAATTTTTGTATTTGCATTTTTCCCTTATAACAGTTTTTTAAAAAATGAATAAAAAAGTGTTGAAAATTTGCATTTTTCCTGTTGCCCTAGTTATAAGTAAATAATTTGCTTATATTGCTTACTGCTATTTAGTGTTAAATAAATAAAATTAAAAAACAGGTTATATTTAATATAGTTGTGGGGTCTGGCCTGGGGGATGGCCTGGAAGAAAACTGAATTTTTAATCTATTATTTCACATTCAGCACTTATTGAGTCTTAATATCTTGTCAGTTGGACAATGGAAGGGTTGAGGGGGAACCATTGTTGGGCTGTGCTTAGGGCATCAGTTGGCCTTAATCCGGCCCTGCTCCTAGGAGCTCGGTCTTCGGGGTTTGTTCGCACCCCGACATAAAAAATCCTGGCTACGGGCCTGATTTTCAGTATCTTTTCCGTCGTGTGGTCACCACTAAAATCAAATAAAATCTACATTATTCTACTTCTCTTCACCTTTTTCGTACTATTCATTACATTTTAACTTGAAGAAACATTTATTTATTAAGATTCGGTAAAAAAGGAGTTGAAATGAACCACAACACAATAGTGGATTTTAATTATCACTTGAGAGAGGTTAGCTTTCATTACATTATCAACTAATCTAATCTAACCTAACCCTAACTAAGGTGTAGGCACAGACACAAAGGGAAAGACTTATTCAGTGAAGTGTTACATGACATTTTCAATTTCCTTCCAAATTCTAAAAAGTAAAACGGACTAAATAACCACTGTTTCTTAATAAAAAATATTTTCTTCAACTTAAAACGTATTGAATTGCATTCAAAGGTAATAATCAATTAATGAACATGCAGAATTGTATTAAATTTGGGTGGCAGCAATCGAAAGGAAAATATCTCATTTTAAATATTTTAAGTCTTGTTTATATCTGTGAAATTTTCACCATAGATATTTTTCCCTCATTTCTATATTTTTCTAAATAGGTTTTTAATTAAAAATTTATTTATATTGTAAGATTTATCTTCTCACCATAAATGCTCTTGAAGTGGAACTCTTCCCTGCCACGTTCATTTATAATTGTTGATGAAGGAATGAAATGTTTATCAAAAGAATTAAATATCTTTTACTTTTATTAATAAAAGTACATTATACAATTTCGTAGATAAGGAACATAATGAAATACTTAATAAAACTATAAAATACAATACAAACTAAATTCATACAAAAATATAATAATGGTTAATACTTATTATTTAGGATAAAGAACACATGACAAACAATGTGTACTTTTATAACACACAAGGATCATTTTATTAACATCTTAATCGCCATGAAGGTAGTCTTCAATCTTTGTTCTCTTCCTCTTTCGTTTGTTGGCTTTGATTTTCATTGAATTCTGTAGGTTGTTTAGGCTCCTCTTCACTTCCAATCGCCACTGGAATGGTGTGGCTCTCCTGTACCTGACGAACCTTCAGGTTTCCTCCAGGGAGCAACGACGCCTTTAAACTGGATGGATGAATGTCTTTTGGAATTGTTTGATCGTGTCTGACGTAGATGAAGCTTCCATCGGGAGAATCCTTTCGTCCTTCCACTTTGAGGAGACCCTCTTTTACTTCCACTTTGGTTTTATCAGGGTCACATCCTTGAAGGTTTACATTTACTTGGAAGTGATCATCTTCAGGAGATTCGGAGAATGGATTAAATATATCGAACGAAGGGAATATTTCTTGAAGATTTACAAGATTTGTGAAATTGGAGTTGTTCCTCGAGTGAAGAGTGTGTTCCTTCTTTTCTTCGTTTGCTTTTGCCTTCGTCGACGAAGCGTCTTTCGGAGAATTTTGTTCGTCAGAATTCTTTTTTTCTGACGAAGTTTCTTTGGAAGAAATTTGTTCTGTGTCGGATTTCTTTCTCTGAAAATATCGTCCACGGTGAATGACGGAAGGAAATCTTCTGACGAAGTGTGAGGAGGGATCACAGAGTGAATGGAAATCCTCACCGGGCAGAGGAAATGGACAATTCCAATATGATCCTAAATGATGACCTTCAAAAGGAAATCGGTCGCGTCTCTGAGGAAGGAAATATATTTCCATTCTGATACTTGAAAATGGACTAATTTATCGAAAAAAATTAGTGTGTCGTCTGCTGCGGTGATGTATTGCAGTTACGTGAGTGAACTACCTTCTCTGAGTGTTTTGGCTGCAACTGAGACTGAGAGAGTTTCTCCTCTTTATATACGAAGAAAACGAAGCCTCGAAAATGAGAGAAAACGATAGAAACTTCGAGAATTCTGCCCCAACCAAACTTTATTGAAAATTGCATCATTATTTTTATTTATGAATCCTATTTTCAGTAAACATGAAATTATTACGTCATAGTTTGGTCGGTAAATAGAACATTTAATTAGTAATGTCATGCGACTTCCACAAATATATATATATATATATATATATATATATATATATATATATATATATATATATAGGTTAACCCCTCCGTCTATGGCCCTGGGGTGGTTCGGATCGACGGGGGTTCTAGTTAGGAGGCAAGCAACGGATATTTCTTCTATAACATTCTAATTCTTTTCGGTCGCCACTCTGTTAAACTCTTGGCTACAGACTCGCCAGACTGTTATGCCAATATCTTCTATGGTGCTTGGGTTGTCTCTTAATTTGGGCAAAGGGTCGCCAATTTTTAATTCTTCTCTTTCTATAATACTCTGATACTTTCTCTGATACTAAAATTATCGACTTTTCTGACTAAGTTCTTCTGAAGAGAGCACGGCTCGAAAGGAAAAATAAAAAGTTTCTCTTACGGTAATTTACTTCTTAAAAATTTACAGTTAGTGCTCTGAATTACAAGGGTAGAGGTTCGACCTCTTTCGACCATGGCTCAGGCCGGAATCTAAAAATATTAAGGAGGCAAGGGGCCTCTGCCCCCTCCTCGCAGCAAGGCTGCTAACAAGGGAGGCTCGTAATGAAGTGCTAATATGAAGTGACTTAATCAAGAAGTCTAATGAAGAAGTGCCTTAATTTTACAAGTACATGTATAATATAAACTTAAATGTTTGGGGGGGGAAGACAGTCGAAGGTTATGTTTCCCCCTTTTAAACACATGATCAGATGTTTGAAAGATTGCAAATAAAAATTTAAAAAAAAAATAAAAATAAAAACTAATTTGTATTTTTCGCCGAGTCTACATTTATGAAGGCGATATCATTTCGTAATAGTACACATAAGTACAAATTAAGTACACGACTGAGTACGTATTAATTTTGGTTCATTACAATTACGATTACAATTATGGATTACTTCACATTCGCTTATGATTGTCCATTACAGTTCTATTAAAGTACATTCTTACATTATAAATTAAATCATTACATTTAATTACAGTTTCAATGAAGTACATTACAAGTTATTATTAATTACAGTTTCATTAAAGTACATTACGTTATATTAAATTAAAGTATTACAGTTAATTACAATTAAACAGTTACTATAACTTTGTTTTGTTTTTACAGTGTTTCATATTAATAGACAATTAAGATGTTAGAAATATAATACAAAGTACATGGCACACATGATATAGATTTATATACATAATATGTTATAATATGTTTAACATGTTATAAATTTGAAATCAGAGCGAACGGAGATATTTTATCTTTGAGGCGTTCGAATCTGTCGTCGTGAGCGGAATTCGATCTTAGTAAGCATTTATGAATATCTTGAGGGGTGAACGCACTTGAAAAAAAATAATAAAAAAAAACAATACGAGAACGTATTTTTGCGTTTTCGAACGAATGAGAAAAAATGAATATTTAATAAAATTTATATAGGATAATGATCAAGATAAGATATGGACGTATGGGGGCGGGAGATATGGTCGAATAATAGTTATATTTATACTACATAACATATAAATAATGACTTCTATAGAGTGTTTCGTCCTTAGTATGATGTTAAAGAATTTTCATACATTGAATACTAGATATATGATGAAGGGAGAATGTGACGTCATAGTTATTGAATTTTTACGTATAGTACAAATCATTATTAGGAAGATTTACAAGAACGAATTAGAGACAAAGAGTGGGTAGTAATGACTAAGAAGTACAACTACGGGTTCCAATCCTGTTACATGCAATGTGTATGCATAATCTAGGGTCGAGGGTGAGATGCAAGACAATTCATAATTAATTATAATAACTTCTATAACAAATGGAAAATGGATACGACTAAACCATAGATATGGTAGATCGTAGGGTTGTGCCACGAACAAAAATAGGAAGCTACAAGTAAAATTATTATCCAAACTCGCGTTAAGCGATTTTGGTTCTTATGTAAAAATGGACATGCGAACATAAAAACTATACGAACATAAGTACTGCATGAAGACAATGAATCCATATAATGATGGTATAGGAATTGTTCATTGTTCACTTTATATATATATATATATATATATATATATATATATATATATGATGAATAAAACCACGAAGGAAAAGAAACACAAAATGGTGCTCAAGCGCTTTCGTCTAATGACATCCTCAGGAACACTGAAGTACATAAAAGGGTTACAGCCTATATATAGGTTACAGAAAAAAAAAAAAAATAATATATATAATATATATATATATATATATATATATATATATATATGCAATAAACGGAGAAGTAAAAATAAAATTAAAAATTAAAGGATTATAATCAGAGAGGCATACAGATTTGTAAGGAAAAAATATCGATTTTTAGCACAAGATCAAATGAATTATAAAAATACAAATTTATACTGGAAATCTGCCCGGGTTTTAACACTCTGCCTTTTATGGTTAAGTTTCGATGTATATAAAAATAAAATGAAAATTAAAAGTTAATAAAGTAGCATACAAGTTTACCAAAGATTTAGCGTTCTACCCTTCTTATCTAAATCTGTACTTCAGTGTTCCTGAGGATGTCATTAGACGAAAGCGCTTGAGCACCATTTTGTGTTTCCTTTCCTTCGTGGTTTTATTCATCATAAATATTTTTCACGTGTTACTTTCGTGAAATAATTTTCATATAATGAACACCACGCGTTCCTTCGGCTTGCTGTTCCCTCTCTTGTCTCCGTTTGTGTCCGTGTTTTCTTCTACATTAATGAAGGGGCATGCAATTCGTATCCGACGAAAGTTTCTTACTAATTGTCTAGAGGAGCAAGTTCTTCCCAAATCCCTGCTTCCGATTCGCCTCAGACAAATTGACGACCATCCGTTCAACAACTTCAGCAGATTAATTTTAAAGAAACATATTGAAGTCACCAGACAAAATGAGTGGTCCGCCTTCAAAAATTTAAACATCGCCAAACATAATTTTGTAACCGTTATTCCCCAACCGTGGATCCAACCTTTGTTTGATGAAATTTACAACGAGTTGCGTCGGAGAACTACTTCACTTCGTAACATTTTGGATCGAAAAATTAAAAGTCTCATTCGAAATAGACAGTGGAGTAAAAAAGCAAGCTCAAAGTGTGTTTTGAACCTTTCTTCGAAAAACATTAGTGACGATGCAAAAAGTGCCCTTGGATATGGTATGTCCTTTTTTATTGTTAAAAAACCTTCGGCTTTACAAATTTGTTACAGTCTCGCGTGTTTTGAAAAACAGTGTAATCTCCCCAGAATACATCGATGCCGAATTGGAAAAAATCAACGGTATTGGAAGTGATCTGTGTTATCCATCTGCGTTTATGGAATCTTGTCTCAACAAGGCAAAACGAACTTTCTATCGTGTCAATAATAACACTCGTACTTTGTCAAAAAATGTTTTAGTACTTCCATTTTTCCCGGGCTTTTTAGGCATTGCTAATGTACTTAAACCTTTGGATATTAATGTAGTATTTTCATATAACAATATTGTGAAAAATATCATAGTAAAAAATAGCCCTACCAATAATTCAGGCATTATCTATAAAATTGGTTGTAAACAATGTGATTCCTTTTACATAGGTCAGACGGGAAAGGATTTGCACACACGTATAAAACAGCATCAATATTCCGTTAGAACAGGACAGTTGTCCAGTGCCCTTTTTGTCAATTTGTCAGAGTTATCCCACTGTATTGATTGGAATAATGCTTCAGTTTTATTCCACTCTAGCAACATTGTTAATAGAAATATTCTTGAGTCTGCCATTATCCAACTTTCAAATAACTTCAACATAAGCAAAGGTCTTTTTCAACTCGATCCTGTTGTTTTGAATTCCTTCAAAACAGATTTAGATAAGAAGGGTAGAACGCTAAATCTTTGGTAAACTTGTATGCTACTTTATTAACTTTTAATTTTCATTTTATTTTTATATACATCGAAACTTAACCATAAAAGGCAGAGTGTTAAAACCCGGGCAGATTTCCAGTATAAATTTGTATTTTTATAATTCATTTGATCTTGTGCTAAAAATCGATATTTTTTCCTTACAAATCTGTATGCCTCTCTGATAATCCTTTAATTTTTAATTTTATTTTTACTTCTCCGTTTATTGCATATATATATATATATATATATATATTTTTTTTTTTTATTTATTTTTTTTTTTCTGTAACCTATATATAGGCCGTAACCCTTTTATGTACTTCAGTGTTCCTGAGGATGTCATTAGACGAAAGCGCTTGAGCACCATTTTGTGTTTCCTTTCCTTCGTGGTTTTATTCATCATAAATATTTTTCACGTGTTACTTTCGTGAAATAATTTTCATATATATATATATATATATATATATATATATATATATATATATATAATGAATTAAATATGAATAATGAAAAATGTATTGGGAGAAGAAGAAAAATAATGTAACTTCAATAAAAACTGAAAACATAAAAATATAAAAATGTAAAAATAGAAGTAGTGAAATAAATAATAATAAAAGTCATAATAAAAACAAATAAAAATAAAAGTAATGAAAATGCTAATTTGAAGTTTGGGTTTTACAAAAACGTTTTTATACCAAAGTTCAAAGTACAGAACACATAAAGTACAACTGAGCAGTAACTTTGACAATATATATATATATTAGGGTGTCACTAGGTAATAGGGGGAAAATTAAACGATGGATATTTTCCTATGACACCCCCTAAAAATGTTCCATTTGGTGTAAAACATACGGAAGAGAAATTTGGTCCTGATTGGTCATCATTTAAAGGTCGCCCTCGTCACTGAAAACAAGACCCATTTGTTGACGTCAACAAGCTGTTCAGTGTTCACAGCTTGGGCCGAACCAGATAATAAAAAACAAGGCAATTTGGTGAAATAACGAAAGTAAGACACTTAAAAACGCAAAGAATACAAACAGTTTATTATATAATCAAAATAGAAGACATAATTTGGCGAATAATGGTACAAAATGGAGAAGCAACAAAAGCAAAACTTTGAGAAATAAAATACATATACAGTAGCAGAATAATTGGTGCTCATACGCTGATCAGTGATTAGTTCTTTCGCGTCCTCACTAATGCTGATTTGTTCGGAGCTGGGTGTTGCTTTCTGTGGTCAGTGACAACTTGAACGAGGAACTGGAACTGTTCTTCTTTCACTGTCAACTTTCCGTTCAGCTCCTTCACCAGAGCCACGGCCCGTTCTGCTCTGTCGTTCACCACTGCAAGTTTGGAGACCACATCCCGAGCTTGCACGTATTCAGAGTTTGACGTCCATGAACTGGGATGGTGGAGCAGAAAGCAATCTGGCAACTGAAGTTTTGAGAAGAATCCTCGGGTGTTCTTTGTGATCAGTTGCTCCAGTCCTTTGCTGTCACTGAGGAACATAGTATGGGAAACTTATGAGTGGGTAGTTGGGAGGTAACGAAAATGGTTCACTGAGTAGGTAGGTAGTTAATCTAACAATTAATAAATTCCTTTTATGTCAATAACTGGGTGGATGAAACCAATTGGTTGCTCACCAGAGTTATTCTCCACACTAGTATTTATATACTGTGTGGGAGGAGCGTGCTCGGTAATGGAGATACATTACCGCTCAACCAACCGGGAATAAACCAAGACAACGCTGGTACAAGAAGCCCCGCGAAGAGGAGAACAAAAGGAGAACAAAGGGGGAACGAAAACGAAGAACGGGGCGAGAGGACGTACCAGCAAAGTACGCTCTCGAATGAGACAACCGGAGAAGGGAGAGACTGCAATAACTAAAAGTAAGTGACTAATTGAGTTTTTACACCAACAGTTAATCACATTAAATTAAGCTGGGTCAGACAAGTTAGGCCTACATTGTGGCCTAAGACCCAGCATCAACTCAGCTTAACAAAGGTGAAGGTAGATTGCCCTAACCTAATCTTGTGAGGAATCCTACTGTGGACCTCAATTTATCTGCCCGCTCTGGACCATTTCCGGAATCTCTAGGCTGACCCCTCTAGGCTAGACTTGATCTACTCTATAGTTAGACTGGAGATATAAGGGGTGGGTTAATTGTGGACCAATTCATACAGAGCATTTTTCGCATTGGTGGTCCGTGTGTGGGGAATTTACAAACCTTAACCTTACTTAACAAAAATTGCAGAATTAGGCTAAATAGTCTAGCCTAAGCCTAACCTGAGCAAGCCTAATTAGGTCTACAAACTAGGGCCTAACTAGGAAACATTTACATTTAAGGAGTCTCATTCTCTTATAAGCTTAGACCTGAGTGACACACAAGTACTGGGGGGGATTAAACCAAATTTAAACTCGACTGTTTTGTCTGTGCTCTCTCTTCTCTGGTAATTTCTTCTTGTCCTCTATTTCATTACGATCCCCAGTTAAACAATTTTGACTTAGACATGGACAGTGCAGAATTGAAAAAGTTAAAAAAGAAAAGGGGGGCAAAGTTGGGAGCTGTTACAAAGGCTGTGAACACTTTTAACAATATTACACAACCAGGTAAGAAAAATATAGAGAGTGTAATTATTAAATTAGAAATTAAAAAGAAGGAAATAATAGCCATTAATGAGAGTATTTCAGAGTTAGTTGAATCCGAAATGGCTGAAGAACAATTGATAGACCTTTACGCTGATGATGATGATCAGGTAAGCTCAATTGAACAGCAAATAAGGGAACTACGGTCTCGGTTGACTGACTTAACACCAAAAAAACCTAATTCTGATTTTAATCAAAGTAGGGCTAACCTTCAACAAAATTTAAGTGGCATGCAAAATCCTGAGTCACAAGAATTGAGGGCTCAGTTACCCATTTTGCTAGTACCAACATTTGAAGGGGACACGGTACAATTCCCATCTTTCATTGACAAATTTGAGAATTTAATAGGTAATAAACCTTATATTTCAACTGTTGAAAAGTTTAGTTACTTAACTAGTTCCCTTAAAGGCCCAGCCTATAACCTAATAGCCTATTTACCAGCCGTAGGGGATTCATATGAAGTAGCTATTGATCTTTTAAAACGTAATTACATTAATAAAGATATGATTGTATATGAATTATCTCAACAAATTTTTGAATTTGCACCCATAAAAGATAACCATAGTGATATGGAAAATTTTTATACAAAATTAGAAGCTATTATAGGACAACTGGTTAGCAATGAGATAGATATTAAAACTTCATCTTGGCTTATACAAAGCATAGTACTTAGGTGCCTTCCTTCGAGGGTTAAAGATAAAATTCTAAAGACGGGAGAAAATTATCCTAATTTAGAACAAATAAGAGAAAACTTCCCCAATATCCTAATTAATTACAACTTGAGAGATTTTCCAACACATAAGACCCAGACTATGGATAAACCAAAGACTGTTCCCAGAGACCAACTAGCTACAGCCAAACAGACAAAACTTGATACTGGAGAATCAAATGTGACCAACTATAATACACGAACACCTACATTACAGAACTTTAATGTAACTGCTGCCTCAACTTACACACCACATTGCAAATTTTGTGCAAGTAATGAACACAGTAGTACTGGGTGTGACAAATATTCAGACTTTAACCAAAGGACTAAGAAGGATTGGTCTGACACAATTAAGGTAGGGGACCTTGTTCTCATACATGACAGTACTCCAAGACAATACTGGCCTCTGGCTAGAGTTTCAGAACTCAGACCAGGGGCAGACGGGGTAACAAGAGTGGTCAAATTAAGGACTTCAACGGGTGACACAACAAGAGACATTTCTCTTTTGTACCCTTTAGAGTCTGGACCCAAAACAATGGACTTTGGAGAACCTTCTCCACTGACAGTAACAACTGGAGACACTGAACTTCCAGTAACTATTCCTTTGACAGTAGGAGTGGTAACGCATCCTACTACAACATTGACAGACACAAGACCTCAGCGACAAACAGCATTAAAGGCGCGACTATTTTTACAACAAAAAATAGATGCTGGGGAATTGTAATTTTATCTTCTAACTTTCATTTTTTCTTTTCTTATGGTAAAGACCATAGACAGTTTCATCCTATGGATGTATATTTTCTCTTCTAATTAAATGCTACACCTTCTCAATGAGAAGGTGAGGATAGGCACTGTTAATCAGATTAACAGGCATTTACAGTTAAATAGTTAGCTAGTCTACACTCAGACAAAAATTGGTGACAATGACACCAAATTTTTATCTCCCGGGGCCCCCAGTATATGGAAAACTTATGAGTGGGTAGTTGGGAGGTAACGAAAATGGTTCACTGAGTAGGTAGGTAGTTAATCTAACAATTAATAAATTCCTTTTATGTCAATAACTGGGTGGATGAAACCAATTGGTTGCTCACCAGAGTTATTCTCCACACTAGTATTTATATACTGTGTGGGAGGAGCGTGCTCGGTAATGGAGATACATTACCGCTCAACCAACCGGGAATAAACCAAGACAACGCTGGTACAAGAAGCCCCGCGAAGAGGAGAACAAAAGGAGAACAAAGGGGAACGAAAACGAAGAACGGGGCGAGAGGACGTACCAGCAAAGTACGCTCTCGAATGAGACAACCGGAGAAGGGAGAGACTGCAATAACTAAAAGTAAGTGACTAATTGAGTTTTTACACCAACAGTTAATCACATTAAATTAAGCTGGGTCAGACAAGTTAGGCCTACATTGTGGCCTAAGACCCAGCATCAACTCATAGCTTAACAAAGGTGAAGATAGATTGCCCTAACCTAATCTTGTGAGGAATCCTACTGTGGACCTCAATTTATCTGCCCGCTCTGGACCATTTCCGGAATCTCTAGGCTGACCCCTCTAGGCTAGACTTGATCTACTCTATAGTTAGACTGGAGATATAAGGGGTGGGTTAATTGTGGACCAATTCATACAGAGCATTTTTCGCAATAGTATCAAGAACCAAAGGTCATTTTGGCGGCATGTGAGGGGCTTCTTGATCTAACGCTGCAACCATGCTGCACTTCACTTCCATCGATATCCACTCATCAAAGAACGCCAGACCCACTGCCTCCTCCGAATGGTACCACAGGTGCGCAGTCAGCTTCTTGGTGGTACCATGAGAGATCTTCTTGTGCGGGTATCGAAGGAGCGTCCTCATCAATTCCCAATCATTCAGCGGAGCTTCGATGGACAGATGAGCTGTTGCCCACGCTTTCATGTAAACTAGAACAGAAAAGAGGCAGATATCTCGAATTCCGCGTTCCTCAGTGTTCGTCAGTTTAAACTGTCTTCGGAAGAGCCAGATCTTGATGGCATAGAGCCCCTTAGCCATCCATCTCGCCGGTGCATAGCACCAGGGGCGCGGAAGTTTAGTCCCTTGTATGGAACTCCTCCAAGAAAGATGACGGAAAGATCGAGGAATTCCTGATAGTCATCACGAACTTGAAGTGCTTGTGATTTTGCAAACTCAATAAGCTCCGTTCTATGCTTAAAAATAGCTGCTTTGGTGAACGCATCTGTGTCCGCAGTTTGGAACTGTTGCTGGTCAATGCGGGTCCAATAATCATGGAATCGCTTGAAAAGCAGAATTTCTGGACCGGTACATACTGAATCTAGCGATGCTGCGAATGCCGCCTGTAGCACCAACTCCAGTACATGGTGTCTGCACGCGCAGTGTAACAGGTCACGTCCAACCTTTTCTTCCAGAAGAACACAAGTTCCTCCACGGTGGCCTGTGTTTGTCGCGGTTGTGTCGAAACACATAGATTTGACATGATCGGTCACTCCCCATTCATTCAGGCAATCTATGATGGCATTTGTTTGTGCCAGCGCGGTTCCTGACAGAAGTTTGGGCATCCCGAGGAGCTGCTCTGTCCCGGAGCCAGATACAAGAATAGGTAAGCGGTCAACATATTCTCGTGACGTCAGATCTTGCATGAGTTTTCCGTCCCAGTGAACAGTCAACGGACTATTGCCTTGGAACTCGCTCTTCAGTTGCCGAGCCTTAAGGGTACGGAATTTTTCACGCTGACTATGAATGGATCCACGATTGATGTTGTAGTCGCTAGCATCATGCCCTAAGCTGGAAGCTGCCTCAAACAGCAGATATGTGGCCTTTCTTGACGAGAGTTGTGCGATCAAGCGCTGCCGCCAATTCCGATGTCATGATGTTCTTCGTTGCTCTTTGTTTAGACGCTAACGAACCACCACATGCTCCTTTTTCTTCGCTATCATCTGAGCTGGAGGATGAGGACTCCAAAACCGCTTCGTTGGATACTGCCTCCATTTCAGCTGCTGATCGCTTTCTTCGTTTCTCCTCTTCCTCCCGACGTCGAGTACAATCTTTGACTTGGCGCTGATGGGTCATGTCCAAACCTGCCATTGAACCTGGACGTCCTTTCTGGCGCTGCTGCTGAAGGAACTCCCAATCCTCTGGGTACTTGACCAATTTCTCACAATCAGCGTGGGCGATGTCAAAGAGACGATCGAGGCGTTCAATGAATTCTTTTTCTTTCGTCTTGTGTGAATCGCTCGTCCTTGAGGCGTGTTTTTTGAGTCCTTTCCACTCCTCGAAGACTTTATCCAGTTTGCTGACGCAGTGTGTCTCGAGTCTGGTTGGAATGTGAGCTTTCTCCCAGAAGGACATCACTGCTCGAAGTGACTTCCTCAACGCGTCACGTATTGTCATTTTCTTTTCATGGTGAAGGTAAAGGAAGTAACCGAATGCTTGCCTGTAGGAAGGAAGCTTGCATCCTTTCACCTCATCAACCGCTGCCCCTAATAGGTATATACACTTCCGGGTTTCCATCACCAGAAATCACGTAGCTGAAATGAGAAACGGTGAATCGTTAAGTATTGTTCACTTTATTTCTCAGATATTCAGACACACACAGATACACACACACACATATATAGAGATATATAGATATCTAATGAACGATTATGGAGACGCCGCACAAGCATTAAACTTTGGAAGGCGGGGGCGACCTTTTATAGTTATTCAAATAAAAAGATTTTTCAGTCACCATGTTTTTTTTACCAATGGAATAGATTCGCGGGGTGTCAGCATGAAAATTTCAAACTTTGCATTTAAGTGACACCCTAATATATATATATATATATATATATAGAGAGAGAGAGAGAGAGAGAGAGAGAGAGAGCGTTACATAAAGGTTTCAAACACATTCCAAATTTTTCTTGTGTAAAACATTTTCTGGAGACAAGTTTCTGTTCCTTCGTTCCGGAAAGACAACAAATGTCACAGGTCAAACTGTAATTTTATTATTATTATTATTATTATTATTATTATTATTATCTGTTTATACGTGATGAGTTGCAAATAATGAGAGAACGATTTAAGTAGACAAACATTTATAATTTATTCTTTTACCAACTTGGTTTCGTAAACAAATTTAAACTGTAAATGTGTTTCAAAATGGCCGACTACTTCATATACTATCCATCTCTGCTCGAAGTTATGCATACTATAAAAGTCTCATTTCCGAAGTACTTGGGATGAAGGTACAAATAACCCTGATGTACAGAAAAAAGTGATTACTGAATGAGTTTCTTAGCATTTGTGGAGAGGTTTTCGTGAACGTATTCCGAAGCAAATGTAAAATGCAAGCCTACAGATTACACAGGCCTGCGATAGTTTTGTTCTCCGAAATATTTTATAACTTATATAGTAATTTTTGCACGATGATTCCGAAAATAATATTAATTTTTCGTCATCACGTACAGATTTTTCACAAAATGTCATATTTCATATTAAATATGTAAGTAATTTTCATTAAATTTTGATTGAAAAGTACTGCCTATAAATGCTTGGTTTCACCAAGACATCAAAGAAATGGAGAAGAGATATCAGGGAAGGTGGGACATCAGCATGATGGCTGATTACTGCTGGATGTTGAAACGGGAAACTCCAGAATTATTACATAAAAGAAAAGGAACAGCGCGTACATTCGAGACTGAAAGGCTTAGTAGATCTCATAAGAAAACTCAGGACAGATAAAGATGAATATGAAATTGACGTTAATAGTCTTCTTTCTTTTTAAAGTTGTTTGCATTTGTAATTAGTATAACAAAGCGAAATAGGTACCTAATGTAAATTGAAATAAATAATATTATTTATGTTGATGTTTTTTCCATTCTAGTTTGCAGAAAATCCTTACGTGATAGAAAAAAAATGGACACCTTATTCGAAATGAGCGTAGTTGTATTATATAAAATCCGTTATTAATAAGAAAACAACTCTTACAAAGTTCTCACTTCGTAGGCCTGTGATTATTAACCCTAAACCATTCCAAAGGATTTCCACAGCCATCCGAATCCGAATCTTAACGCAGTAGACACCCCATTAAACTCTATACAGATATTCAGCAATGTCGTTTGGTTCAGTGGACAGCAATTAACTATAGAGGGGCAAATAAATGCAGGTATCGTAATACTAAATAAGACCATAGACTAATCATATACACTGTATACCTCCGATTTGCTCAAGTAGATGTAACTTTTTCATTACTATTATGAAATCTTTCTATATTATGTCAGAACGCTTTTATGCAATTATAGAAACTTTGTTAAAATTAAAATAATCATAATATGCAGATCTATCCTAGGAAAATTAATAGTTTTAATGAGATTATATCAATAAATCACCCTAAATTTTAAGTGACATTATACGATCCAATAACACCCTTTAAATTTATCTTTTCATTAGAAGATAAAGTGAGTAGATTCGTAAATAATTATATTTTGACAAATATCTAAAAAAAATTATGGGATAAATTGCACGTCTTAAGGTTGAAGCCAGGATAATTATAGAAACTTTTACCTGGACTTTTTACGAATTACAACTCACCAAATTTATGAATTTGGTTGGTTTATCCTGTGCATATAATTGGACGGTTGAAAGGTGCAGTGATATATCTGCAAAAGTACTAAAATTTCTTGCTTTTTTCACAGTCTCAAAGTAAATAGATCACTTTGTAAAGTGTTGAGTGAGCAAATAGTTATGCCTGAGGTGTTGCTATAAAGCGTAACTCTTTGTTCATATCGCATTACAAAGTGATCTATGCACAAGGATCACCTGCAGATGAAAAGAGGAATTTCACTGCTTTTTGAAATATACTCGTATATCACTCAGACTTCCCACCATCTAATTATAACATTAAAATTCTTAGTTTCAGTATTGTCGAAATTTCAATTTAATGAATATAAAATAAAGAATTCTTTCAATCACGCTGATAAAAACTTTAAAATAGACAAATCTAATGCCTATCAAAGGTCCATTTTTGATACTGAATCTCTCTCTGTTAACAAACGTATCGCAATGAATACGTACATAAATAACTCTGAACATAACAATTCTACAACACTCAATTCATCAGATTGTGAATTTTCAAAAGTGTTTAATTTAGCATCAAGATATGATAATAAAAACCCATTCTAATAGTCAGAGTTTATTTCCACAACAGTTTCGATGCCCACTGGCATCCTCTTCGGGTGGATCCACCCGAAGAGGATGCCAGTGGGAATCGAAACTGTTGTGGAAATAAACTCTGTCTATTAGAGTGGGTTTTTATTATCATAATTTGACCTTCACGTAGAAAAGTGAAGCTTTTTGAATTTATTAGCATCAAAAGAAAGTTACTTTTTCCTCGATAAGAAACCAAAAGAACAAACATACTTTACATTATTCAGTAATATTTCCCTTTAATATCATCAATGAAATAAGTTAACAAAATTTAGATTATGAATAATGAACAGTTGCACGACCTTTGTATACTATACAGTCGTAATATATACTTCATATAAAGTTTATACACATTGTACCTTATACCAAAGTCTACCTATACACGGTCAGTTTACTCTTATACATTTTCAGGTCCGTAACCTATGGGGGTGCGATGGGTGTGTAAGCACCGCCCCACGGCCCGTGAAGGTCCGCCTTATGGGGACCAACAGATCACTAAAAAAACACTAAAACATTACACAAGCATGGTCATATAAAAATTAAATATAAGGTGTAACTTCACATTTCTATCACCATGGTTGTTCATTACACAAGCATGGTCATAGAAATGTGGTTACACTTTATATTTAATTTTTATATCACCATGGTTGTTCATGTACTTCACTTTTTATTTGATAACCTGCACTAGCCCCACGGAGATGAAAGCATTATTCAATTCCCTCTTCGTCCTTTAACATGCTGTTCATACAGCCTATATTGAGCAAAGTTCGTGTCTATATTATAGCCTATACAATTCTCGACTCTAGCTTGCCAGTACAAGTTGTGAGTGTGAAAGGAGCGCGAATGCTCTAACAACACGGCATACCTACAACAGAACCAGTATGGCTCAAGAGAGGCTTTCTTCACGCACTTATGCATATCCACTACCTCACAGACATTGACCTTGATGAAGTTGTAGATTTGCTTGGGAGAAACCCACCCTAGGAGGCTAGAGCTTGGCACTCTCCTTAAAGATCAGTAGATCGAATATTATGAGAAATGTTTGCTAGAGCAATTTCAATACTAGTATTTATTTTTCAATTGGTTTTTTGGCTCCTTACTTTTGGATACTCTAAAATTCTGTGATTCTAAATTTTTGATTTAACATTCTAAAACATGTAAAACACTTATGGTGTGATGGAATAAAATTACATGTTGTTCTGGCTTACTTCTGCGCACGTTATATAGGCCCCTATATATTTATTGTTTTATTGTTCTGTTTGTGACGATCTACTTCATTCATATATTACAGAGTAAAATAAACCTCCCAGAATGTTTGTTTTTGCCTTAAAATGTCTTAAAATTCACAAAAACCTGACGTTTTCACACCATTTCAGACTCTGATTTTCCTCGCAACCAGATGGGGCGGCTGAAAGTTAACAAAAAGGGCACCATCTCCTCCCACCTCAGAAAAAAAAAAAGTCTCTTCACAGCATTTATACGGATGTTATTTCTTTTTTTTGGAAAAAAGGGGCACTTCTGAGGCATTAAGGGACAAATGGGAGGGCTCAAGCTCCTGTAGCCCCCCCTCTGCAAGTGTAGAGGGGGGGATCATGTGCCCCGGACCCCCCTAGTCGCTCGGCATTCGGCGTTTGTTCGCACCCCAACATAAAAAATCCTGGCTACCTGCCTGATTTTCAGTATATTTTCCGTTGTGTGGTCACCACTAAAATCAAATAAAATCTACATTATTCTACTTCTCTTCACCTTTTTCGTACTATTCACTACATTTCAACTTGGAGAAACATTTATTTATTAAGATTTGGTAAAAAAGGAGTTGAAATGAACCACAACACAATAGTGGATTTTAATTATCACTTGAGAGAGGTTAGCTTTCATTACATTATCAACTAACCTAACCTAACCCTAACTAAGGTGGAGGCACAGACACAAAGGGAAAGACTTATTCAGTGAAGTGTTACATGACATTTTCAATTTCCTTCAAAATTCTTAAAAGTAAAACTGACTAAATAGCCACTGTTTCTTAATAAAAATTATTTTCTTCAACTTAAAACGTATTGAATTGTACTCAAAGGTAATAATCAATTAATGAACATGCAGAATTGTATTAAATTTGGGTGGCAGCAGTCGAAAGGAAAATATCTCATTTTAAATATTTTAAGTCTTGTTTATATCTGTGAAATTTTCACCATAGATATTTTTCCCTCATTTCTATATTTTTCTATATAGGTTTTTAATTAAAAATTTATTTATATTGTAAGATTTATCTTCTCACCATAAATGCTCTTGAAGTGGAACTCTTCCCTGCCATGTTCATTTTGTTTGTAGTTTACACAATATTTATTACTCGTACGATTGATAATTGTTGATGAAGGAATGAAATGTTTATCAAAAGAATTAAATATCTTTTACTTTTATTAATAAAAGTACATTATACAATTTCGTAGATAAGGAACATAATGAAATACTTAATAAAACTATAAAATATAATACAAACTAAATTCATACAAAAATATAATAATGATTAATACTTATTATTTAGGATAAACAACACATGACAAACAATGTGTACTTTTATAACACACAAGGATCATTTTATTAACATCTTAATCGCTATGAAGGTAGTCTTCAATCTTTGTTCTCTTCCTCTTTCGTTTGTTGGCTTTGATTTCCATTGAATTCTATAGGTTGTTTACTCTCCTCTTCACTTACAATCGCCACTGGAATGTTGTTGCTCTCCTGTACCTGACGAACTTTCAGCTTTCCTCCAGGGAGCAACGACGCCTTTAAACTGGATGGATGAATGTCCTTTGGAATTGTTTGTTCGTGTCTGACGTAGATGAAGCTTCCATCGGGAGAATCCTTTCGTCCTTCCACCTTGAGGAGACCATCTTTTACTTCCACTTTGATTTTATCAGGGTCACATCCTTGAAGGTTTACATTTACTTGGAAGTGATCTTCTTCAGGAGATTCGGAGAAGGGATTGAATTTATCGAACGAAGGGAATATTTCTTGAAGATTTACAAGGCTTATGAAACTGGAGTTGTCCCTCGACTGAAGAGGCTGTTCCTTCTTTACTTCCCTTGTTTTTGTCTTCGTTGACGAAGCGTCTTTCGAAGAATTTTGTTCATGTGATCTTATTTCTTCCGATGAAGTTTCTTTGGAAGAGGAGGAGGATCTTTGTTCTTTGGCTTTATTTCTGACGAAGGAAGAGAAGGGATCGTTGTGCGAAGGCAAATCTTCAACGATGGTGAAGAATGGACAATTCCAATATGTACTCAGATCAGTCGGATGACGACCATCAAAAGTAAATGGTGTCAGTCTTTGTGGAAGGAAAAACATTTCCATTCTGATAGTTGAAAACTGGTCTAATGTTTTGATGAAAACAGATGGAAATATTTTATTACTCGCAGTGTTGTTTCGCTGCAGCGTAAGTGAACTTCTTTCTCTGAGGTTTAGTCTGCAATTGAGTCTGAGGCAGTTTCTCCTCCTTTTATACGAAGAAAACGACGTCTCGAAAATGAGAGAAAACGGTAGAAGTTTCGAGACCTATGACTAAGGCCTTATTGAAAATTGTGGTTTTTATTTGGGGGACAGGGGTGCAGACTGCAGAGGCGTACCTAAAGTATTTGGCACCCGGGGCGGATCCTTCTTTGGCACCCCCATAAATAATTTTAAAATTTAAACACACGGAAAAATATATTATGTTTGCAAGTAGATTTTTAAAGAAGTACAGTACTGTTCTAAGCAAATTGGAAATAAGAAAAATGCAGGACATTAAAAATTCAGTGAACAGGTAATACTGCATTTTATTTTATACAAAAAACACAGGAAATCCAGTCTCAACGCTCAGCCTATTCTTTAAAGGTAAATAGAGAAGATTTACAGTCTCTGCTTTCGAGCCTTAATTTCTGCAAATTGATCAATGACCTCATCAAAATTCACCTTCTTTGCATATTCATGTTCACTTGAAAGTAAAGCCAGATTTGTCAATCTTGTCTGACTCATGGTCAAACGAAAGAAATTTTTTATCAATTTCAATTTGGAAAAACTTCTTTCACATGAAGCAATCATGGCCGTAACTACCTATTAGAGGACAATGATTATGTTTATGTTTATGTTTATGTTTTATTCAAGTGATTACTTATTATGCTTATTCCTTTTTCAGAAGACCGTTGTCATTGTTTGACTTTATAAATAAATAAACGATCACAAAGAGTTGGTTCTCATTTATGACAACGGTCTTAGGTACAAATGACTGATTAATTAAATAAATAATAAAATAAGTCTAAATACGTGGTAAATTCAAGCAACTGTCAACCACCCCAACCTAATTAAGCAACTTCAACAAACGCTATCCACAATGCCTGCCGTAGAATGTCCTATCACAGGTTGTACCTATGTCACAGCAGACCTGGACCCAGCCATTGTAGCCGCACTTATAACAGCCCACTGCACGACCCA
Source organism: Bathynomus jamesi (assembly GCA_023014485.1). Classification (NCBI taxonomy): domain Eukaryota; kingdom Metazoa; phylum Arthropoda; class Malacostraca; order Isopoda; family Cirolanidae; genus Bathynomus; species Bathynomus jamesi. Next base: position 457,161 of record JAJOZX010000841.1, read on the forward strand.
TGTCCCAAGCCCGACAGTCTCTGCAAAGGTTGAGAAAGTAAGACGGCCAACCATTTCGGCTGCAGGTACCAGTGAAGACTGGGCATATTTTACGTCGCGTTGGACTGATTATGCGGAAGCTACAAAAATCACTGGTAGGGACAAAGTGGTACAACTACTTGAATGCTGCGACGATTCACTCCGCAAAGATTTGACAAGATCCGCAGGTGGAAGCCTAACAAACAAAACCGAAGATGAAGTCCTTGCTGCAATCAAGAAACTAGCTGTCCGAGAGGAGAACACCATGGTAGCCAGGGTTACCCTACACAATATGCGACAAGACCGCGACGAAACTGTGCGCAGTTTTGGAGCCCGTCTTCGTGGTCAGGCCGGAGTCTGCAAATTTCTTGTTGAATGCCCAAGCTGCAACAACAACGTAAATTACACTGACCCCATCCTTCGCGACGTCCTTACCCGCGGAATTGCTGACCCGGAAATACAACTGGAACTCCTCGGCAACAGTAACCAGGAGATGACCCTGGAAGACGTCTTTCAGTTTGTCGAGGCGAAGGAAGCAGGCAAGCGCTCAGCATCACGACTGCTGGACACCCATGCCGTGGAGGCCGCAGGCAGCACATACAGGAGAAGTAAGCAAATACCCCCACAAGACAAAAATGCCCCCTGTTCATATTGTGGTAAAAAAGGACACGGCAGAAGAGCCCCAGTCCACATACGCAAGAAGGATTGCCCTGCGTACAACCACAAATGCAAAATTTGCAAGCGCGACAGCCATTGGGAATCCGTATGCAGGAGCAAAGACAAGGAAAAGAGCCTTTCAGCCACTCCTAATAAAGCTGATGAGTGCGAAGGTGCGGTATTTGATCTTCTCTGCGCCACAAGCAACACTTCCGAGCCACATAAGAAAAGAGCAATCGCCCTCGACCATCACATTTACAATGAACTATCGGACATGTGGATCAAGGAGAACTCACAACCACAGCCACACATCAACCTGACAGTCAGGACTCTCCCCGAAGACTACGAGGCGCTTGGGGCAACCCTCAATGCCCACCCAAAAACCGTGGTACTGCCTGCCATGGCAGACACAGGCTGTCAGAGCTGCCTCACCAGTATCAAGGTTATCCACCTCCTCGGGCTTCTCCAGTCTGACCTCATCCCTGTGACCATGAAGATGCACGCCGCCAACAACAAGGGCATCAAAATCCTTGGCGCAGCCATACTTCGCCTCACTGGCAAGGATGAACAGGGCCAACAAGTAGAAACGAGACAGGTAACATATGTGACAGATTCTTCCGACAAGTTCTTCATCAGCAGAGAGGCATGCGTTTCACTCCACATTATCTCGGGAAGATTTCCTACAGTGGGGGAAGTCCAACTGGATCCAGCACAATACTGTAACAACAGTGCCAGCACGCCACACAGTGACAGCGGACTTGTAACTAACTGTGACTGTCCAAGACGCCAACATCCTCCATCACCTCCAATCGAGCTACCGCTACCCGCTGTTCAGAGCTGGGCAATAAATACATTGAATGTATTTAAATACTAAATACTAAATACATGGGAGAAATGTATTTAAATACTAAATACTAAATACATTTTACGAATGTATTTAGATACTAAATACAAAATTCATCAATTGTATTTAAATACATTTGTAAATACATTTTAAATACATACAAATTTTAACATATGCATTCACTAATTCATGACACGCACACGATAAAGAAATCAACCGCTTTCGACTAAGAGTAGCACACAACTGATTGAACTGACACGTTGAAACATGAACCATGCTGTACTACACTGTCGACGCGTCGTACTGTGCTAGTACAGAACGTGTATTAAACCAGTAAAAGTATTTACATTTTTATATTTTGAGTATTTAAATACATTGTATTTAAATACTCATTAAAGTATTTAAATACTATATTTAAATACATGAAAAACAATGTATTTATAAATACAGTTCTAAATACACAAATGTATTTAAATACGTATTTAAATACAAATGTATTTAAATACTGCCCAGCTCTGCCGCTGTTGCGGCGAACCAGCAAAAGCTCAAGGAATACCTGCTGTACTATTACTTTTGTCAGGAATACCGTTGTACAACCCTTATTTTAATATATGATTCAATCTCTCGCTGAACTCTCTAATTGTATTGTAATATGTTTGATTGGATATAATGTACTGTATAATTCCATAAGTATTTATATTTTAGTTTCTACAGTATCGTATTCATCATGATGTAATAGCAAAGCCTTATGTTCTCATATTACTCTTAAATAAACTAGTATCTATGTTTTCCTATTAAAGTACCATACTGTATTCACTTTATAAAACAATATAAGTCTTTGCACTACCGTACTGCAATTACCTCATATCACATCTAGTATCAAAGACTTGGGAGGAGATAGAGGACAATGATTATGTTTATGTTTATGTTTATGTTTTATTCAAGTGATTACTTATTATGCTTATTCCTTTTTCAGAAGACCGTTGTCATTGTTTGACTTTATATAAATAAATAAACGATCACAAAGAGTTGGTTCTCATTTACCTATGAGGTCACCGAGGTCCGGACCTCGGTAATTATTTCCTAAAAAAAAAAAGACTGAACCGTTCTCCGTGTATGAAACGCATATTACCGCTTTCTTTTGAAAAGAGGGAGCGTCGAGCGTTTTGTGTTTTGTGTTTAGTGTATAGCTTGGGTTGTGTTTGTAGATGTCATTTTGGTCTGAATTTTGCTCGTCCCGCCGCGCTCGAAAAAAATCTGGACCTCACTAATTTCTAAACCCTAGTTACGGCCCTGTCAAGCAATAGACACACAGACAGTCAAAAAGAATCTCAAACACAGTGACAAGCTTGGCAAAGATTCACAAAAATCCCATTTCACAATAAACTCCAGAAACCGCAATGCTGTCCATTTCTTTGCCTCTTCAACGCTGATTTTGGCAGCTTCCAAATGCCTCCGAAGTCGTCCAATTTCCACACTGATATCTTCATCAGAGAATTCATCGAAAATCTGAGTCAAATTTGGAATATACTTCCGAAGTTGTTCTTCTTTTGCAACAACCAAAGTGTTTGGCTGAATAACAGCGAAGATTGACAGAATTTGATCCATTGCCTTAGAACGAATCTCCAATTCTTGATGAAAGCGATCAAGACATTCAAACATAGCCCTTTTTACTTCCTCTGGCAATGTGAGACCAGCATCCTTTGCCATCTCTCCTGGCATCCTTTTTCGGGGCTTTACTCTCCCTCTTCTCTCCATAGAAATGTCCATTTCCTCACACTTTGTAGTTGCATAATGAATGACCCTGTGAAAAAAACTATATAGGGCTATGGGTTGATTGCCTGTGCCCTCATCCGTTGGAAATTTCCAGCAGACTTCAGTGGAGGGTTACCGACAAAAGCCCTATGCTTTTTCTTTAGAGAGTTATGAATATGTAGGTCTTTAAAGGACCTCTTTATATTTATATTGATTACGGTAATTCTAGCGTCGGGATTTGCGCGACCTACAGTATATTAGAATGAAAATAATTTGCCTCACCTTATTTTTGCTGGGTCTTTGTTTGTTTCGATGTAGGGCGTGACGGTCTTCTTAGATGTAGGGCTGTTACGATGGAGTTACGCGGCGAATTTACTTAAGGTAATTAATATAGGCAGTCACTATATAAGCCCCTGAAGGAATAGGCCTATCCTTTTATAGTCATTAGGTTTTATATTATAGGGAATTCACTCAGAACTTGAGGGAAAACTTAAACACGTCTTCCCTGTTTAAAGCGTTCGCTGTAACATAAACAGCCCTGAGCCGTTCCTTGGTTCGCTTGTATTATTTGTCGAACTATCAAAATTTTGTTTGGTCTACACCTCTGTGGTAGACCAAACAATAAATTGGGTTTTCTTGTTGCTATGTGAGGCTGATTCATACATACAGGTTCTTTGTACGTATGGCAATTCAATTATTTCATTCCCAATAGGCTATGTCGCCAATCCCGTGGCAACTTTGTATAGATATTTAATTCAATTAATTAATAATTTATTTAATTATGAAATAAAGGTATCACATACAATACCATGTTGTAAGCGCGTATAGTTTTTCCATATACTGGGGGGGGCCGGAGAAAAATTTGTATGTTATAGATCAAATTTTTTGATAAACTGTGTTTTAAACCATGTGAAATGGATTGAAAAGAATGAAGTAGAAATTTAGGAAGAGAGAGGTTACTCAAGACATTTAAATATAAAAGTTCAAGAGGCCAACTTCTCAAGTTTAGTTAAAGTTATGTCAATCAGTTTGACTCCCTTTAGGTATAGGAAATTTATGGAATTAAAGTATGGTTATTAAGCATTTTAACTTTGCTCAATTTGTGTAAGGTTTATAAGTCACCAGTTTTAATTTTTTCTTGTAAAAGTTTTCTGGCTTTCAAAGCAGTCTTTCTTTGAGGTCTGTCTGGTTTAATCTGAGATACATCAGGTACATTGAGAGATTCCTCCCCAATAGTATCCTGATCCATCCTCTGGGGTAATGGTTCTAATTTAGCCCCACACTCCAAAGGATATGGTAATGTGATATCTCTGGTGGTTTCACAAGTTGCTGTTTTCAGTTTTGATTTCTGTTAGTTTGGTTTTCACAAATATGTTTTTGCAAGAAGTTGTATCTGTGTTGGTTACCCATGTTAATTTGATTGTCTGTCCATAAGTAAATGTCTGTTATATCAACTTCTTTATACACTTGTGAGAGAAAGTCTTCTGTTTTAAGACCCAAAGGCATTCAAAGTGTTTTTGTGTAATTGTTTGGTGCAATGTTCCCATTGTTGTCTTTTGTTATTTGTTCATTTAATTTAGGAGAATTAGAAAGAGTTTGTACTGTATTCAAACCTCCTACCACTTCAGACTAGTCAATACCCGTAGTTTTAGTGGAGTAAATTTACTCCTCCACAGGTAGATCTGGAGGGCTTGGGGCTTTGAATCCTGTACTGTTTTGTGTTGTTTGGCCTATGGCCAAGGGGGGCCACAAGACCCTTTTTGTTTGGTCTCTGGCCAAAGGAGGCCACAAGACCCTTGTTGTTTGGTCTCTGGCCAAGGGAGGCCACAAGACCAATGTTGTTTGGTCTCTGGCCAAGGGAGGCCACAAGACCAATGTTGTTTGGTCTCTGGCCAAGGGAGGCCACAAGACCAATGTTGTTTGGTCTCTGGCCAAGGGAGGCCACAAGACCTTGATGAATATGTTGGGCTATGGCCAAGTGAGACCATCAGCCCCTTGATGAATATGTTGGGCTATGGCCAAGTGAGACCATCAGCCCCTTGATGAATAGGTTGGGCTATGGCCGAGTGAGACCATCAGCCCCTTGATGAATAGGTTGGGCTATGGCCGAGGTAGGCCATCAGCCGTTTGATGAATTTGTTGGGCTATGGCCAAGGTAGGCCATCATCCCTTTTGATGAATTTGTTGGGCTATGGCCAAGGTAGGCCAAGGCCCTTTGATGATTTGTTGGGCTATGGCCAAGGGTAGGCCATCAGCCCTTTGATGAATTTGTTGGGCTATGGCCAAGGTAGGCCAAGGCCCTTTGATGATTTGTTGGGCTATGGCCAAGGGTAGGCCATCAGCCCTTTGATGAATTTGTTGGGCTATGGCCAAGGTAGGCCAAGGCCCTTTGATGATTTGTTGGGCTATGGCCAAGGGTAGGCCATCAGCCCTTTGATGAATTTGTTGGGCTATGGCCAAGGTAGGCCAAGGCCCTTTGATGATTTGTTGGGCTATGGCCAAGGGTAGGCCATCAGCCCTTTGGAGTAGAGTAGTTTGTTTGTACGTGTCGCTGTCTAACCATATAATTTTGGCACAAAATTATGTGCACAGAATCAGAGCACAGCAATAAAAGCTTTTACTCTCCGATCCTTGGTTATGTTTAGACAGGTTGTTGTGTTTGAGACACATGGAAAGAGTAGTGTGTGTGTGTGTGTGTGTGTGTGTGTGTGTGTGTTGCATTCCTCCGAATCCATTGGTCTTCAAACTTGGATTCACCACTCCAATGAAGTTAATACCAGTAGTTATGAATGAGTAAATGTTGTGTATCCTACAGGTAGGTCTGGAAGGTTTTGGGGTTTTGAAGGAATCCAATCTGTTTGCAAGGAATGTATGTGTCTGTTGATGAAATCTGTTGTGTTTCTTCTTTTAAAAGAAGAATTGGATGTTTGAAGTCGTATGTATATATTTATATACTGTACCGTACGTATGTGTGTAAATGTGTATTTTGTTATAGGGTTTTATTTTTGGGTTTTGGATTAGGTTAATCAATTTGGCTGAGTAAAGACCCTCAAACGTTGCATTTGAGACCCTTATATCAAGCCTTGTCTGTAATAGGTTGTGCCTATATGTCAAATAGGAATTGGAATAGGTTGGGCCTATATGTCAAATAGGACTTGGAATGCCTATATGTCAAATAGGACTTCGGAATAGGTTGGGCCTATATGTCAAATAGGACTTGAAATAGGTTGGGCCTATATGTCAAATAGGACTTGGTATGCCTATATGTCAAATAGGAATTGGAATAGTTGGGCCTATATGTCAAATAGGACTTGGAATGCCTATATGTCAAATAGGACTTCGGAATAGGTTGGGCCTATATGTCAAATAGGACTTGAAATAGGTTGGGCCTATATGTCAAATAGGACTTGGTATGCCTATATGTCAAATAGGATTTGAAATAGGTTGGGCCTATATGTCAAATAGGAATTGGAATAGGTTGGGCCTATATGTCAAATAGGACTTGGAATGCCTATATGTCAAATAGGACTTCGGAATAGGTTGGGCCTATATGTCAAATAGGACTTGAAATAGGTTGGGCCTATATGTCAAATAGGACTTGGTATGCCTATATGTCAAATAGGATTTGAAATAGGTTGGGCCTATATGTCAAATAGGACTTGGTATAGGGTTACGAATAGGTGTTAGGTGGGTGTAGGTTTGAATTCGTGCAATTGCTTTAGGTCTTTGTGATGTTACAGTTCGAGTCGAATTTTGTGATGTTACAGGTCTCAGTCGAATTTTGTGATGTTACAGGTCTGAGTCGAATTTTGTGATGTTACAGGTCTGAGTCGAATTTTGTGATGTTAATGAGTCTTATGAGTAAGTTAAATTGCTGAAATAAATTTTATAACCTACACCACAGGTTCAATTATAAATTTAGTGTTTTTAGTTAGGATAGGCCTTGAGTGTAAAGAGTAAGGCCTACTTTAAGAGGTAGGCCTATTATGCAATGTAAAGTTAGGTGGGCCTACTAAATAGACCTATTTGCTGGGCCTACCAAATAGGCTTATGTTTGGGCCTATTATTTTATAGGACCTTAAATGAGTTAAGCCTGTTAAATTAACAAGGCTTTGTTTTTAGTTTGAAGAGTAGGACCTATTAAATAGGCTTAATGTTGTGGGCCTATTTTTTTTATAGGACCTAAATTGAGTTATGTTTGTTAAATGAACAAGCCTTTGTTTTCGGTTAGTGTAAAGGCAAAGGGATCGGTTCCCAGTTTTAGGCCACCATATGAAAAAACTATAGTGGGGTTACGGTTGAAATTGGGGTTAGGCCTAATGAGCTAAGCCTAGCCACTGCGTGTCAGTGTAAATTGTAGAGGGGTTAGTTCCCCATACACAGGGCCACCATGTGAAAAAACTATATAGGGCTATGGGTTGATTGCCTGTGCCCTCATCCGTTGGAAATTTCCAGCAGACTTCAGTGGAGGGTTACCGACAAAAGCCCTATGCTTTTTCTTTAGAGAGTTATGAATATGTAGGTCTTTAAAGGACCTCTTTATATTTATATTGATTACGGTAATTCTAGCGTCGGGATTTGCGCGACCTACAGTATATTAGAATGAAAATAATTTGCCTCACCTTATTTTTGCTGGGTCTTTGTTTGTTTCGATGTAGGGCGTGACGGTCTTCTTAGATGTAGGGCTGTTACGATGGAGTTACGCGGCGAATTTACTTAAGGTAATTAATATAGGCAGTCACTATATAAGCCCCTGAAGGAATAGGCCTATCCTTTATAGTCATTAGGTTTTATATTATAGGGAATTCACTCAGAACTTGAGAGAAAACTTAAACACGTCTTCCCTGTTTAAAGCGTTCGCTGTAACATAAACAGCCCTGAGCCGTTCCTTGGTTCGCTTGTATTATTTGCCGAACTAGCAAAATTTTGTTTGGTCTACCCCTATGTGGTAGACCAAACAATAAATTGGGTTTTCTTGTTGCTATGTGAGGCTGATTCATACATACAGGTTCTTTGTACGTATGGCAATTCAATTATTTCATTCCCAATAGGCTATGTCGCCAATCCCGTGGCAACTTTGTATAGATATTTAATTCAATTAATTAATAATTTATATTTAATTATGAAATAAAGGTATCACATACAATACCATGTTGTAAGCGCGTATAGTTTTTCCATAGACCCTCTCCACAATTTCATTGCGCTGATCTTCAAGAAACAGTTTTAGAGCTTGGAGCTTCACAATGCACTTTTCAAGGCTGATTCCAACTGTTTGCAAATACTTTTGTGTGAGATTAATTTCTTCCAGGACTTCACACCAGAAAGAAAGGTAACTCAAAAAAGAGAAATCACATACAGCAGACAGCAAAATCTGAGCTGATCCTCTTGTGTCCACATTTTCTTTGGGATCGCACAGTACTTCAAGGGTTGAGGTCAGCTCTTCAAAATTTGCCTTCACTGGTTTCACAGCTTCATAATGAGCACTCCATCTTGTCTGGGAAAGTCTATTGACTGTCATGCCTACATTCTCCATCAGCACTTCCCATCGATGAGTTGAGAATGAAAAGAAGGAATAGACTCTCTCCAAAGTTCCAAAAAAAGTCACACATGAAGAAACGCTTCCAAATGAGTGCACTCCGCAAAGGTTCAGAGAATGATTTGCACAAGGCACAAACAAAGCCTTGGGATTAATCTCTCTGAACTTTGACTGAACACCACCATGAATCCCAGCCATAGTTGCAGCGTTGTCATATCCTTGACCAAGGCACAGGTTTATGTCCAGTCCATCTCTCTCCAGATGTCTCAGGATATCCCCTGTGAGCTCAGCAGCAGTCTTTCCGGCAAAAGGGAAAAAGCCCAAGAGTGATTCCTTTACTTCAACTTTGTCACATTCAATATGGACGTATCTGATCACTTCGTTTGTAATTTTTGTATTGCCAATAAAAATAAAAAATTATTTTATAGTGGAAATTAACATTAAGCTGTTGTAATAGTTTTAACATTTTTAAATGTTTTTTATTACTTTGGCGAATTTTTCATTTGGTTTGAAAACTTGTACTGGTATTTCAACTCTCCCGATGGCACCCCCCTCCTGGCTGTCACCCGGGCTGACTGCCCCCCTCGCACCCCCCTTAGTACGCCACTGGAGGGGTGTCATATTAAATCGAACCAGTCAACAATTTTCAAGAATATAACATTTTAAATAGTACCTACATATAGCATAGAAATGGGCTAAATATCAGATTCACGACAGTGATTTTCACACCTAACATAATTTACACCTTATGTAAGTTATTCATTATTAAATTAGGTTAGGTTAGATTAGGTTTAGGTCACGATTTTAAACTCATCATTGTCGTGAATCTTAAATTTTATCTAGAATTGCACAAGGATTTAGGACTAAATTATAGGTATACAACATATATATATATATATATATATATATATATATATAAGCAAACAACCACAGGGAAAAGGAAAATGAAACGCGAAATCCGAGCGCTTTCGTGATATATTCATATCTTCAAAGACAAGAATATATATATATATATATATATATATATATATATATATATATGGGATGAATTTCACAATTAGACACGTTTAAGCTCTCGTTAAAAACAGAGATATAATCGAAAGGAATATTCTAGAATGTGCATTTATCCATTTTAAAAATAATTTCAATAACAGTGCGGGAATGTATAAACTTGACAATATCTTGTTAAAATTCCTTTTGCCTCTAATCAACTCTTGTCATTCTTGTGTTAATCTTTGTTTTTCTGTCCCGTTGTATATATTTTTGGTCATCTTGCCTCCACCCTTCATTCCCTGACGAGGTGTACTTCTGAATACACGAAAGGCCTTGGAATCATTTTTCTTTTTCCTTGTAGGTTTGCATCATATATATATATATATATATATATATATATATATATATATATATATATTCATTCATTCTAGGAAGTCGCATTAATTCATTTAATGAATATTCCATTTATCTACGAAACTATAACGTAATAATTTCAGGTTTACTAAAAATAGGATTCATAAATAAAAATAATGATGTAATTTTCAATAAAGTTTGGTTGGGGCAGAATTCTCGAAGTTTCTACCGTTTTCTTTCATTTTCGAGGCTTCGTTTTCTTCGTATATAAAGAGGAGAAACTCTCTCAGTCTCAGTTGCAGCCAAACCCTCAGAGAAGGTAGTTCATTCACGTAACTGCAATACATCACCGCAGCAGACAACATACTTCTGTCTATTTTTTATTTGGTTAAATTAGTCCATTTTCAAGTATCAGAATGGAAATAAATTTCCTTCCTCAGAGACGCGACCGATTTCCTTTTGAAGGTCAGCATTTAGGATCATATTGGAATTGTCCATTTCCTGTGGCCGGTGAGGATTTCCATTCACTCTCTGATCCCTCCTCACACTTCGTCAGAAGATGTCCTTCCGTCATTCACCGTGGACGATATTTTCAAAGAGAGAAATCCGACACACAACAAACTTCTTCCAAAGAAACTTCGTCAGAAAAAAAGAATTCTGACGAACAAAATTCTTCGAAAGACGCTTCGTCAACGAAGGCAAAAGCAAACGAAGAAAAGAAGGAACATACTCTTCAGTCAAGGGACAACTCCAATTTCACAAGTCTTGTAAATCTTCGAGAAATATTCCCTTCGTTCGATAAATTCAATCCATTCTCCGAATCTCCTGAAGAAGATCAGTTCCAAGTAAATGTAAACCTTCGAGGATGTGATCCTGATAAAATCAAAGTGGAAGTGAAAGATGGTCTTCTTAAGGTGGAAGGACGAAAGGACTCTCCCGACGGAAACTTCATCTACGTCAGACACGAACAAACAATCCCAAAGGACGTTCGTGCATCCAGTTTAAAGGCGTCGTTGCTCCCTGGAGGAAAGCTGAAAGTTCGTCAGGTTCAGAAGAGCGACAACATTCCAGTGGCGATTGTAAGTGAAGAGGAGACTAAACAACCTACAAAATTCAATGAAAATCAAAGCCAACAAACGAAAGAGGAAGAGAACAAAGATTGAAGACTACCTTCATAGAGATTAAGATGTTAATAAAATGATCCTTGTGTGTTATAAAAGTACACATTGTTTGTCATGTGTTCTTTATCCTAAATAATAAGTATTAACCATTATTATATTTTTGTATGAATTTAGTTTGTATTATATTTTATAGTTTTATTAAGTATTTAATTATGTTCCTTATCTACGAAATTGTATAATGTACTTTTATTAATAAAAGTAAACGATATTTAATTCTTTTGATAACCATTTCATTTCTTCATAAACAATTGTCAATCGTAAGAGTAATAAATATTGTTTAAACTACAAAAAAAATGAAAATGGCAGGGAAGAGCTCTATTTTAAGAGCATTTATGGTGAGAAGATAAAACTTACAATAAAATTACGTTTTTTTATTAAAAACATACAGAAAAGAACATAGAAATGAGAGAAATATCTATGATGAAAACTTCACAGATATAAACAAGGCTTGAAAGTATTTAAAATGGAGTCTTTTTCGTTCTATGGCTGCCACCCAAATTTAATATAATTCTGCATGTTCACTAACTTTTATTATCTTTGAGTACAATTCACGATGTTTTTAATTGGAGAAAATAATTTTTATTAAGAAACAGTGGCTATTTAGTGCGTTTTACTTTTTAGAATTTTGGAGGAAATTGGAAAAGTCACGTAACGAGGGTTGCCTGATTTCCAGTGAGACCTGACCGGACATTTTTTTAGCGGAAAAGTGGGGAATTTGGAGCTGGCGAGTATGGAGACACGCCGCCCCTCCCCTTTGACAGGCTGACATTTGTAGGGTTTATTTGGTGCATTTTATTGAGTTTATGAATAAAGTAGATAGCTTTGTAACTATTGTATATGTTAAATAATTTCAAATAATGATACATCTACTGCATTACCTTTTCAGTAAGTAATTATGGTAGCTATATTCTTGTCTTCTATGCTTTTGCTAAAAACATACTATTTTAAGATATGACTCAGAGTGGGGGTTTTCCAATAGGCAAATTCAGTGTTTTTACCCTTAACTTGCCGTACGTCCGTAGCTAATTCACAATTGGAACTAATACTCTGAAATGCATTTGCGAACATACCTATAGAATTATAGAAAGGCAAATAAAACATCTATCTTTAAGATTCTGACAAATTTATGCCAATAATACTGAATAGTCACACACTCACGGGTGACGAAACTACTCGCTGCTATAATATCTATAATCCATTACAAATTACAATATGAGCATGTTGCGAGGATCGGCTAGATTCCAGTGATGGCGAACCTATGACACGCGTGTCAGCAGTGACACGCCGCAGGGTTTCAGGTGACACGCAATGGATGTTGAAAATGTTTGGTATTCTGATGAAAAACTGCAATAAATCGTCTACGCCCTAGTACTTTCGATTAATAAGTCAGCTATCTATGATTTTGTAGTTAAATTTAAAATGCATGTATGCAAGTGACACGCCAACAATATATTATTTAAAAAACACGAATTTTGGCACACTTGGATAAAAAGGTTCGCCATCACTGTGTAGAAGTTGTGCTCCTGAAAACAAATGTCCACATTCTAAAAACTCAAAGGCATTTATTCGCGATTTATATGACAATAATATATTCATATATTGATATGACAAACAACAATAATATTCAAACTTTCCTCTCCCTTTATACAGTACTCTTTATTTATTAGGTTATTTTGTATTTTTTCTTGCAACACCAACAAGTTCCAAAATATCTAAATACTCATTTTTACTTTAAATTAAATTATTCTGGATGTAAATGAATGTGTTTGAGTTTAATGTTACAATATATTTATAACTGATTCAAGAATTTTTGCTATGACCGGACATTTGGCGCCCAGTCAGTACTTTTAACCGGACACTGGATAAACTCTGTATAACCACTTTCCGGTCGAAAACCGGATATCTGGCAAAAAACCCTACATGTAACACTTCATTGAATAAATCTTTCCCTTTCTGTCTTTGCCTCCACATTAGTTATGGTTAGGTTAGGTTAGTTGATAATGTAATGAAAGCTAACCTCTCTCAAGTGATAATTAAAATCCACTATTGTGTTGTGGTTCATTTCAACTCCTTTTTTACGAATCTTAATAAATAAATGTTTCTTCAAGTTGAAATGTAGTGAATAGTACGAAAAAGGTGAAGAGAAGTAGAATAATGTAGATTTTCTTTGATTTTAGTGGTGACCACACAACGGAAAATATACTGAAAATGTATGGGAGAGTAAACTGACCGGGTATAGGTAGACTTTGGTATACGGTACATTGTGTGTAAACTTTGTATGAAGTAAATATTACGACTGTATAGTATACGATGATCGTGCAAATGTTCATGATTCATAATCTAAATTTTGTTAACTTATTCCCTTGATGATATTAAAGGAAAATATTACTGAAGAACGTAAAGTATGTTTGTTCTTTTCGTTTCTTATCGAGGAAAAAATAACTCGTTTGACGCTAAATTAAACACTTTTGAAAATTCACAATCTGATGAATTGAGTTTTGTAGAATTGTTATGTTCAGAGTTATTTATGTTACCTATTCATTGCGATACGTTTGTTGACAGAGAGAGATTCAGTATCAAAACTGGACATCTGATAGGCATTGGAATTGTCTATTTTAAGTTTTTTATCAGCGTGATTGAAAGAATTCTTTATTTTATATTCGTTAAATAGAAATTTCGACAATACTGAAACTAAGAATTTTAATGTTATAATTAAATGGTGGAAAGTCAGAGTGATATACGAGTATATTTCAAAAAGCAGTAAAATTCCTCTTTTTATCTGCAGGTGATCCGTGTGCATAGATCACTTTGTAACGCGATATGAACAAAGAGTTACGCTTTATATTAACACCTCAGGCATAACTATTTGCTCACTCAACACTTTACAAAGTGATCTATTTACTTTGATCGCCTGTAAAAAAAAGCAAGAAATTTTAGTATTTTTGCAGATATATCACTGCACCTTTCAACCGTCCAATTATATGCACAGGAGAAACCAACCAAATTCATAAATGTGGTTTGAGTTTTAGGTCGTACACAGTCCAAATAAAAGTCTCTATAAATATCGTGGCTTCAATCTTCAGACGTGCAATATATCCTGTAAAATTCGTTACATTTTGGTTACGAAAATAATTTGTTTACGAATCTACTCACTTTAACTTCTTATTAAAAGATCAAATTAAAGGGTGTTCTTGGATCGTATAGCATCAGTTAAAATTTAGGGTGATTTATTAACGATAAGATTTATCATTAAAACTATTCACTTTCCTTGGTTAGATCTGCGTATTATGATTATTTTAATTTTAACAAAGTTCCCATAACTGCGTAAAAGCATTCCAACATAACTTAGAAAGATTTCATAAAAGTAATAATAAAAAAGTTCCGTCGACTTGAGCAATTCGCAGGTAATATATCCGATTAGTCTATGGTCTTATTTAATATTACCTGCATTTATTTGCCCCTTTGTAGTTAAATTGCTGTTCACTGAACCAAACGCGATTGTTAAACATTTGTAGAGTTTAATGGGGTGTCTATTGCGTTATGATTCGGATTCGGATGGCTGTGGAAAAATTTGAGGAAGGGCCACGAATGTTGCGGTAGTTTATGAAAGTGAATCAGGCAGAGGTCGAGAACAACTCGAATGGGCGGTAGCAGATCGTCTCGCTAATCGAGTCTGCGTTCCCGGTATCGGCAGCGGAAGAGCCAGAAGTGGGGACACTTATGGCCCCCTCCCCATGGGACACCGAGGCTCTTGAAGTTATTGCCATTTTGTTTTAATTTTGAAAAGATTATGTAGTGTGTAAGATGCCTGTACATGTAGTAAAGAATAGGGAGAGAAGGGTGTGTTTGAGTTCATGCTGGACTGCTCATAGGGTAGATGCGACACGGAAAAGGATCAGCTAAGGAGGACAGTGACAGTAGAAACGGGAGTTCCAGCACTCCGTCTTGTGTCCAACTTCTTCTCCGGAGTACTTCCCTGGTCGATTGCTGTCTACAATCTCCTCCATTATATATATATATATATATATATATATATATATATCAGCAGCTGATAAAAGTTGCGAATTATATTCGCAGAAACATGATAGCGTTTTGATGTTACAAAAACTAAGGTTATGCAGTTCCATCCTAAAAGCTGTAATCAGCTAGCTGATATTAGGTTTAAAATGAGAGGTGAAGTAATTGAGGAAGTACGAGAATTTAATTATTTCGGTCAAACTATCACCAGCTCGTTGAGTGATGACCCAGATATTAGAAAACAATCTCGAAGTCTTTGTGCTAAAGCGAATATGACTATAAGGAACTTTCGGTCCTGTACAAGTGAAGCTAAAGACACTCTCTTTTGTACTTTCTGCAGTGATATATACGAACAGCATCTCTGGGGGAATTATTAAAAAGGTTGTGGCAGAAACCTAAACTTGCTGTACAATACATCTTTTAGACTCCTACGCAAATTACCTCGAGATGCTCAGCTTCGCAAATGTTTGCTACCCGCAATGTCCCGAGCTTCCCGGAGATAATAAGACGTGCTTAATACAGTCTAATGCAAAGAATTAAAAAATCAATCAACCAACCAGATTATACAAGCTATTCATCAGTCCTGCCGTATGTCTTCTGAACTATGAAATTTAGGATATGAAAATGTCTGTTTGTAGCGCCACTTAACTTCGATATTACTGCATTATTTCTCAATAATTGTATATATTTCTACCCTTAATATGTGAATTATCATTGTATTATTAATATTTGGACTATGGACTATGGTCTGGCAATAAACTTTTTCACTTCATTTTATT
The DNA here is from genome assembly GCA_023014485.1 of Bathynomus jamesi. NCBI lineage: Eukaryota > Metazoa > Arthropoda > Malacostraca > Isopoda > Cirolanidae > Bathynomus > Bathynomus jamesi. The sequence goes on from JAJOZX010000841.1 coordinate 473,295, forward strand.
TCATTTCATTTGCGTATGGCGTTAGATTGGAGAATAGTTTCTAAATTTAGAGCGATACATGAGCTTGCTTTTCCTCTCCTACTTCATCAGTATCTGGTGTCACACTAACTGTTGTTAATAGAAAAAGGTTGGACAAATTATAATCATTCATTCGCTATTGGTGCTGATTTTGGATAAGTTTCACTGCCGAGAATGTTTCTTCACAAATATAGGTACAACCAAATCAACATATGTTAAATATTTATTACATTCAATGACAGATCAGAATTCTTTAATTTGATTTGGTAAAATAAGAATATTTTCTCCTTTAGTTTGCAAACTTTAGTTATTAAACTAATTTCTGACTGCTGGGAGATGAATTTAAGAAGTGAAGTACGAAGTAATGATCAAAACTAATTTTAAATTATCTAACCTAATCAGGACTGACGTACCTTTATTCCGACCCAAAAAATGTTCCTTGGTTCTTTTCTATAAATATTTGGATCACCTGAAAATCAGGGCCCCATGTATTCTTGTTTTTTGCTTTACAGTACCAAATATAATAATAAAGTAAATTGAATGCCCGTTTAGGTCAACTGTATGCCCTTGACGATTGGTTAGGATAAGTCGTGATATTTTCGTTAGTTTTAACAAAGATATCATTTGGTAATTGAGGCTGGGGGTCCTGATCTTCAGGTGATCCATATATTTTAATATCTTAAGTTACCAGAAATATTACGGCACTAAATAAATCCTACTTTATTTGTGAATTGTCAGTTGTCACACACACACACACTCACACTCGACCTCACTTATTTTCAGTACTCTACACCCCTCCGACTCATATAAACATCGGGACATAAAACACTCAAATAAAAAACACATACAAGGCTACATACTGTAATCACCACCTCAAATAAAGTAATGCCTCAACCTCAGGAATTCAATATAATCTTTCATAATTTGGAGTACGCGCTATTCTTTCGCTTTTTAATCCTATTTAATATTGGAAATGCATTTTAAGTGCAATAACTGCACTTCATATTAAATGAAAAAGGAAAAGGCAATAAAGTGGAAATGAATGAATGAATTTGATCATTAAGCTTTAGGCTTTACTGAGTACTAGGTCCCTAGGAGTAAGTGGGACTCGGACATATGTCGCATGGTATCAGAGTTCCGCATGGAGTGAAGGGATGGAGCATGGACTCTGAAATCTCACCACCCGAGATCGAGTCTCATTTATTACCTTTTGCTCTCCATCATATATATATATATATATATATATATATATATATATATATATATATATATATATATATATATATGAAAATTATTTCACGAAAGTAACAAGTGAAAAATATTTATGATGAATAAAACCACGAAGGAACCATTCTGTGTTTCCTCTCCTTCGTGGTTTTATTCATCATATATATATATATATATACACCTTACCTTATGTTGTTTCCTGTGTTGGTCTCTCTTCACACGGAGGTCAAGCTGGTGGCCCCGCCTCTAGGTCTGGCCTGGTGGAGGAGCGAGTTACTTTCTTGCGCTCTCCACCGTACATAGCCAGGCACGCCCGGCTCATCTGGTACTATCCTGAGCAGGCATCCAGCCTTTTCTTGAAGACTTCAACTTTGACCCCCGTTACGTTTCTGAGGTCCTTAGGAAGCTGGTTGAAAAGTCTTGGCCCCCTGACAAAAACACACACACAATGTTTTCACCAGTTTATGGCGTTTTTTAATGTTTTTTGATATCTTATATTTCATATTAAAACACGGCTCATACATTTAATTTTTTAATTTTTACAATTTTTACCATATTTTCAACATTTAAACTGTCTTATTCCTTTTAAGGCTTATTTATGTCTGTTGAACTTTTATCATAAATATTTCTCTCTCATTTCTGTATTTTTCTATAGAGGTTTTTAAAAATTTATTTTTAATTAAAGATTTAAATTTTCACTATAAATGCTCTTGAAGTGGAACTCTTCCCTGTCATGTTCATTTTGTTTGTAATGTAAACAATATTTATTACTCATACGATTGACAATTGTTCATGAAGAAATTAAATGTTTATCAAAAGAATTAAGTATCTTTTACTTTTATTAATAAAAGTACATTATACAGTTTCGTAGAAAAGGAACATAATTAAATACTTAATAAAACTATAAAATATAATACAAACTAAATACATACAAAAATATAATAATGGTTAATACTTATTATTTAGGATAAACAACACATGACAAACAATGTGTACTTTTATAACACAGAAGGATCATTTTATTAACATCTTAATCGCTATGAAGGTAGTCTTCAATCTTTGTTCTCTTCCTCTTTCGTTTGTTGGCTTTGATTTTCATTGAATTCTGTAGGTTGTTTACTCTCCTCTTCACTTACGATCGCCACTGGAATGTTGTTGCCCTCCTGTACCTGACGAACTTTCAGCTTTCCTCCAGGGAGCAACGACGCCTTTAAACTGGATGCACGAACGTCCTTTGGAATTGTTTGTTCGTGTCTGACGTAGATGAAGCTTCCATCGGGAGAATCCTTTCGGCCTTCCACTTTGAGGAGACCATCTTTTACTTCCACTTTGATTTTATCAGGGTCACATCCTCGAAGGTTTATATTTACTTGGAACGGATCTTCTTCGGGAGATTCGGATAATGGATGGAATATATCGAACGAAGGGAATATTTCTTGAAAATTTACAAGACTTGTGAAATTGGAGTTGTCATTCGACTGAAGAGTATGTTCCTTCTTTTCTTCGTTTGCTTTTGCTTTCGTTGCGAAAGAATTTTGTTCGTCAGAATTCTTTTTTTTTGACGAAGTTTCTTTGGAAGAAGTTTGTTGTGTGTTGGATTTCTTTCCCTGAAAATATCGTTCACGGTGAAGGACGGGAGAAAATCTTCTAACGAAGTGTGAGGAGGGATCATAGAATGAATGGAAATCCTGACCAGGTACAGGAAATGGACAATTCCAATATGATCTCAAATGATGACCTTCATAAGGAAATTGGTCGCGTCTCTGAGGAAGGAAATACATTTCCATTCTGATATTTGAAAATGGACTCTACTTTCTCCAAAAATAAAATAGACAGAAGTGTGTCGTCTGCTGTGGTAATGTATTGCAGTTACGTGAGTGAACTACCTTCTCTGAGTGTTTTGGCTGCAACTGAGACTGAGCGAGTTTCTCCTCTTTATATACGAAGAAAACGAAGCCTCGAAATGAGAGAAAACGGTAGAAACTTCGAGAATGCTGCAGTAACCAACCTTATTGAAATTGCATCATTATTTTTATTTACGAATGCTATTTTTAGTAAACATAAAATTATTACGTTATAGTTTGGTTGTTAAATATAATATTTGGAGCTATTGAAGAATAGGGACCCCAGCCTTCTTTAGTTAGCCTTATAAGGCTAACTAACGAAAATATGACGACCTAACGTCCTACCCTAACCAATCGTTAGGTTAACTGTACGACCTTGACGATTGGTTAGGTTAGGTCATGATATTTTCGTTAGTTAGCCTTATAAAGCTAACTAAAGAAGGCTGGGGTCCCTATTCTTCAATAGCTCCTTTAGTTTTATTAGTAATTTTATTATTTACTTCACTATTATATTTTTTATTTTTATATTTATTTTTTCAGGTTTAATTCAAGTTACATTATTTTGTTTACTTCCGCCAGTCAATTTTTCATTATATATATATAATATATATATATATATTATATTATATATATATATATATATATTATATATATTATATACATGGGCGCCCGCAGGATTTTTTCCAAGGGGGGGCAAAATTTAATGTATTAATAGGTAGGGACCGGAGCAAGCAAAAAACTTTGACCCCTTAGGAACCAGCAGGTTAATTCTAAGCAAGTTTAGTGTTGCATTTTCTGTAATGGAAAATGCAAATATATATTGTATATACATACAATGCACATGATAACAATCATTTATTTTATTTATAACAGAAACATGATAGAATGAAGAAAAAGCACACTGAAGTAAATGTTGTACCTAATTTGAAAACGGTGTTTCGAGCATCACCTACACTACTCATTTGAATAGGAATTGTAGTCGTCTGCGGTCACTACCAAAATTATGAACAACCTTTTCCATAAAATCAGTTTTGTTGGAATTGATTTTCTCCCGGTGTACACTGAGCATACATAACCCAGAGAGTCGCTCATCAGACATAGTAGACCTCAGCCATGTTTTAACTCGCCGAAGTGTACTGAAGGATCTTTCGACTGTGCATGTGTAAGGATCAAAAACAATGGCTGCCACGCACTGCATGCAGCCAGGTGCTTGAGTTGGCGCTGCCAACTTGGCGGGATAATTTTAAGGGGGACTTCTGAACAAATAAAAAGGTAGCAACCTTTTATCATGCACACAAATAAAAATTTTCACCCTTTAGGAGGCAGTTGGATACTTTTCAGCAAGTTTAGGATATAAATATTTTCTTAGAAAATATTTAATATATTTTTCTTGGCATTTCCAGGGGGAGGCAAGCGCCCCCCCTTGCCCCTACCTGCGGGCGCCCATGTATATATTATATATATATATATATATATATGGGATGAATTTCACAATTAAACACGTTAAATGAAGAAATGTGCAAACTTTGTGGGTTGCATCATATATATCTATATATATATTCTAGGAAGTCGCATTATATTAATAAATAATATTCTATTCAACAACTGCACTATACGTAATAATTTCATGTTTACTAAAAATAGCATGCGTAAATAAAAATAATGATGCAATTCTCAATAAAGTTTGGTTGGGGCAGAATTCTCGAAGTTTCTACCGTTTTCTCTCATTTTCCAGGCTTCGTTTTCTTCGTATATAAAGAGGAGAAACTCTTTCAGTCTCAGTTGCAGCCAAAACGCTCAGAGAAGGTAGTTCACTCACGTAACTGCAATACATCACCACAGCAGACGACACACTTCTGTCTGTTTTATTTTTGGAGAAAGTAGAGTCCATTTTCAAATATCAGAATGGAAATATATTTCCCTCCTCAGAGACGCGACCGATTTCCTTTTGAAAATCATCATTTGAGATCATATTGGAATTGTCCATTTTCTGTGCCCGGTGAGGATTTCCATTCATTCTGTGATCCCTCCTCACACTTCGTCAGAAGATTTCCTTCCGTCATTCACCGTGGACGATATTTTCAGAGAAAGAAATCCGACAAACAACAAACTTCTTCCAAAGAAACTTCGTCAGAAGAAAAGAATTCTGACGAACAGAATTCTTCGAAAGACGCTTCGTCAACAAAGGCAAAAGAAAAGAAGGAACACACTCTTCACTCGAGGGACAACTCCAGTTTTACAAGTCTTCTAAATCTTCAAGAAATATTCCCTTCGTTCGATAAATTCAATCCATTCTCCGAATCTCCTGAAGAAGATCCGTTCCAAGTAAATGTAAACCTTCGAGGATGTGACCCTGATAAAATCAAAGTAGAAGTGAAAGATGGGTTCCTAAAGGTGGAAGGACGAAAGGACTCTCCCGACGGAAACTTTATCTACGTCAGACACGAACAAACAATTCCAAATGACGTTCTTGCATCCAGTTTAAAGGCGTCGTTGCTACCTGGAGGAAAGCTGAAAGTTCGTCAGGTACAGGAGAGCGACAACATTCCAGTAGCGATCGTAAGTGAAGAGGAGAGTAAACAACCTACAGAATTCAATGAAAATCAAAGTCAACAAACGAAAGAGGAAGAGAACAAAGATTGAAGACTACCTTCATAGCGATTAAGATGTTAATAAAATGATCCTTGTGTGTTATAAAGGTACACATTGTTTGTCATGTGTTCTTTATCCTAAATAATAAGTATTAACCATTATTATATTTTTGTATGAATTTAGTTTGTATTGTATTTTATAGTTTTATTAAGTATTTAATTATGTTCTTTATCTACGAAATTGTATAATGTACTTTTATTAATAAAAGTAAAAGATACTTAATTCTTTTGATAAACATTTCATTTCTTCATAATTGTCAATCGTAAGAGTAATAAATATTGTTTAAACTACAAAAAAAATGAACATGGCATGGAAGAGCTCCATTTTAAGAGCATTTATGGTGACAAGATAAAACTTATAATAAAATTAAGTTTTTTTATTAAAAACATAAAAAAAAAACAGAAATGAGAGAGAAATATCTATGATGAAAATTTCACAGATATAAACAAGACTTGAAAGTATTTAAAATGGGGTCTTTTACTTTCTATGGCTGCCACCCAAATTTAATACAATTCTGCATGTTCACTAACTATTATTACCTTTGAGTACAATTCATTGTTTTTAGTTGGAGAAAATAATTTTTATTAAGAGGTTTGGAGGTGTATGAGAGAGAAAGGTGTGCCGGAGAAGTACGTTAGGTTGGTGCAAAGTATGTATGAAGGAGCAAGGACCCAGGTTAGGAGTAGTGTAGGTGTAACGGAATGGTTCCCCGTGGATGTGCGGAGTGACAAGGTTGGATAGAGTAAGGAATGAAAGGATAAGGGGCACAACAAAGTTTGGAGAAATCTCGAGGAAGATACAAGAAAGTAGACTGAAATGGTATGGACATATGATGAGAGGGGACGAAGATTATGTGGGTAAGAGAACGATGAATATGGAGGTGCATGGCAGGAGAAAGAGAGGCAGACCGAAGCGAAGGTGGATGGAGAAGGTGAGGGACGATTTGAGCGAGAAGGGTTTGTCGGAGGAAGAAGCCCAGGACCGGGCTGTGTGGAGGAGGCTGGTCAGAAACGCCGACCCCGCATAGAAGCGGGAACGGGCGAAGAGAAAGAAGAAGACGTAACTAGGGTTGCCTGATTTCTAGTGAGACCTGACCGGACATTTTTTTAGCGGGAAGGGGAGGAATTTGGAACTGGCGAGTATGGGGACACGCCGCTCCTCCCCTTTGAATGGCTGACATTTGTATGGTTTATTAGGTGCATTTTATTGAGTTTATGAATGAAGTAGATAGCTTTGTAACTATTGTATATGTTAAATAATTTCAAATAATGATACATCTACTGCATTACCTTTTCAGTAAGTAATTATGGTAGCTATATTCTTGTCTTCTATGCTTTTGCTAAAAACATACTATTTTAAGATATGACTCAGAGTGGGGGTTTTCCAATAGGCAAATTCAGTGTTTTTACCCTTAACTTGCCGTACGTCCGTAGCTAATTCACAATTGGAACTAATACTCTGAAATGCATTTGCGAACATACCTATAGAATTATAGAAAGGCAAATAAAACATCTATCTTTAAGATTCTGACAAATTTATGCCAATAATACTGAATAGTCACACACTCACGGGTGACGAAACTACTCGCTGCTATAATATCTATAATCCGTTACAAATTACAATATGAGCATGTTGCGAGGATCGGCTAGAAGGTTGTGCTCCTGAAAACAAATGTCCACATTCTTAAAACTCAAAGGCATTTATTCGCGATTTATATGACAATAATATATTCATATATTGATATGACAAACAACAATAATATTCAAACTTTCCTCTCCCTTTATACAGTACTCTTTATTTATTAGGTTATTTTGTATTTTTTCTTGCAACACCAACAAGTTCCAAAATATCTAAATACTCCATTTTTACTTTAAATTAAATTATTCTGGAATGTAAATGAATGTGTTTGAGTTTAATGTTACAATATATTTATAACTGATTCAAGATTTTTTGCTATGACTGGACATTTGGCGCCCAGTCTACTTTTAACCGGACACTGGATAAACTCTGTATAACCCGACTTTCCGGTCGAAAAAACCGGATATCTGGCAACCCTACATGTAACACTTCATTGAATAAGTCTTTCCCTTTCTGTCTTTGCCTCCACATTAGTTATGGTTAGGTTAGGTTAGTTGATAATGTAATGAAAGCTAACCTCTCTCAAGTGATAATTAAAATCCACTATTGTGTTGTGGTTCATTTCAACTCCTTTTTTACGAATCTTAATAAATAAATGTTTCTTCAAGTTGAAATGTAGTGAATAGTACGAAAAAGGTGAAGAGAAGTAGAATAATGTAGATTTTCTTTGATTTTAGTGGTGACCACTAGGGTGTACCATTTTTGGGTCATTTTCAAAAAGTCAAGGTTCAGGAGTCTAATGTTGTGCCAAATGATGTCCTAAACACGAATTTAACAAGCATTTTCTAATCCAACAAATTTTGAATCCCCCCACCCCCCTTGAAATTTTGCCCATCCCCTTTTCCTAAAAACCCCATATATCTAAAAAACTATCAACTTTATCGAACAATGTTATAGAATAAAAATGATTTAGAATCAAACGTTCTATTAGAAAAGTTCATTAAGATAGAAATTTACGTAATTTTGAAATTTTAATTTTCTTTTGTCCAAGAGCACCTTATTGTATTAATATTAATATTAATATTGTTTTTACTCTTATTGTTTCTTTTCAGACTGCTTTATTTGAAAAATAAATAAAAATGAGTCAAACAGCTACAAAACAGCATGACTTTATTCTTGGTCGCTTGCAGGCTGATATTATGAGTTCATCTAAAATTGTTTTACCATCCAATAAAGATGTTCTAAGCCATTTTATTTATTTACGGAGAATGCAGTATAAGGGTCCAAAAGTTACAAAAGATTCTACTGTTAATGAAGTTCTACAGAAGCTACTAATAATATGGCAAAAAGCATGCATTCCTACTATAGATATTAGTAAAAACCCTAAAGGCAGGAATGCTGTTAAATCTAGAAGAAATGCATAATAATTTAATCAAGCACAAAAAATGAGCAAGCTTTGAAAATGAACTCTCTAATTTCATGAAAATTATGGATTCCCTTTTTGACATCTCTTCTCAAAATGCCGTTGAATTAATCCAAAAAGACCGCATGAGAACTGAGCCTCAGAAAGCATATGATATTTCATTCTTAGAAGATCAAAGAACAAAACGAGAAACATGTTTAGGTTTGCTAGATGCAGATTATGCATCAAAAGTACAGCGCAAGTACATTAGATTAGAGAAAGAGAAGAAACACAAAGAGAAACATAAATCAGTGAAGCAAGTGAGTGCTACAGCCAGAACATCAGAGACCCTTCTTTCTAGCACGACCAGTTCTGAGACAGACAGCTATGAAGAGTTTCCGACAGAACCTACAGCAGGACCTTCAAATGCTTACAGCCCCAAAAATATTCTTGCCTCGCCATTGGTTTCCTCCACTGCAGACAGACTTAATCTCTATTGGACAACGGACTGTTTTTGCTGCTGCAGTAGCCATTAGGTGTGGCAAGGATATTGAAAAACTGTCTCTCTCCAGGACCACATCTGCAAGAGCCGCTCGAAAGACAAGAAAACGAAAATATGAAACTTGCATCAAGGATTTTACTCCTCCTGATCACTGCCTAGTACATTGGGATAGCAAGCTGCTTACTAAATCATGTTCAGAACAAGAAGACCGCCTTGCAATACTTGTTACTGGATACCCAAATGTAGAAAAACTTTTATCAGTTTCTATAATAGATGATTCCACTGGATTGTCTCAAGCCACTTCTGTATTTCAAAGTATTGAAAAATGGAACTTGAAGCAAAATGTCTTTGGAGTATCATTTGATACCACTGCATCCAATTCAGGATGGATGAAAGGTTCCTGTAAGTTACTTGAAGAACTTTTGCAAAAGAAATTGATTTGGTTAGCTTGCCGCCATCATGTGGCTGAAAGAGTTTTGTGCGCTGTGTATGAAACCATTTTTGGCCCAAGTAAATCTCCTGAGTTTGAGTTATTCAAAGAATTTCGCGAGTCTAAATGGAAGAAAATTAATACGAAATCTACATACAATGTTCTTGATGTTAAATCAAGGTATCAAAGAGGCCTAAAGGAAGAATGTGTGGAATTTATGACCCAATGTTTAAGAAAATCTGACTGCTTTCCACGTGATGACTATAAGGAAGTTGCTGAAACAACTTTAATGCTTTTAGGAGAGGTTTCCAGAGAAAACAGTCATTGGCGGAAACCTGGTGCAATGCACCGTGCCAGGTGGATGGCAATGATTTTGTATACAAATAAAATGTATGCTTTTGCCCATCAAGCATCATATGATGAATCATTGATTAAGAAATTAAAGAGAATGTGTCTATTTAATGCATTAATTTATGGAAAATACTGGCTTTTATGTTCTAATTCACTAGATAGTCCAGCTAATGATCTGAAGTTTTATCATGATTTGGTGAATTACAAGAAGGAAGATAGGGAAGTTGCAAATGCTGCTTTGAAATCTTTTGCCAATCATTACTGGTATTTGACGGAGGAAGTGGTCCCTTTGAGTTTCTTTGGATCGCTAAGTAATGATGAAAAAGATAAGATCGCAAAATCCTTAAACAAATATCCAGTTCCAGAAAATTATGTATGTGGGCAACCTGTTTTCCCCATTTTAAAGGAAGACACAAAGCTTCATCAGCTAGTAGGTCGAATTTCATGGCATTTATTTCAATGCTGTGGGTCAAAACCAGACTCATGGATAAGAAACCAGCATCAACATGGGAAGAGGTCGATGACTACAACAAACTAAAAAACATTCTTTCATCTATTAGAGTAGTCAATGATACCGCTGAAAGAGGAATCAAGCTGGTTCAAGACTTTCATGACATGTCAAAATGAAGAAGAATTTCAAGGTCTTTTGCAAATTGTGGAAGAGATAGAAGACTAATTCCTGATCCTAGTAAAGAGACTCTTAAAAGAATGAAACTCAGTAAAGAATAGTTCATTAACAGATAGATTAGGTATTTTTATTTGCAGAGATTGTTTTAATTTAGAAGAGGCTGATTTTTTTTTTGTTATTAAATATACCATAAATTGTCTTTTCTTATTTTTATGTTTAAAAAGCTCTTATATCAATGATTTCTAATTAGGAAACTTGTTTCTTTTTATTTTTTTGAGGAAAGTGTTGAATAAAGGAAAAAAAAAACGATGGGACCTCACAACTATAGATAAAGTGTTAATTTTTAGCTTTATTTTATATATATATAGTTTTGAGGTTGTCCTCACTTTGTATAGGCTAGTTATAATAAAAACTAATTATGATTTGCATTATAACTAGCAAATACAAAGCCCATCGCCGCGAAGCTGCATTGTGGTGATGCTTCAAAGGTGGCGGTAACACCTTATTTAAGAAGAAGGCACTGCAAGCAAAAATTTGTTTTAATTTAAATGTTTAAAAAATAAATGAAAATTTTCAAAATTAAGTAAATTTCTATTTTGATGAACTTTTCTAATAGAACGTTTGATTCTAAATCATTTCTATTCTATAACATTTTTCGATAAAGTTGATAGTGTTTGAGATATATGGGTTTTTTAGGAAAAGGGGATGCGCAAAATTTCAAAATTTGTCGGATTAGAAAATGCCTGTAAAATTCGTGTTTAGGACATCATTTGGCACAACATTAGACTCCTGGACCTTGACTTTTTGAAAATGACCCAAAAATGGTACAGCCTAGTGACCACACAACGGAAAATATACTGAAAATGTATGGGAGAGTAAACTGACCGGGTATAGGTAGACTTTGGTATACGGTACAGTGTGTGTAAACTTTGTATGAATTAAATATTACGACTGTATAGTATACGAAGATCGTGCAATTGTTCATGATTCATAATCTAAATTTTGCTAACTTATTCCATGATGATATTAAACGAAAATATTACTGAAGAATGTAAAGTATGTTTGTTCTTTAATTTCTTATCGAGGAAAAAATAACTTTCGTTTGACGCTAAATTAAACACTTTTGAAAATTCACAATCTGATGAATTGAGTGTTGTAGAATTGTTATGTTCAGAGTTAGTTATGTTAACATTTATTGCGATAGGTTTGTTAACAGAAAGAGATTCAGTATCAAAACTGGACATCTGATAGGCATTGGAATTGTCTATTTTAAGGTTTTTATCAGTGTGATTGAAAGAATTCTTTATTTTATATTCGTTAAATAGAAATTTCGACAACACTGAAACTAAGAATTTTAATGTTATAATTAGATGGTGGCAAGTCAGAGTGATATACGAGTATATTTCAAAAAACAGTAAAATTCCTCTTTTTATCTGCAGGTGATCCGTGTGCATAGATCACTTTGTAACGCGATATGAACAGAGAGTTTCGCTTTATAGCAACACCTCAGGTATAACTATTTGCTCACTCAACATTTTACAAAGTGATCTATTTACTTTGATCGACTGTAAAAAAAAGCAAGAAATTGTAGTATTTTTGCAGATATATCACTGCACCTTTCAACCGTCCAATTATATGCACAGGAGAAACCAACCAAATTCATAAATTTGGTTTGAGTTTTAGGTCGTACACAGTCCAAATAAAAGTCTCTATAAATATCGTAGCTTCAATCTACGGACGTGCAATATATCCTGTAAAATTCTTTACATTTTGGTTATGAATATAATTTGTTTACGAATCAACTCACTTAAACTTCTAATTAAAAGACCAAATTAAAGGGTGTTCTTGGATCGTATAGTATCAATTAAAATTTAGGGTGATTTATTAACAATAAGATTTACCATTAAAACTATTCACTTTCCTTGGTTAGATCTGCGTATTATGATTATTTTAATTTTAACAAAGTTCCTATAACTGCATAAAAGCATTCCAACATAACGTAGAAAGATTTCATAAAAGTAATAATAATAATAATAATAATAATAATAAAAATAATAATAAAAAAGTATCATCGACTTAAGCAATTCACAGGTGTATATATACTGTATATCCGATTAGCCTATGGTCTTATTTAGTATTACAGTACCTGCATTTATTTGCTCCTCTATAGTTAAATTGCTGTTCACTGAACCAAACGAGATTGCTAAATATTTGTATAGAGTTTAATGGGGTGTCTACTGCGTTATGATTTGGATTCGGATGGCTGTAGAAATCATTTGGAATGGTTTAGGGTTAATACTTGCCTCTTACTTTTGCCTCAGAATACGTTCGCGAAAACTCTACGAATACTAAGAAACTTATTCAGTAATGATATCTTTCTTTACATTAGGGTTGTTTCTACCTTCATCCCAAGTCGTTGGGAAATGAGATTTTTATAGTATGTATAACTGCCAGCAGAGATGGCGAGTATATAAAGTAGTCGGCCATTTTGAAACACATTTGCCAAGTTTGAACTTGCTTACGAAATGAAGTTGGTAAAATAATTTAATTTAAGCCGTAGCCAGAGGGGATAGAATTCAGAGGATTCAATACGACAACAAATTAGGTCATTGCGTACACATACGCAACATCCATCTTTGGAGTGAAATTGAGTGTAGACAAAAAAAAAGGGTACAGAAAAGAGGTTGCTCTCAGTCGTCCCAGGACCTAAGTATAGAGCCGTAGAGGTGGTGTTCAACAGATTAAAAATTTGAGGAAGGGCCACAAATGTTGCAGAAGTTTATGAAAAGTGAATCAGGCAGAGGTCCAGAACATCTCGAATGGGCGGTAGCAGATCCATTCCGCTCACTGAGTCTGCTTTCCCGGTATCGGCAGCGGAAGAGCCAGAAGTGGAGATATTTATGGGCCCCTCCCTATGGGACTCCGAGGCTCTTGAAGATATTGCCATTTTGTTTTAATTTTGAAAAGATTATGTAGTGTGTAAGATGCTTGTACATGTAGTGAAGAATAAGGAGAGAAGTGTGTGTTTGAGATCATGCTGGACTACTCATAAGGTAGATGAGACACGGAAAAAGATCAGCTAAGGAGGACAGTAACAGTAGAAACGGGAGTTGCAGCACTCCGTCTTGTGTCCAACTTCTCCGGAATACTTCCCTGGTCGATTGCTGTGTTACATCTCCTCCTTATATATTTATATATATATCGGCTGATAAAAGTCTGCGAATTATATTCGCAGAAACATGATAGCCTTTTTAATGTTACAAAAACTAAGGTTATGCAATTCCATCCTAAAAGCTCTAATCAGCCAGCTGATATTAGATTTAAAATGAGAGGTGACGTAATTGAGGAAGTAAAAGAATTTAAGTATTTCGGTCAAACTATCACCAGCTCGTTGAGTGATGACTCAGATATTAGAAAACAATCCGGAAGGCTTTGTGCTAAAGCGAATATGACTATAAGGAACTTCCGGTTCCGTACAAGTGAAGCTAAAGACACTCTCTTTCGTACTTTCTGCAGTAATATATACGGACAGCATCTTTGGGTGAATTATAAAAAAGGTTGGGCAGAACCCTAAATTTGCTGTACAATAGATCTTTTACACTCCTACATAAATTACCCACGAGATGCTCAGCTTCGCAAATGTTTGCTACCCTCAATGTCCCAAGCTTCCCGGAGATAATAAGACGTGTTCAATACAGTCTAATGCAAAGAATTAAAAAATCAACCAACCCGATTATCCAAGGTGTTCATCAGCCCTGTCGTATGTCTTCTGAGCTATGGAATTCTTGGTATGAAAACGTTTGTGTGTAGCTCCACTTAACTTCGACATTACTGCATTATTTCTCAATAATTGTGTATATTTCTAGCCTTAGTATGTGAATTGTCATTGTACTATTAATATTTGTCATAAGGACTATGGTCTGGCAATAAACTTTTTCACTTCATTTCATTTCATTTCATTTGCGTATGGCGTTAGATTGGAGAATTGTTTCTAAATTTAGAGCGATACATGAGCTTGCTTTTCCTCTCCTACTTCATCAGTATCTGGTGTCACACTAATTGTTGTTAATAGAAAAAGGTTGGATAAATTGTAATCATTCAGTCGCTATTGGTGCTGATTTTGGATAAGTTTCACTGCCGAGAATGTTTCATCACAAATATAGGTACAACCAAATCAACATAGGTTAAATATTTATTACATTCAATGACAGATCAGAATTCTTTAATTTGATTTGGTAAAATAATATTTTCTCCTTTAGTTTGCAAATTTTAGTTATTAAACTAATTTCTGACTGCTGGGAGAGGAATTTAAGAAGTGAGGTACGAACTCATGATCCAAACTAATTTTAAATTATCTAACCTAATCAGGACTGACGTACCTTTATTCCGACCCAAAAAATGTTCCTTGGTCTTTTCTATAAATATTTGGATCACCTGAAAATCAGGGCCCCCATGTATTCTTGTTTTTGCTTTTCAGTACCAAATATAATAATAAAGTAAATTGAATGCCCGTTTAGGTCAACTGTACGCCCTTGACGATTGGTTAGGATAAGTCGTGATATTTTCGTTAGTTTTAACAAAGATATCATTTGGTAATTGAGGCTGGGGGTCCTGATCTTCAGGTTATCCATATATTTAATATCTTTATTTGTGAATTGTCAGTTGTCACACACACCACACACACACACTCGACCTCACTTATTTTCAGTACTCTACACCCCTCCGACTCATATAAACATCGGGACCTAAAACACTCAAATAAAAAAACACACACAAGGCTACATACTGTAATCACCACCTCAAATAAAGTAATGCCCCAACCTCAGGAATTCAATATAATCTTTCATAATTTGGAGTACGCGCTATTCTTTCGCTTTTTAATCCTATTTAATATTGGAAATGCATTTTAAGTGCAATAATTGCACTTCATATTAAATGAAAAAGGAAAAGGCAATATATATATATATATATATGAAAATTATTTCACGAAAGTAACACGTGAAAAATATTTATGATGAATAAAACCACGAAGGAAAGGAAACACAGAATGGTTCCTTCGTGGTTTTATTCATCATAAATATTTTTCACGTGTTACTTTCGTGAAATAATTTTCATATATATATATATATATATATATATATATATATATATATTTTAGGAGAAATCCAATGACAAGGAGGAATGTAAATGCCATGAAAAGTCTTCTTTAATGCGCAACGTTTCGAGCAATACGCTCATCATCAGGCTAGATAATAACAATATGAAATTAGAATCAATAAATAAATGTGAACAAGACAAATAATTTCTATAAAAAGACTAAAAGCAGAGGGTTAAATTCAAAGTTATAAAAATTTACATATAAAATTACAAGAAATTTAAAAGCTATTTTTAAATTACATATAGTAAATTTGAAATTAGTACACTGGAATAATTAACACTAATACAATGGAATAATTAACACTAATACAATGGAATAATTAACACTACGAACCTTTCAATGCTGGTTCCGAGGCACGAGTAATTTAAAACAAAACAAAACAGGAAACAAGCTATGGGTTGGGCGGTTGAGTTATAAGTTAGGGGAGGGGGGATTATAAAAAATTGGGGAGGGGGGAGGGGGGTTTATAAAAAATTTAGAGGGACAGCTGAGGAATCCACGTTTAGAGAAGGGGTCAATGTTTTAATATAAAGAGATTCCAAAATTCTAAGTGAGTTAGGACAAGAGTTACAACCGAGAATTTTAAAATTATCTAAAGTGACATCAGTTTTACATTTTATACTGTGTTCCCGAATACTGGAGGCTTCTTTTTATTTAAAATTTTACCTGTTCGGCAACTTATTCCCATATGCGAATAAAATCTAGTCCTGAGGGAGCGCACGGTGCTGCCAAGTAATTACCAAGGAGACACCTTGGCAGGTAAATAAATATACAACACCGCTACGCAGCGAATCAGGAGTTCGATCCTTCGCTGAGAAAAGCTACCTAAAGACATTTTGTTAATAAATTAATGCGAAAATCAGTATGATAAAAAAAATTTCTGAACAACTTTGTAAATTTAAGTTTAAATTCTTTATCATGGGACCCATTTCAGGTACCAGGAAATATTTTATATCTTTAGGCACTGAAATACAGGAAAGTTGAGGGCTATAAACATTATTTAAGAAAGATCTTATTAGTTTATCTACATATTGAACAGGAAAACTATTATTGGTAAAATATGATCTTAAATTATTAAATTCATCGTTTAGTAAGGTAAAACTAGAGGTCAAATTATATCCTCTGAACAAGAGAGTTTTAATACACGACATCTTATAGTTAAAATCAGTAAAACTAAAGAAATTCATGCCCAAACCAGTAAAAGTGGGTTTCCTGTAAACTGATGTAGTAATAGAATCACCTTTTTTCGAAATTAAAAGATCTAAAAAGGGGGGCCATTTTTCTCAGTTTCCATTGTATAAGTTATATTGGGGTGCAGAGAATTTAAGAAGTTAAAAAAATTGTTGCGCTTGTACAGCATTATCAAAAACAGCTATCGAGTCATCAACAAAGCGTCGATAGAAAATGGTTTACATATATATATATATATATATATATATATATATATATATTATATATATATATATATATATGAAAATTATTTCACGAAAGTAACACGTGAAAAATATTTATGATGAATAAAACCACGAAGGAACCATTCTGTGTTTCCTTTCCTTCGTGGTTTTATTCATATATACACACACAATGTTTTTACCAGTTTATGGCGTTTTTAATGTTTTTTGATATCTTATATTTCATATTAAAAAACGGCTGATACATTTAATTTTTTAATTTTTACAATTTTTACCATGTTTTCAACATTTAAACTGTCTTATTCCTTTTAAGGCTTATTTATGTCTGTTGAACTTTTATCATAAATATTTCTTTCTCATTTCTCTATTTTTCTATAGAAGTTTTTAATTAAAAAGTTATTTTTAATTAAAGATCGAAATTTTCACTATAAATGCTCTTGAAGTGGAACTCTTCCCTGTCATGTTCATTTTGTTTGTAGTGTAAACAATATTTTTTACTCATACGATTGACAATTGTTCATGAAGAAATTAAATGTTTATCAAAAGAATTAAGTATCTTTTACTTTTATTAATAAAAGTACATTATACAGTTTCGTAGAAAAGGAACATAATTAAATACTTAATAAAACTATAAAATATAATACAAACTAAATTCATACAAAAATATAAGAATGGTTAATACTTATTATTTAGGATAAACAACACATGACAAACAATGTGTACTTTTATAACACACAAGGATCATTTTATTAACATCTTAATCGCTATGAAGGTAGTCTTCAATCTTTGTTCTCTTCCTCTTTCGTTTCTTGACTTTGATTTTCATTGAATTCTGTAGGTTGTTTACTCTCCTCTTCACTTACGATCGCCACTGGAATGTTGTTGCTCTCCTGTACCTGACGAACTTTCAGCTTTCCTCCAGGGAGCAACGACGCCTTTAAACTGGATGCACGAACGTCCTTTGGAATTGTTTGTTCGTGTCTGACGTAGATGAAGCTTCCATCGGGAGAATCCTTTCGTCCTTCCACTTTGAGGAGACCATCTTTTACTTCCACTTTGGTTTTATCAGGGTCACATCCTCGAAGGTTTATATTTACTTGGAAGGGATCTTCTTCGGGAGATTCGGATAATGGATGGAATATATCGAACGAAGGGAATATTTCTTGAAAATTTACAAGACTTGTGAAATTGGAGTTGTCATTCGACTGAAGAGTATGTTCCTTCTTTTCTTCGTTTGCTTTTGCTTTCGTTGCGAAAGAATTTTGTTCGTCAGAATTCTTTTTTTTTGACGAAGTTTCTTTGGAAGAAGTTTGTTGTGTGTTGGATTTCTTTCCCTGAAAATATCGTCCACGGTGAAGGACGGGAGAAAATCTTCTAACGAAGTGTGAGGAGGGATCATAGAATGAATGGAAATCCTCACCAGGTACAGGAAATGGACAATTCCAATATGATCTCAAATGATGACCTTCATAAGGAAATCGGTCGCGTCTCTGAGGAAGGAAATACATTTCCATTCTGATATTTGAAAATGGACTCTACTTTCTCCAAAAATAAAATAGACAGAAGTGTGTCGTCTGCTGTGGTAATGTATTGCAGTTACGTGAGTGAACTACCTTCTCTGAGTGTTTTGGCTGCAACTGAGACTGAGCGAGTTTCTCCTCTTTATATACGAAGAAAACGAAGCCTCGAAAATGAGAGAAAACGGTAGAAACTTCGAGAATGCTGCCGTAACCAAACCTTATTGAAAATTGCATCATTATTTTTATTTACGAATGCTATTTTTAGTAAACATAAAATTATTACGTTATAGTTTGGTCGTTAAATATAATATTTGGAGCTATTGAAGAATAGGGACCCCAGCCTTCTTTAGTTGCCTTATAAGGCTAACTAACGAAAATATGACGACCTAACGTCCTACCCTAACCAATCGTTAGGTTAACTGTACGACCTTGACGATTGGTTAGGTTAGGTCATGATATTTTCGTTAGTTAGCCTTATAAAGCTAACTAAAGAAGGCTGGGGTCCCTATTCTTCAATAGCTCCTTTAGTTTTATTAGTAATTTTATTATTTACTTCACTATTTATAATTTTTTATTTTTATATTTATTTTTTCAGGTTTAATTCAAGTTACATTATTTTGTTTACTTCCGCCAGTCAATTTTTCATTATATATATTTATATATATATATATATATGATGAATAAAACCACGAAGGAAAGGAAACACAAAATGGTGCTCAAGCGCTTTCGTCTAATGACATCCTCAGGAACACTGAAGTACATAAAAAGGTTAAGCCTATAATTATATAGGTTACAGAAAGAAAAAAAGAAAAAATAAATTTTGTTACAGTCTCGCGTGTTTTGAAAAACAGTGTAATCTCCCTCAGTATTTGTTTAACATAGTTAAAGGCCTCGTTTATAGTGCGGCGAATGGTAATTACGAAGATAACTTTCCTAAACGTTTTCGCAATAGCCTCTCACAATTAAAAAAAGATGGGGAGCTCCATATTACTAAAGCAGACAAGGCTAACACCATAGTTATTATGGACAAAGTGGACTACATCGGAAAGATGAACGAGCTTCTCCAGGACCCCGCTACATACACCAAACTTAGGAAGAACCCGCAGGATGACGTCATCAAATCATTTAATAGTGGCTTGAAACGCCTTCTCAAAGATCATAAGGACTTAATTCCGCTTTTCATGTCCACTTCACCTGCTCTGCCCTACCTTTACGGTCTTATTAAAACCCACAAACCTGGTAACCCTATGCGCCCTATTATTAGCTCGGTGGGCTCTATTACTTATAAACTCTCCAAATGGCTTGTCAAAGTCTTGTCCCCCATTCTCGGAACTATCTCTGATTCACATGTAAAAAATTCCATGGATCTTACGGAAAAATTGAATAATGCACGTACTGAAACTAACGATAAATTGATCAGTTTTGTTGTTTGTTCATTGTTTACAAAAGTGCCGATTGACGATATGCTTGACTTTCTCTCCCAAGAATTACATAAGTATGACCTGCCACTACCTTCACACATTGTTTTGGAACTCATTAAGCTTTGCATCAAAGACTGTAAATTCACTTTCAATAACGGGTATTATCAACAAGTTTTTGGGATGGCTATGGGCAACCCCTTATCGCCCCTCCTCTCCAATATTTATATGGAGTTTTTCGAAATTACCTATATTCCGAGAATCCTGGGGGTTGGCATCCCTTGGTTGCGGTACGTCGACGATATTTTGTGTATCTGGCCCATGAATCGTGACCTGGATAGCTTCCTCCTTCAGTTAAATGATCAAGTCCCCTCCATTAAGTTTCACTTTAGAAGTTGAGCAAGACAATTCAATCCCATTTTTGGATGTGCGTGTACATAGGGAAAGCCCAGGTTTTAAGTTTAGTATCTATCGGAAAACGACAAACAATTTGTCCTACGTACACTTTTACTCGGGACATGATACCCCCACTAAGAAGGCCATATTTCATCAATGTTTCTCCGCGCCCTTAGGATCGCCAGTCCGGAATACATCGATGCCGAATTGGAAAAAATCAACGGTATTGGAAGTGATTTGTGTTATCCATCTGCGTTTATGGAATCTTGTCTCAACAAGGCAAAACGAACTTTCTATCGTGTCAATATTAACACTCGTACTTTGTCAAAAATATTTTAGTACTTCCATTTTTCCCGGCTTTTTAAGCATTGCTAATGTACTTAAACTTTTGGATATTAATGTAGTATTTTCATATAACAATATTGTGAAAAATATCATAGTAAAAAATAGCCCTACCAATAATTCAGGCATTATCTATAAAATTGGTTGTAAACAATGTGATTCCTTTTACATAGGTCAGATGGGAAAGGATTTGCACACACGTATAAAACAGCATCAATATTCCGTTAGAACAGGACAGTTGTCCAGTGCCCTTTTTGTCCATTTGTCAGAGTTAGCCCACTGTATTGATTGGAATAATGCTTCAGTTTTATTCCATTCAAGCAACATTGTTAATAGAAATATTCTTGAGTCTGCCATTATCCAACTTTCAAATAACTTCAACATAAGCAAAGGTCTTTTTGAACTCGATCCTGTTTTTTTGAATTCCTTTAAACAGATTTAGATAAGAAGGGTAAAACATTAAATCTTTGGTAAACTTGTCTTCTACTTTATTAACTTTTAATTTGCATTTTATTTTTTTATATATCGAAACCTGACCATAGGCAGCAGTGTTAAAACCCGGGCAGAGTTCCAGTATAAATTTGTATTTTTATAATCCATTTGATCTTGTGCTAAAAATCGATATTTTTCCTTACAAATCTGTACGCCTCACTGGTAATCCTTTAAGGTTTTAATTTTTAATTTTTTATTTTTACTTCTCTGTTTATTGTATATATATGTATGTATGTATGTATGTATTGTATTTGTATATATAGATATGTATATATATATATATATATATATATTATGTGTGTGTGTATGTATGTTATTTATTTTTTCTTTTTTTCTTTCTGTAACCTATATATAGGCTTAACCTTTTTATGTACTTCAGTGTTCCTGAGGATGTCATTAGACGAAAGCGCTTGAGCACCATTTTGTGTTTCCTTTCCTTCGTGGTTTTATTCATCATAAATATTTTTCACGTGTTACTTTCGTGAAATAATTTTCATATATATATATATATATATATGGGATGAATTTCACAATTAAACACGTTAAATGAATGAATGTGCAAACTTTGTGGGTTGCATCATATATATATATATATATATTCTAGGGAGTCGCATTATATTAATAAATAAATATTCTATTCAGCAACTGGACTATAACGTAATAATTTCATGTTTACTAAAAATAGCATGCGTAAATAAAAATAATGATGCAATTCTCAATAAAGTTTGGTTGGGGCAGAATTCTCGAAGTTTCTACCGTTTTCTCTCATTTTCCAGGCTTCGTTTTCTTCGTATATAAAGAGGAGAAACTCTTTCAGTCTCAGTTGCAGCCAAAACGCTCAGAGAAGGTAGTTCACTCACGTAACTGCAATACATCACAACAGCAGACGACACACTTCTGTCTATTTTATTTTTGGAGAAAGTAGAGTCCATTTTCAAATATCAGAATGGAAATATATTTCCCTCCTCAGAGACGCGACCGATTTCCTTTTGAAAATCATCATTTGAGATCATATTGGAATTGTCCATTTTCTGTGGCCGGTGAGGATTTCCATTCATTCTGTGATCCCTCCTCACACTTCGTCAGAAGATTTCCTTCCGTCATTCACCGTGGACGATATTTTCAGAGAAAGAAATCCGACAAACAACAAACTTCTTCCAAAGAAACTTCGTCAGAAGAAAAGAATTCTGACGAACAGAATTCTTCGAAAGACGCTTCGTCAACGAAGGCAAAAGCAAACGAAGAAAAGAAGGAACATACTCTTCACTCGAGGGACAACTCCAATTTCACAGATCTTGTAAATCTTCAAGAAATATTCCTTTCGTTCGATAAATTCAATCCATTCTCCGAATCTCCTGAAGAAGATCCCTTCCAAGTAAATGTAAACCTTCGAGGATGTGACCCTGATAAAATCAAAGTAGAAGTGAAAGATGGGTTCCTAAAGGTGGAAGGACGAAAGGACTCTCCCGACGGAAACTTTATCTACGTCAGACACGAACAAACAATTCCAAATGACGTTCTTGCATCCAGTTTAAAGGCGTCGTTGCTACCTGGAGGAAAGCTGAAGTTCGTCAGGTACAGGAGAGCGAACACATTCCAGTAGCGATCGTAAGTGAAGAGGAGAGTAAACAACCTACAGAATTCAATGAAAATCAAAGTCAACAAACGAAAGAGGAAGAGAACAAAGATTGAAGATTACCTTCATAGCGATTAAGATGTTAATAAAATGATCCTTGTGTGTTATAGAAGTGAACATTGTTTGTCATGTGTTCTTTATCCTAAATAATAAGTATTAACCATTATTATATTTTTGTATGAATTTAGTTTGTATTATATTTTACAGTTTTATTAAGTATTTAATTATGTTCTTTATCTACGAAATTGTATAATGTACTTTTATTAATAAAAGTAAAAGATACTTAATTCTTTTGATAAACATTTCATTTCTTCATGAACAATTGTCAATCGTAAGAGTAATAAATATTGTTTAAACTACAAGAAAAATGAACATGGCAAGGAAGAGCTCAATTTTAAGAGCATTTATGGTGAGAAGATAAAACTTACAATAAAATTAATTTTTTTTATTAAAAACATACAAAAAAAAAACAGAAATGAGAGAGAAATATCTATGATGAAAATTTCACAGATATAAACAAGACTTGAAAGTATTTAAAATGGGGTCTTTTTCGTTCTATGGCTGCCACCCAAATTTAATACAATTCTGCATGTTCACTAACTTTTATTACCTTTGAGTACAATTCATTGTTTTTAGTTGGAGAAAATAATTTTTATTAAGAAACAGTGGCAATTTTGTGCGTTTTACTTTTTAGAATTTTGGAGGAAATTGGAAAGTCACGTAACTAGGGTTGCCTGATTTCCAATGAGACCTGACCGGACATTTTTTTAGCGGAGAAGGGGGGGAATTTGGAGCTGGCGAGTATGGAGACACGCCGCCACTCCCCTTTGACAGGCTGACATTTGTAGAGTTTATTTGGTGCATTTTATTGAGTTTATGAATAAAATAGAGAGCTTTGTAACTATTGTATATGTTAAATAATTTCAAATAATGATACATCTACTGCATTACCTTTTCAGTAAGTAATTATGGTAGCTATATTCTTGTCTTCTATGCTTTTGCTAAAAACATACTATTTTAAGATATGACTCAGAGTGGGGGTTTTCCAATAGGCAAATTCAGTGTTTTTACCCTTAACTTGCCGTACGTCCGTAGCTAATTCACAATTGGAACTAATACTCTGAAAAGCATTTGCGAACATACCTATAGAATTATAGAAAGGCAAATAAAACATCTATCTTTAAGATTCTTCCAAATTTATGCCAATAATACTGAATAGTCACACACTCACGGGTGACGAAACTACTCGCTGCTATAATATCTATAATCCATTACAAATTACAATATGAGCGTGTTGCGAGTATCTGCTAGAAGGTTGTGCTCCTGAAAACAAATGTCCACATTCTAAAAACTCAAAGGCATTTATTCGCGATTTATATGACAATAATATATTCATATTGATATGACAAACACAATAATATTCAAACTTTCCTCTCCCTTTATACAGTACTCTTTATTTATTAGGTTATTTTGTATTTTTTCTTGCAACACCAACAAGTTCCAAAATATCTAAATACT
Source organism: Bathynomus jamesi (assembly GCA_023014485.1). Taxonomy (NCBI): domain Eukaryota; kingdom Metazoa; phylum Arthropoda; class Malacostraca; order Isopoda; family Cirolanidae; genus Bathynomus; species Bathynomus jamesi. Next base: position 497,819 of record JAJOZX010000841.1, read on the forward strand.
CCATTTTTACTTTAAATTAAATTATTCTCGGATGTAAATGAATGTGTTTGAGTTTAAAATTACAATATATTTATAACTGATTCAAGAATTTTTGCTATGACCGGACATTTGGCGCCCAGTCTACTTTTAACCGGACACTGGATAAACTCTGTATAACCCGACTTTCCGGTCGAAAACCGGATATCTGGCAACCCTACATGTAACACTTCATTGAATAAGTCTTTCCTTTCTGTCTTTGCCTCCACATTAGTTATGGTTAGGTTAGGTTAGTTGATAATGTAATGAAAGCTAACCTCTCTCAAGTGATAATTAAAATCCACTATTGTGTTGTGGTTCATTTCAACTTCTTTTACACCGAATGTTAATAAATAAATGTTTCTCCAAGTTAAAATGTAGTGAATAGTACGAAAAGGTGAAGAGAAGTAGAATAATGTAGATTTTATTTGAATTTAGTGGTGACCACACAACGGAAAAGATACTGAAAATGTATGGGAGAGTAAACTGACCGGGTATAGGTAGACTTTGGTATACGGTACAATGTGTGTAAACTTTGTATGAAGTAGATATTACGACTGTATAGTATACGAAGATCGTGCAAATGTTCATGATTCATAATCTAAATTTTGTTAACTTATTCTCTTGATGATATTAAAGGAAAATATTACTGAAGAACGTAAAGTATGTTTGTTCTTTTTGTTTCTTATCGAGGAAAAAATAACTTTCGTTTGACGCTAAATTAAACACTTTTGAAAATTCACAATCTGATGAATTGAGTGTTGTAGAATTGTTATGTTCAGAGTTAGTTATGTTAACATTTATTGCGATAGGTTTGTTAACAGAGAGAGATTCAGTATCAAAACTGGACATCTGATAGGCATTAGAATTGTCTATTTTAAGTTTTTTATCAGCGTGATTGAAAGAATTCTTTATTTTATATTCGTTAAATAGAAATTTCGACATAATGAAACTAAGAATTTTAATGTTATAATTAATGGTGGGAAGTCAGAGTGATATACGAGTATATTTCAAAAAGCAGTAAAATTCCTCTTTTTATCTGCAGGTGATCCGTGTGCATAGATCACTTTGTAACGCGATATGAACAAAGAGTTACGCTTTATAGCAACACCTCAGGCATAACTATTTGCTCACTCAACACTTTACAAAGTGATCTATTTACTTTGATCGCCTGTAAAAAAAAGCAAGAAATTTTAGTATTTTTGCAGATATATCACTGCACCTTTCAACCGTCCAATTATATGCACAGGAGAAACCAACCAAATTCATAAATGTGGTTTGAGTTTTAGGTCGTACACAGTCCAAATAAAAGTCTCTATAAATATCGTGGCTTCAATCTTCAGACGTGCAATATATCCTGTAAAATTCGTTACATTTTGGTTACGAAAATAATTTGTTTACGAATCTACTCACTTTAACTTCTTATTAAAAGATCAAATTAAAGGGTGTTCTTGGATCGTATAGCATCAGTTAAAATTTAGGGTGATTTATTAACGATAAGATTTATCATTAAAACTATTCACTTTCCTTGGTTAGATCTGCGTATTATGATTATTTTAATTTTAACAAAGTTCCCATAACTGCGTAAAAGCATTCCAACATAACTTAGAAAATTTCATAAAAGTAATAAAAAAAAGTTCCGTCGACTTGAGCAATTCGCAGGTAATATATCCGATTAGTCTATGGTCTTATTTAATATTACCTGCATTTATTTGCCCCTTTGTAGTTAAATTGCTGTTCACTGAACCAAACGCGATTGTTAAACATTTGTATAGAGTTTAATGGGGTGTCTATTGCGTTATGATTCGGATCGGATGGCTGTGGAAAAATTTGAGGAAGGGCCACGAATGTTGCGGTAGTTTATGAAAAGTGAATCAGGCAGAGGTCGAGAACAACTCGAATGGGCGGTAGCAGATCGTCTCGCTAATCGAGTCTGCGTTCCCGGTATCGGCAGCCGAAGACCCAGAAGTTGGGACACTTATGGCCCCCTCCCCATGGGACTCCGAGGCTCTTGAAGTTATTGCCATTTTGTTTTAATTTTGAAAAGATTATGTAGTGTGTAAGATGCCTGTACATGTAGTAAAGAATAGGGAGAGAAGGGTGTGTTTGAGTTCATGCTGGACTGCTCATAGGGTAGATGCGACACGGAAAATGATCAGCTAAGGAGGACAGTGACAGTAGAAATGGGAGTTCCAGCACTCCGTCTTGTGTCCAACTTCTTCTCCGGAGTACTTCCCTGGTCGATTGCTGTCTACAATCTCCTCCTTTATATATATATATATATATATATATATATATATATATATATATATATATATATATCAGCTGATAAAAGTTGCGAATTATATTCGCAGAAACATGATAGCGTTTTGATGTTACAAAAACTAAGGTTATGCAGTTCCATCTAAAAGCTGTAATCAGCCAGCTGATATATATACAGTATATCAGCTGATAAAAGTCGCGAATTATATTCGCAGAAACATGATAGCGTTTTGATGTTACAAAAACTAAGGTTATGCAGTTCCATCCTAAAAGCTGTAATCAGCCAGCTGATATTAGGTTTAAAATGAGAGGTGAAGTAATTGAGGAAGTACGAGAATTTAATTATTTCGGTCAAACTATCACCAGCTCGTTGAGTGATGACCCAGATATTAGAAAACAATCTCGAAGTCTTTGTGCTAAAGCGAATATGACTATAAGGAACTTCCGGTCCTGTACAAGTGAAGCTAAAGACACTCTCTTTTGTACTTTCTGCAGTGATATATACGAACAGCATCTCTGGGGGAATTATTAAAAAGGTTGTGGCAGAAACCTAAACTTGCTGTACAATACATCTTTTAGACTCCTACATAAATTACCTCGAGATGCTCAGCTTCGCAAATGTTTGCTACCCGCAATGTCCCGAGCTTCCCGGAGATAATAAGACTGCTTAATACAGTCTAATGCAAAGAATTAAAAAATCAACCAACCAGATTATACAAGCTATTCATCAGTCCTGCCGTATGTCTTCTGAACTATGAAATTTAGGATATGAAAACGTCTGTTTGTAGCGCCACTTAACTTCGATATTACTGCATTATTTCTCAATAATTGTATATATTTCTACCCTTAATATGTGAATTATCATTGTATTATTAATATTTGGACTATGGTCTGGCAATAAACGTTTTCACTTCATTTTATTTCATTTCATTTGCGTATGGCGTTAGATTGGAGAATAGTTTCTAAATTTAGAGCGATACATGAGCTTGCTTTTCCTCTCCTACTTCATCAGTATCTGGTGTCACACTAATTGTTGTTAATAGAAAAAGGTTGGACAAATTATAATCATTCAGTCGCTATTGGTGCTGATTTTGGATAAGTTTCACTGCCGAGAATGTTTCTTCACAAATATAGGTACAACCAAATCAACATATGTTAAATATTTATTACATTCAATGACAGATCAGAATTCTTTAATTTGATTTGGTAAAATAAGAATATTTTCTCCTTTAGTTTACCAAATTTTAGTTATTAAACTAATTTCTGACTGCTGGGAGAGGAATTTAAGAAGTGAGGTACGAACTAATGATCCAAACTAATTTTAAATTATCTAACCTAATCAGGACTGACGTACCTTTATTCCGACCCAAAAAATGTTCCTTGGTTCTTTTCTATAAATATTTGGATCACCTGAAAATCAGGGCCCCCATGTATTCTTGTTTTTTGCTTTACAGTACCAAATATAATAATAAAGTAAATTGAATGCCCGTTTAGGTCAACTGTATGCCCTTGACGATTGGTTAGGATAAGTCGTGATATTTTCGTTAGTTTTAACAAGATATCATTTGGTAATTGAGGCTGGGGGTCCTGATCTTCAGGTGATCCATATTTTAATATCTTAAGTTACCAGAAATATTACGGCACTAAATAAATCCTACTTTATTTGTGAATTGTCAGTTGTCACACACACACACACTCACACTCGACCTCACTTATTTTCAGTACTCTACACCCCTCCGACTCATATAAACATCGGGACCTAAAACACTCAAATAAAAAACACACACAAGGCTACATACTGTAATCACCACCTCAAATAAAGTAATGCCCCAACCTCAGGAATTCAATATAATCTTTCATAACTTGGAGTACGCGCTATTCTTTGGCTTTTTAATCCTATTTAATATTGGAAATGCATTTTAAGTGCAATAACTGCACTTTAAATTAAATGAAAAAGGAAAAGGCAATAAAGTGGAAATGAATGAATGAATGATAATTTTTTATTTATAAAATAAATATTAAAATTTTTATTTATTTACTTTTATTTACTTTTATTTATTTACAATTTATATTTATTTACAACAATTTTAACATGAAATAAGTTATTGTCAATTGGACTATTCATTTTATTTAATTTGGTCATTAAGCTTTAGGCTTTACTGAGTTCTAGATCCTCGGAGTAAGTGGGGCTCGGACATATGTCGCATGGTATAAGAGTTCCGCATGGAGTGAAGGGATGGAGCATGGACTCTGAAATCTCACCACCCGAGATCGAGTCTCATTTTATTACCTTTTGCTCTCCATCATATATATATATATATATATATATTATATATATATGAAAATTATTTCACGAATGTAACAAGTGAAAAATATTTATGATGAATAAAACCACGAAGGAACCATTCTGTGTTCCTCTCCTTCGTGGTTTTATTCATCATATATATATATATATATATACACCTTACCTTATGTTGTTTCGTGTGTTGGTCTCTCTTCACACGGAGGTCAAGCTGGTGGCCCCGCCTCTAGGTCTGGCCTGGTGGAGGAGCGAGTTACTTTCTTGCGCTCTCCACCGTACATAGCCAGGCACGCCCGGCTCATCTGGTACTATCCTGAGCCAGGCATCCAGCCTTTTCTTGAAGACTTCAACTTTGACCCCCGTTACGTTTCTGAGGTCCTTAGGAAGCTGGTTGAAAAGTCTTGGCCCCCTGACAAAAACACACACACACACAATGTTTTCACCAGTTTATGGCGTTTTTAATGTTTTTTGATATCTTATATTTCATATTAAAACACGGCTCATACATTTAATTTTTTAATTTTTACAATTTTTACCATATTTTCAACATTTAAACTGTCTTATTCCTTTTAAGGCTTATTTATGTCTGTTGAACTTTTATCATAAATATTTCTCTCTCATTTCTGTATTTTTCTATAGAGGTTTTTAAAAATTTATTTTTAATTAAAGATTTAAATTTTCACTATAAATGCTCTTGAAGTGGAACTCCTCCCTGCCATGTTCATTTTGTTTGTAGTGTAAACAATATTTATTGCTCATACGATTGACAATTGTTTATGAAGAAATGAAACGTTTATCAAAAGAATTAAGTATCTTTTACTTTTATTAATAAAAGTACATTATACAATTTCGTAGAAAAGGAACATAATTAAATACTTAATAAAACTATAAAATACAATACAAACTAAATTCATACAAAAATATAATAATGGTTAATACTTATTATTTAGGATAAACAACACATGACAAACAATGTGTACTTTTATAACACACAAGGATCATTTTATTAACATCTTAATCGCTATGAAGGTAGTCTTCAATCTTTGTTCTCTTCCTCTTTCGTTTGTTGGCTTTGATTTTCATTGAATTCTGTAGGTTGTTTACTCTCCTCTTCACTTACGATCGCTACTGGAATGTTGTTGCTTTCGTGTACCTGACGAACTTTCAGCTTTCCTCCAGGGAACAAAGATGCCTTTAAAGTGGATGCACAAACGTCATTTGGAATTGTCTCTTCATGTCTGACGTAGATGAAGCTCCCATCGGGAGAATCCTTTCGTCCTTCCACTTTGAGGAGACCATCTTTTACTTCCACTTTGGTTTTATCAGGGTCACATCCTCGAAGGTTTACATCTACTTGGAAGTGATCTTCTTCAAGAGATTCGGATAATGGATGGAATATATCGAACGAAGGGAATATTTCGTGAAGATTTACAAGACTTGTGAAATTGGAGTTGTCACTCGACTGAAGAGTATGTTCCTTCTTTTCTTCGTTTGCTTTTTCCTTCGTTGACGAAGAATTTTGTTCGTCAGAATTCTTTTTTTTTGACGAAGTTTCCTTGGAAGAAGTTTGTTGTGTGTTGGATTTCTTTCTCTGAAAATATCGTTCACGGTGAAGGACTGGGGAAAATCTTCTAACGAAGTGTGAGGAGGGATCATTGAATGAATGGAAATCCTTACCAGGCACAGGAAATGGACAATTCCAATATGATCTCAAATGATGACCTTCATAAGGAAATCGGTCGCGTCTATGAGGAAGGAAATACATTTCCATTCTGATATTTGAAAATAGACTCTACTTTCTCCAAAAATAAAATAGACCGAAGTGTGTCGTCTGCTGTGGTATGTATTGCAGTTACGTGAATGAACTACCTTCTCTGAGTGTTTTGGCTGCAACTGAGACTGAGAGAGTTTCTCCTCTTTATATACGAAGAAAACGAAGCCTGGAAAATGAGAGAAAACGGTAGAAACTTCGAGAATTCTGCCCCAACCAAACTTTATTGAAAATTGCATCATTATTTTTATTTACGAATTCTATTTTCAGTAAACATAAAATTATTACGTTATAGTTCGGTTGTGAAATAGGATATTTATTTATTAATTTAATGAGACTTCTTAGAATATATATATATATATGCTGCAAACCCACAAGGTTTGCAGCATTCATTCATTTAACGTGTTTAATTGTGAAATTCATCCCATATATATATTATATATATATATATATATACACATTCAACTGCAAAGAACACGCAGTATAAATAACGTAAAGAACGACGCTTGTATAGGAGATATTCCGCGCAAGACGAGAGAGAGAGAACGAAACAAATGAAAAAATAAGGTAACCACCAGGGAATCGAACCCGGGATCTTCCGATTGCCGGTCAGATGCGATGCCATTACACCATGGGCCTCACTCTTCCAAATGCCGTAATTCTTCTACATACTCGCAGAAACCAATGCCCCAAGGGGGCACCTCCCGCATGCCGTAACATTATATACATTCAACTGCAAAGAACACGCAGTATAAATAACGTAAAGAACGACGCTTGTATAGGAGATATACCGCGCAAGACGAGAGAGAGAGAGAACGAAACAAATGAAAAAATGAGGTAACCACCCGGGAATCGAACCCGGGATCTTCCGGGCAATCTGACCGGCAATCGGAAGATCCCGGGTTCGATTCCCGGGTGGTTACCTCATTTTTTCATTTGTTTCGTTCTCTCTCTCTCGTCTTGCGCGGAATATCTCCTATACAAGCGTCGTTCTTTACGATATATATATATATATATATATAATATATATATATACACACATTCAACTGCAAAGAACACGCAGTATAAATAACGTAAAGAACGACGCTTGTATAGGAGATATTCCGCGCAAGACGAAAGAGAGAGAACTTGGTTACCTCATTTTTTCATTTGTTTCGTTCTCTCTCTCTCGTCTTGCGCGGAATATCTCCTATACAAGCGTCGTTCTTTACGTTATATATATATATATATATATATCAATAATGAAAAATTGACTGGCGGAAGTAAACAAAATAATGTAACTTGAATAAAACCTGAAAAAATAAATATAAAAATATAAAATTATAAATAGTGAAGTTAATAATAATAAAATTAATAATAAAACTAAATAAAAATAAAATAAAAAATAAAAGTAATGAAAATACCAATTTCAAGTTTGGTGTTTGAGTTAAATTAAATTAATTAATAAATATTCTATTTAACAACCTAACTCTAACGTAATAATTTTATGTTTACTGAAAATAGAATTCGTAAATAAAAATAATGATGCAATTTTCAATAAAGTTTGGTTGGGGCAGAATTCTCGAAGTTTCTACCGTTTTCTCTCATTTTCGAGGCTTCGTTTTCTTCGTATATAAAGAGGAGAGACTCTCTCACTCTCAGTTGCAGCCAAAACACTCAGAGAAGGTAGTTCACTCACGTAACTGCAATACATCACCACAGCAGACGACACACTTCTGTCTATTTTATTTTTGGAGAAATTAGAGTCCATTTTCAAATATCAGAATGGAAATATATTTCCTCCCTCAGAGACGCGACCGATTTCCTTTTGAAGATCATCATTTGAGATCATATTGGAATTGTCCATTTTCTGTGGCCGGTGAGGATTTCCATTCACTCTCTGATCCCTCCTCACACTTCGTCAGAAGATTTCCTTCCGTCATTCACCGTGGACGATATTTTCAGAGAAAGAAATCCGACACACAACAAACTTCTTGCAAAGAAACTCCGTCAGAAGAAAAGAATTCTGACGAACAGAATTCTTCGAAAGACACTTCGTCAACGAAGGCAAAAGCAAACGAAGAAAAGAAGGAACATACTCTTCACTCGAGGGACAACTCCAATTTCACAGATCTTGTAAATCTTCAAGAAATATTCCCTTCGCCTTTCAATTCGATAAATTCAATCCATTTCCGAATCTCCTGAAGAAGATCACTTCCAAGTAAATGTAAACCTTCGAGGATGTGACCCTGATAAAATCAAAGTAGAAGTGAAAGATGGGTTCCTAAAGGTGGAAGGACGAAAGGACTCTCCCGACGGAAACTTTATCTACGTCAGACACGAACAAACAATTCCAAAGGACGTTCTTGCATCCAGTTTAAAGGCGTCGTTGCTACCTGGAGGAAAGCTGAAAGTTCGTCAGGTACAGGAGAGCGACAACATTCCAGTAGCGATCGTAAGTGAAGAGGAGAGTAAACAACCTATAGAATTCAATGAAAATCAAAGCCAAAAAACAAATAGGAAGAGAACAAAGATTGAAGACTACCTTCATAGCGATTAAGATGTTATTAAAATGATCCTTGTGTGTTATAAATGTAAATATTGTTTGTCATGTGTTGTTTATCCTAAATAATAAGTATTAACCATTATTATATTTTTGTATGAATTTAGTTTGTATTATATTTTATAGTTTTATTAAGTATTTAATTATGTTCTTTATCTACGAAATTGTATAATGTACTTTTATTAATAAAAGTAAAAGTTACTTAATTCTTTTGATAAACATTTCATTTCTTCATGAACAATTGCCAATCGTAAGAGTAATAAATATTGTTTAAACTACAAAAAAAATGAACATGGCATGGAAGAGCTCCATTTTAAGAGCATTTATGGTGACAAGATAAAACTTATAATAAAATTAAGTTTTTTTATTAAAAACATACAAAAAAAACAAAAATGAGAGAGAAATATCTATGATGAAAATTTCACAGATATAAACAAGACTTGAAAGTATTTAAAATGGGGTCTTTTACTTTCTATGGCTGCCACCCAAATTTAATACAATTCTGCATGTTCACTAACTGTTATTACCTTTGAGTACAATTCATTGTTTTTAGTTGGAGAAAATAATTTTTATTAAGAAACAGTGGCTATTTAGTGCGTTTTACTTTTTAGAATTTTGGATGAAATTGGAAAAATCCCGTAACTAGGGTTGCCTGATTTCTAGTGAGACCTGACCGGACATTTTTTTAGCGGGAAGGGGAGGAATTTGGAGCTGGCGAGTATGGGGACACGCCGCTCCTCCCCTTTGAATGGCTGACATTTGTATGGTTTATTAGGTGCATTTTATTGAGTTTATGAATGAAGTAGATAGCTTTGTAACTATTGTATATGTTAAATAATTTCAAATAATGATACATATACTGCATTACCTTTTCAGTAAGTAATTATGGTAGCTATATTCTTGTCTTCTATGCTTTTGCTAAAAACATACTATTTTAAGATATGACTCAGAGTGGGGGTTTTCCTATAGGCAAATTTAGTGTTTTTACCCTTAACTTGCCGTACGTCCGTAGCTAATTCACAATTGGAACTAATACTCTGAAAAGCATTTGCGAACATACCTATAGAATTATAGAAAGGCAAATAAAACATCTATCTTTAAGATTCTTCCAAATTTATGCCAATAATACTGAAGAGTTACACACTCACGAGTGACGAAACTACTCGCTGCTATAATATCTATAATTATAATCTATTAAAATTACAATATGAGCGTGTTGCGAGTATCGGCTAGAAGGTTGTGCTCCTGAAAACAAATGTCCACATTCTTAAAACTCAAAGGCATTTATTCGCGATTTATATGACAATAATATATTCATATATTGATATGACAAACAACAATAATATTCAAACTTTCCTCTCCCTTTATACAGTACTCTTTATTTATTAGGTTATTCTGTATTTTTTCTTGCAACACCAAGACGTTCCAAAATATCTAAATACTCCATTTTTACTTTAAATTAAATTATTCTGGGATGTAAATGGATGTGTTTGAGTTTAAAATTACACTATATTTATAATTGATTCAAGAATTTTTGCTACGACCGGACATTTGGCGCCCAGTCAGTACTTTTGACCAGATACTGGATAAACTCTGTATAACCCGACTTTCCGGTCGAAAACCGGATATCTGGCAACCCTACATGTAACACTTCATTGAATAAGTCTTTCCCTTTCTGTCTTTGCCTCCACATTAGTTATCGTTAGGTTAGGTTAGGTTAGTTGATAATGTAATGAAAGCTAACCTCTCTCAAGTGATAATTAAAATCCACTATTGTGTTGTGGTTCATTTCAACTCCTTTTTTACGAATCTTAATAAATAAATTTCTCAAGTAAAATGTAGTGAATAGTACGAAAAAGGTGAAGAGAAGTAGAATAATGTAGATTTTCTTTGATTTAGTGGTGACCACACAACGGAAAAGATACTGAAAATGTATGGGAGAGTAAACTGACCGGGTATAGGTAGACTTTGGTATACGGTACAATGTGTGTAAACTTTGTATGAAGTAAATATTACGACTGTATAGTATACGAAGATCGTGCAAATGTTCATGATTCATAATCTAAATTTTGTTAACTTATTCCCTTGATGATATTAAAGGAAAATATTACTGAAGAACGTAAAGTATGTTTGTTCTTTAATTTCTTATCGAGGAAAAAATAACTTTCGTTTGACGCTAAATTAAACACTTTTGAAAATTCACAATCTGATGAATTGAGTGTTGTAGAATTGTTATGTTCAGAGTTATTTATGTACCTATTCATTGCGATAAGTTTGTTAACAGAGAGAGATTCAGTATCAAAATAGACATCTGATAGGCATTAGAATTGTTTATTTTAAGGTTTATATCAGCGTGATTGAAAGAATTCTTTATTTTATATTCGTTAAATAGAAATTTCGACAATACTGAAACTAAGAATTTTAATGTTATAATTAAATGGTGGGAAGTCAGAGTGATATACGAGTATATTTCAAAAAGCAGTAAAATTCCTCTTTTTATCTGCAGGTGATCCGTGTGCATAGATCACTTTGTAACGCAATATGAACAAAGAGTTACGCTTTATAGCAACACCTCAGGAATAACTATTTGCTCACTCAACACTTTACAAAGTGATCTATTTACTTTGATCGACTGTGAAAAAAGCAAGAAATTTTAGTATTTTTGAAGATATATCACTGCACCTTTCAACCCTCTAATTATATGCACAAGAGAAACCAACCAAATTCATAAATTTGGTTTGAGTTTTAGGTCGTACACAGTCCAAATAAAAGTCTCTATAAATATCGTGGCTTCAATCTTCAGACGTGCAATATATCCTGTAAAATTCGTTACATTTTGGTTACGAAAATAATTTGTTTACGAATCTACTCACTTTAACTTCTATTAAAAGATCAAATTAAAGGGTGTTCTTGGATCGTATAGCATCAGTTAAAATTTAGGGTGATTTATTACGATAAGATTATCATTAAAACTATTCACTTTCCTTGGTTAGATCTGCATATTATGATTATTTTAATTTTAACAAAGTTCCATAACTGCATAAAAGCATTCCAACATAATTAGAAAGATTTCATAAAAGTAATAATAAAAAGTTCCGTCGACTTAAGCAATTCAGGTAATATATCCGATTAGTCGATGGTCTTATTTATATTACCTGCATTTATTTGCCCCTTTGTAGTTAAATTGCTGTTCACTGAACCAAACGCGATTGTTAAACATTTGTATAGAGTTTAATGGGGTGTCTATGCGTTATGATTCGGATTCGGATGGCTGTGGAAAAATTTGAGGAAGGGCCACGAATGTTGCGGTAGTTTATGAAAAGTGAATCAGGCAGAGGTCGAGAACAACTCGAATGGGCGGTAGCAGATCGTCTCGCTAATCGAGTCTGCGTTCCCGGTATCGGCAGCGGAAGAGCCAGAAGTGGGGACACTTATGGCCCCCTCCCCATGGGACCGAGGCTCTTGAAGTTATTGCCATTTTGTTTTAATTTTGAAAAGATTATGTAGTGTGTAAGATGCCTGTACATGTAAAAGAATAGGGAGAGAAGGGTGTGTTTGAGTTCATGCTGGACTGCTCATAGGGTAGATGCGACACGGAAAAGGATCAGCTAAGGAGGACAGTGACAGTAGAAACGGGAGTTCCAGCACTCCGTCTTGTGTCCAACTTCTTCTCCGGAGTACTTCCGTGGTCGATTGCTGTCTACAATCTCCTCCTTATATATTTATATACAGGGTGTTTCTAAAGTAACCATCTATTTTGCGAAATAATATGAATTATAAAAAAAACACCTTTAAAACATGAAAATATATATATATATATATATATTTGTAAGCTCGGCACACATTGTTGCTCTTCGTGGATAATCTTCTTCTTGTAAGTTGTGGAACACTTGAATGTGGTATGGCTTTTTCTTTAAATCATAACGTAGAATTCTGTAACCGTTGTTTGTGGAATTTCTAATCTGTGGGATGATGCCCTCCGAATCGATAATTGTGGATCCTTTCGAATGCTTCTTGAACAGATTCGATTCTTTCGTGAGATCTTCTTGGCCGTCCAGATCTACGCTCGTCATGCACAGATCCAGTCCTCATAAATTTGTTTACTAATTCGCGAATAGCCTGGTCTCTAGGGCCTGTTTTACGAAACCTTCTCTCAAACTTTTCTCTAATTTCATTGCACTTCATGCCTTTTATCCTGCATGTTACTACATAAACCCGTTCTTGCACATTCATCATCAGTGATATGGGTCTGAAAATAAAATAAAATAATTAACAAAAAATCGTGTAAAGCAATTGAAATATTATAAATACATGAATTTTGTATAACAATGCACATACCATTATGCCAATATAACAATTGTTTAAAATCCCCCTATTTCACCAAAATAGATGGTTACTTTAGAAACACCCTGTATATATCGGCTGATAAAAGTTGCGAATTATATTCGCAGAAACATGATAGCGTTTTAATGTTACAAAAACTAAGGTTATGCAGTTCCATCGTAAAAGCTGTAATCAGCCAGCTGATATTAGGTTTAAAATGAGATGTGAAATAATTGAGGAAGTACGAGAATTTAATTATTTCGGTCAAACTATCACCAGCTCGTTGAGTGATGACCCAGATATTAGAAAACAATCTCGAAGTCTTTGTGCTAAAGCGAATATGACTATAAGGAACTTCCGGTTCTGTACAAGTGAAGCTAAAGACACTCTCTTTCGTACTTTCTGGAGTAATATATACGGACAGCATCTTTGGGTGAATTATAAAAAAGGTTGGGCAGAACCTTAAATTTGCTGTACAATAGATCTTTTAGACTCCTTCGCAAATGTTTGCTACCCGCAATGTCCCAAGCTTCCCGGAGATAATAAGACGTGCTCAATAAACTCTAATGCAAAGAATAAAAAATAGATTATCCAAAATAACACAACCCAGAATATCCAAGCTATTCATCAGTCCTGCCGTATGTCTTCTGAGCTATGAAATTTAGGATATGAAAACGTCTGTCTGTAGCGCCACTTAACTTCGACATTACTGCATTATTTCTCAATAATTGTATATGTTTCTATCCTTAATATGTGAATTGTAATTGTATTATTAATATTTGTCATCTGGACTATGGTCTGGCAATAAACTTTTTCACTCCATTTCATTTCATTTCATTTGCGTATGGCGTTAGATTGGAGAATAGTTTCTAAATTTAGAGCGATACATGAGCTTGCTTTTCCTCTCCTACTTCATCAATTACTGGTGTCACACTAATTGTTGTTAATAGAAAAAGGTTGGATAAATTGTAATCATTCAGTCACTAATGGTGCTGATTTTGGATAAGTTTCACTGCCGAGAATGTTTCTTCACCAATATCGGTACAACCAAATCAACATACGTTAAATATTTATTACATTCAATGACAGATCAGAATTCTTTAATTTGATTTGGTAAAATAAGAATATTTTCTCCTTTAGTTTACCAAATTTTAGTTATTAAACTAATTTCTGACTGCTGGGAGAGGAATTTAAGAAGTGAGGTACGAACTCATCATCCAAACTAATTTTAAATTATCTAACCTAATCAGGACTAACGTACCTTTATTCCGACCCAAAAAATGTTCCTTGGATCTTTTTTATAAATATTTGGATCACCTGAAAATCAGGGCCCCCATGTATTCTTGTTTTTTCCTTTACAGTACCAAATATAATAATAAATTAAATTGAATGCCCGGTTAGGTCAACTGTACGCATTTGACGATTGGTTAGGATAAATCGTGATATTTTCGTTAGTTTGGATCAAGTAAAGATAATCCCTCCCAACAGAAAAAGGAGGGACTATCTTTACTTGATCATTTTTTGGGAGGGATCATCTTTACTTGGTAAAGTTGTAGATAGTAAAGTTGTAGATAGAGTTACTGGTGTGCATACGCAGGCGGTCGAAAGCTACTGGAATAAACACAAACTAAGAATTAAACGAATGATTGGATGTAAGCGAGACTTCCTGAACTCGTACCTACAAGAATTTTTGTGGCTTGAACGACACAAATACAATGTTTTCAATGATTTTTGCGACACACTTGCCAGCCAATACCGCTTTAATTAAAGTCTTTGGATCAAGTAAAGTTAAGCACCCCCAACCTTTTTTAGTTAGCTTTATAAGGCTAACTAACGAAAATATCACGACCTAACCAATCGTCAAGGGCGTACAGTTGACCTAACGATTGGTTAGGTTAAATCGTGATATTTTCGTTAGTTAGCCTTATAAAGCTAACTAAAAAAGGTTGGGGGTGCTTATCTTTACTTGATCCATTGTAATAAATGAATTTTAATAAATTTTGTTTTCAAATAAATCATTTTTTAAAAAAAGATTCTCTTAATTTTTATCCTTATGTCAGACTGCTTCACTTTACTTTACTTTCTGGGAGGGATTATCTTTACTTGGTCATTTTTGGGAGGGATTATCTTTACTTGGTCATTTTTGGGAGGGATTTGCTTTACTAGTGTGACCTGGGAGGGGTTATCTTTACTTGATCCGTTAGTTTTAACGAAGATATCATTTGGTAATTGAAGCTGGGGGTCCTGATCTTCGGGTGATCCATGTATTTTAATATCTTAAGTTACCAGAAATATTACAGCACTAAATAAATCCTACTTTATTTGTGAATTGTCAGTTGTCACACACACACACACACACTCACACTCGACCTCACTTATTTTCAGTACTCTACACCCCTCCGACTCATATAAACATCGGGACCTAAAACACTCAAATAAAAAACACACACAAGGCTACATACTGTAATCACCACCTCAAATAAAGTAATGCCCCAACCTCAGGAATTCAATATAATCTTTCATAATTTGGAGTACGCGCTATTCTTTGGCTTTTTAATCCTATTTAATATTGGAAATGCATTTTAAGTGCAATAACTGCACTTTATATTAAATGAAAAAGGAAAAGGCAATAAAGTGGAAATGAATGAAGGAATGATAATTTTTTATTTATAAAATAAATATTAAAATTTTTATTTATTTACTTTTATTTACTTTTATTTATTTACAATTTTTATTTATTTACAATAATTTTAACATAAAATAAGTTATTGTCAATTGGACTATTCATTTTATTTAATTTGGTCATTAAGCTTTAGGCTTTACTGAGTTCTAGGTCCATCGGAGTAAGTGGGGCTCGGATATATGTCGCATGGTATAAATGTTTCGCATGGAGTGAAGGGATGAAGCATGGACTCTGAAATCTCACCACCCGAGATCGAGTCACATTTTATTACCTTTTCCTCTCCATCATATATATATATATATATATATATATATATATATATATATATATATTATATATATATATATGAAAATTATTTCACGAAAGTAACACGTGAAAAATATTTATGATGAATAAAACCACGAAGGAACCATTCTGTGTTTCCTTTCCTTCGTGGTTTTATTCATCATCATATATATATAGACACACACACACACACACACACACACAATGTTTTCACCAGTTTATGGCGTTTTTAATGTTTTTTGATATCTTATATTTCATATTAAAAAACGGTTCATACATTTATTTTTTTTATTTTTACAATTTTTACCATGTTTTCAACATTTAACCTGTCTTATTCCTTTTAAGGCTTATTTATGTCTGTTGAACTTTTATCATAAATATTTCTCTCTCATTTCTGGATTTTTCTATAGAGGTTTTTAATTAAAAAGTTATTTTTAATTAAAGATTTAAATTTTCACTATAAATGCTCTTGAAGTGGAACTCTTCCCTGCCATGTTCATTTTTTTTTGTAGTTTAAACAATATTTATTACTGATACGATTGACAATTGTTTATGAAGAAATGAAATGTTTATCAAAAGAAGTAAGTATCTTTTACTTTTATTAATAAAAGTACTTTATACAATTTCGTAGAAAAGGAACATAATTAAATACTTAATAAAACTATAAAATACAATACAAACTAAATTCATACAAAAATATAATAATGGTTAATACTTATTATTTAGGATAAACACATGACAAACAATGTGTACTTTTATAACACACAAGGATCATTTTATTAACATCTTAATCGCTATGAAGGTAGTCTTCAATCTTTGTTCTCTTCCTCTTTCGTTTCTTGACTTTGATTTTCATTGAATTTTGTAGGTTGTTTACTCTCCTCTTCACTTACAATCGTCACTGGAATGTTGTTGCTCTCCTGTACCTGATGAACTTTCAGCTTTCCTCCAGGGAACAAAGACGCCTTTAAAGTGGATGCACAAACGTCATTTGGAATTGTCTGTTCATGTCTGACGTAGATGAAGCTTCCATCGGGAGAATCCTTTCGTCCTTCCACTTTGAGGAGACCATCGTTTACTTCCACTTTGGTTTTATCAGGGTCACATCCTCGAAGGTTTATATTTACTTGGAAGGGATCTTCTTCAAGAGATTCGGATAATGGATGGAATATATCGAACGACGGGAATGTTTCTTGAAGATTTACAAGACTTGTGAAATTGGAGTTGTCACTCGACTGAAGAGTATGTTCCTTCTTTTCTTCGTTTACTTTTGCTTTCGTTGCGAAATAATTTTGTTCGTCAGAATTCTTTTTTTTTGACGAAGTTTCTTTGGAAGAAGTTTGTTGTGTGTTGGATTTCTTTCTCTGAAAATATCGTTCACGGTGAAGGACTGGGGAAAATCTTCTAACGAAGTGTGAGGAGGGATCATTGAATGAATGGAAATCCTTACCAGGCACAGGAAATGGACAATTCCAATATGATCTCAAATGATGACCTTCATAAGGAAATCGGTCGCGTCTCTGAGGAAGGAAATACATTTCCATTCTGATATTTGAAAATAGACTCTACTTTCTCCAAAAATAAAATAGACAGAAGTGTGTCGTCTGCTGTGGTAATGTATTGCAGTTACGTGAGTGAACTACCTTCTCTGAGTGTTTTGGCTGCAACTGAGACTGAGCGAGTTTCTCATCTTTATATACGAAGAAAACGAAGCCTCGAAAATGAGAGAAAACGGTAGAAACTTCGAGAATGCTACCGTAACCAAACCTTATTGAAAATTGCATCATTATTTTTATTTACGAATGCTATTTTTAGTAAACATAAAATTATTACGTTATAGTTTGGTCGTTAAATATAATATTTGGAGCTATTGAAGAATAGGGACCCCAGCCTTCTTTAGTTAGCCTTATAAGGCTAACTAACGAAAATATGACGACCTAACGTCCTACCCTAACCAATCGTTAGGTTAACTGTACGTGTACGACCTTGACGATTGGTTAGGTTAGGTCATGATATTTTCGTTAGTTAGCCTTATAAAGCTAACTAAAGAAGGCTGGGGTCCCTATTCTTCAATAGCTCCTTTAGTTTTATTAGTAATTTTATTATTTACTTCACTATTTATAATTTTTTATTTTTATATTTATTTTTTCAGGTTTAATTCAAGTTACATTATTTTGTTTACTTCCCGCCAGTCAATTTTTCATTATATATATATATATATATAAGTCCAGAGAAATTCCAGAGCAAAAGATTTAGGGGTTGTAATGACAGATGATGCGAAATTTGAAACACAAAATAAGATAGCAGTAAACAGAGCAAAGAGAATAACGGGTCTGATATTGAGAACTTTTAAACGAAGGGATAGGAATGTAATGATCCCCCTACTGAAAACCCTGATAATACCCAAACTGGAATACTGCTCGGTCCTAACATCCCCATATAAAAAAGAAGACATTAGACAGCTGGAGGGGATTCAAAGAAGTTTCACAGCCAAGATCAATGGGTGCAAAGAACTAAATTACTGGGAAAGGTTACGAGAACTAAACCTATATTCACTGGAAAGGAGAAGAGAGAGATACACCATTATTTACACTTGGAAAATAATGGAGAAACTAGTCCCTAATCTTACTCTGAATCCCATAACTCCCCAAACAACGGTGGAAGGTAGAAACGGTAGACTGTGTCGTATTCCCAATTGAAGGCGAGACAGGGAACATCCTTAACCCTGAAAGAAAATAGTTTTGTAGTGAGAGGACCAAAACTATTTAATCAGCTGCCCAAAGACCTAAGAAACACGAAGGGAGTTGCAGTGGAAATCTTCAAAAGAAGACTTGACGCCTGGCTCAGAACAATCCCCGATGAGCCGGGCGTACCTGGCTATGTGAGGTGGAGAGCGCAAGAATCCATGCGAAAAATGCTCTGTATGAATTGGTCCACAATTAACCCACCCCTTATATCTCCAGTCTAACTATAGAGTAGATCAAGTCTAGCCTAGAGGGGTCAGCCTAGAGATTCCGGAAATGGTCCAGAGCGGGCAGATAAATTGAGGTCCACAGTAGGATTCCTCACAAGATTAGGTTAGGGCAATCTACCTTCACCTTTGTTAAGCTATGAGTTGATGCTGGGTCTTAGGTCACAATGTAGGCCTAACTTGTTTGACCCAGCTTAATTTAATGTTCTTAACTGTTTGGTGTTAAAACTCATATTAGTCACTTACTTTTAGTTATTACAGTCTCTCCCTTCTCCGGTTGTCTCATTCGAGAGCGTACTTTGCTGGTACGTCCTCTCGCCCCGTTCTTCGTTTTTGTTCTCCCTTGTTCCCCTCTTCGCGGGGCTTCTCGTACCAGCGTTGTCTTGGTTTATTCCTCGGTTGGTTGAGCGGTAATGTATCCTTATTACCGAGCACGCTCCTCCCACACAGTATATAAATACTAGTGTGGAGAATAACTCTGGTGAGCAACCAATTGTTTTTTTCCACCCAGTTATTGACATAAAAGGAATTTAATGATTGTTAGATTAACTACCTACCTACTCAGTGAACCATTTTCGTTACCTCCCAACTACCCACATCAGTTTTCCATATACTGGGGGCCCCGGGAGATAAAAATTTTGGTGTCATTGTCACCAATTTTTGTCTGAGTGTAGACTAGCTAACTATTTAACTGTAAATGCCTGTTAATCTGATTAACAGTGCCTATCCTCACCTTCTCATTGAGAAGGTGTAGCATTTAATTAGAAGAGAAAATATACATCCATAGGATGAACTGTCTATGGTCTTTACCATAAGAAAAGAAAAAATGAAAGTTAGAAGATAAAATTACAATTCCCCAGCATCTATTTTTTGTTGTAAAAATAGTTGCGCCTTTAATGCTGTTTGTCGCTGAGGTCTTGTTTCTGTCAATGTTGTAGTAGGATGCGTTACCACTCCTACTGTCAAAGGAATAGTTACTGGAAGTTCAGTGTCTCCAGTTGTTACTGTCAGTGGAGAAGGTTCTCCAAAGTCCATTGTTTTGGGTCCAGACTCTAAAGGGTACAAAGAGAAATGTCTCTTGTTGTGTCACCCGTTGAAGTCCTTAATTTGACCAATCTTGTTACCCCGTCTGCCCCTGGTCTGAGTTCTGAAACTCTAGCCAGAGGCCAGTATTGTCTTGGAGTACTGTCATGTATGAGAACAAGGTCCCCTACCTTAATTGTGTCAGACCAATCCTTCTTAGTCATTTGTTTATGTCTCTCCCTTAGACCCATCAAGTACTCAGTTTTCCACTGTTTAATGAAATGAGCTTTAACTCTAGTTAAATGTTGTAACTTAGTCTGGAGCTCATCATGTCGTTGAGTCCAGTTTGGGTCTTCTGAAGAGTCTATATTGTAGTCCGGCAGGAGACTAACTTGTTCTCCCCGAATCAAATGATTTGGAGTTAATGGTTCTGGGTCATTAATGTTGTCACTCACATAAGTGAGTGGTCTATTGTTAATGATGTTCTCAATCTCAGCCAGGAGAGTGAGTAACCAAATAGTTTTCCCTATGGCCAAGGTAGGCCATAAGACACTTGTAATAGTTTTCCCTATGGCCAAGGTAGGCCATAAGAAAATGTTTAGCCCATGGCCAAGGTAGGCCATAAGACATTTAATGTTTGGCCCATGGCCAAGGTAGGCCAAAAGACCAAGGCTCATTGTTTTGGCCCATGGCTGAGGTAGGCCATAAGACCCTTGTAATTGTTTTCCCTATGGCCAAGGTAGGCCATAAGAAAATGTTTAGCCCATGGCCAAGGTAGGCCATAAGACATTTAATGTTTGGCCCATGGCCAAGGTAGGCCAAAAGACCAAGGCTTATTGTTTTGGCCCATGGCTGAGGTAGGCCATAAGACCCTTGTAATTGTTTTCCCTATGGCCAAGGTAGGCCATAAGAAAATGTTTAGCCCATGGCCAAGGTAGGCCATAAGACATTTAATGTTTGGCCCATGGCCAAGGTAGGCCAAAAGACCAAGGCTCATTGTTTTGGCCCATGGCTGAGGTAGGCCATAAGACCTTTATTGTTTGGCCCATGGCCAAGGTAGGCCACAAGACCAAGGTTCAGTGTTTGGGCTATGGCCAAAGTAGGCCATAAGACCCTTTTGAGTAACCCATGCAATCATTGCTTATGTTCAGATAGGTTGAGTGTATTTGTGGCACATGTAAAGAGTACAGTGTATATATACATATATATACACAGATTGCAAGGAATGCATGTGCCTGTGGAAAAAATCTGTTGAGTGATTCTTCCTTAAAAGAAGGATTGGATGCTTGGAGTTGTATGCATTTTAAATGCTTGTTCACTAATGTTGTTTAACTGGGGATCGTAATGAAATATTGGGGACAAGAAGAAATTACCAGAGAAGAGAGAGAACAGACTAAACAGTCAAGTTTAAATTTGGTTTAATCCCCACCAAGTACTTATGTGTCACTCAGGTCTAAGCTTATAAGAGAATGAGACTCCTTAAATGTAAATGTTTCCTAGTTAGGCCCTAGTTTGTAGACCTAATTAGGCTTGCTCAGGTTAGGCTTAGGCTAGACCATTTAGCCTAATTCTGCAATTTTTGTTAAGTAAGGTTAAGGTTTGTTAATTCCCCACACACGGACCACCAATGCGAAAAATGCTCTGTATGAATTGGTCCACAATTAACCCACCCCTTATATCTCCAGTCTAACTATAGAGTAGATCAAGTCTAGCCTAGAGGGGTCAGCCTAGAGATTCCGGAAATGGTCCAGAGCGGGCAGATAAATTGAGGTCCACAGTAGGATTCCTCACAAGATTAGGTTAGGGCAATCTACCTTCACCTTTGTTAAGCTATGAGTTGATGCTGGGTCTTAGGTCACAATGTAGGCCTAACTTGTTTGACCCAGCTTAATTTAATGTTCTTAACTGTTTGGTGTTAAAACTCATATTAGTCACTTACTTTAGTTATTACAGTCTCTCCCTTCTCCGGTTGTCTCATTCGAGAGCGTACTTTGCTGGTACGTCCTCTCGCCCCGTTCTTCGTTTTTGTTCTCCCTTGTTCCCCTCTTCGCGGGGCTTCTCGTACCAGCGTTGTCTTGGTTTATTCCTCGGTTGGTTGAGCGGTAATGTATCCTTATTACCGAGCACGCTCCTCCCACACAGTATATAAATACTAGTGTGGAGAATAACTCTGGTGAGCAACCAATTGTTTTTTTCCACCCAGTTATTGACATAAAAGGAATTTAATGATTGTTAGATTAACTACCTACCTACTCAGTGAACCATTTTCGTTACCTCCCAACTACCCACTCATCAGTTTTCCATATACTGGGGGCCCCGGGAGATAAAAATTTTGGTGTCATTGTCACCAATTTTTGTCTGAGTGTAGACTAGCTAACTATTTAACTGTAAATGCCTGTTAATCTGATTAACAGTGCCTATCCTCACCTTCTCATTGAGAAGGTGTAGCATTTAATTAGAAGAGAAAATATACATCCATAGGATGAAACTGTCTATGGTCTTTACCATAAGAAAAGAAAAAATGAAAGTTAGAAGATAAAATTACAATTCCCCAGCATCTATTTTTTGTTGTAAAAATAGTTGCGCCTTTAATGCTGTTTGTCGCTGAGGTCTTGTTTCTGTCAATGTTGTAGTAGGATGCGTTACCACTCCTACTGTCAAAGGAATAGTTACTGGAAGTTCAGTGTCTCCAGTTGTTACTGTCAGTGGAGAAGGTTCTCCAAAGTCCATTGTTTTGGGTCCAGACTCTAAAGGGTACAAAAGAGAAATGTCTCTTGTTGTGTCACCCGTTGAAGTCCTTAATTTGACCAATCTTGTTACCCCGTCTGCCCCTGGTCTGAGTTCTGAAACTCTAGCCAGAGGCCAGTATTGTCTTGGAGTACTGTCATGTATGAGAACAAGGTCCCCTACCTTAATTGTGTCAGACCAATCCTTCTTAGTCATTTGTTTATGTCTCTCCCTTAGACCCATCAAGTACTCAGTTTTCCACTGTTTAATGAAATGAGCTTTAACTCTAGTTAAATGTTGTAACTTAGTCTGGAGCTCATCATGTCGTTGAGTCCAGTTTGGGTCTTCTGAAGAGTCTATATTGTAGTCCGGCAGGAGACTAACTTGTTCTCCCCGAATCAAATGATTTGGAGTTAATGGTTCTGGGTCATTAATGTTGTCACTCACATAAGTGAGTGGTCTATTGTTAATGATGTTCTCAATCTCAGCCAGGAGAGTGAGTAACCAAATAGTTTTCCCTATGGCCAAGGTAGGCCATAAGACACTTGTAATAGTTTTCCCTATGGCCAAGGTAGGCCATAAGAAAATGTTTAGCCCATGGCCAAGGTAGGCCATAAGACATTTAATGTTTGGCCGTTGGCAAGGTAGGCCAAAAGACCAAGGCTCATTGTTTTGGCCCATGGCTGAGGTAGGCCATAAGACCCTTGTAATTGTTTTCCCTTATGGCAAGGTAGGCCATAGAAAAATGTTTAGCCCATGGCCAAGGTAGGCCATAAGAATTTAATGTTTGGCCCATGGCCAAGGTAGGCCAAAGACAAGGCTTATTGTTTTGGCCCATGGCTGAGGTAGGCCATAAGACCCTTGTAATTGTTTTCCCTATGGCCAAGGTAGGCCATAAGAAAATGTTTAGCCCATGGCCAAGGTAGGCCATAAGACATTTAATGTTTGGCCCATGGCCAAGGTAGGCCAAAAGACCAAGGCTCATTGTTTGGCCCATGGCTGAGGTAGGCCATAAGACCTTTATTGTTTGGCCCATGGCCAAGGTAGGCCACAAGACCAAGGTTCAGTGTTTGGGCTATGGCCAAAGTAGGCCATAAGACCCTTTTGAGTAACCCATGCATCATTGCTATGTTCAGATAGGTTGAGTGTATTTGTGGCACATGTAAAGAGTACAGTGTATATATACATAATATACACAGATTGCAAGGAATGCATGTGCCTGTGGAAAAAATCTGTTGAGTGATTCTTCCTAAAGAAGGATTGGATGCTTGGAGTTGTATTGCATTTTAAATGCTTGTTCACTAATGTTGTTTAACTGGGGATCGTAATGAAATATTGGGGACAAGAAGAAATTACCAGAGAAGAGAGAGAACGACTAAACAGTCAAGTTTAAATTTGGTTTAATCCCCACCCAAGTACTTATGTGTCACTCAGGTCTAAGCTTATAAGAGAATGAGACTCCTTAAATGTAATGTTTTCCTAGTTAGGCCCTAGTTTGTAGACCTAATTAGGCTTGCTCAGGTTAGGCTTAGGCTAGACCATTTAGCCTAATTCTGCAATTTTTGTTAAGTAAGGTTAGGTTTTTAATTCCCCACACCCGGACCACCAATGCGAAAAATGCTCTGTATGAATTGGTCCACAATTAACCCACCCCTTATATCTCCAGTCTAACTATAGAGTAGATCAAGTCTAGCCTAGAGGGGTCAGCCTAGAGATTCCGGAAATGGTCCAGAGCGGGCAGATAAATGAGTCACAGTAGGATTCCTCACAAGATTAGGTTAGGGCAATCTACCTTCACCTTTGTTAAGCTATGAGTTGATGCTGGGTCTTAGGTCACAAGGTAGGCCTAACTTGTTTGACCCAGCTTAATTTAATGTTCTTAACTGTTTGGTGTAAAACTCATATTAGTCACTTACTTTTAGTTATTACAGTCTCTCCCTTCTCCGGTTGTCTCATTCGAGAGGCGTACTTTGCTGGTACGTCCTCTCGCCCCGTTCTTCGTTTTTGTTCTCCCTTGTTCCCCTCTTCGCGGGGCTTCTCGTACCAGCGTTGTCTGGTTTATTCCTCGGTTGGTTGAGCGGTAATGTATCCTTATTACCGAGCACGCTCCTCCCACACAGTATATAAATACTAGTGTGGAGAATACTCTGGAGAGCAACCAATTTTTGTTTTTCCACCCAGTTATTGACATAAAAGGAATTTAATGATTGTTAGATTAACTACCTACCTACTCAGTGAACCATTTTCGTTACCTCCCAACTACCCACTCATCAGTTTTCCATAATCCAACTCACTACTTCACCAGGCCAACTCGAGAGGAGGGGCGACACGCTTGACCTTCGCGAAATGAGAAATCATCACGTGGAACCTTTGTAAGGTTGTAAGGTTATATATATATGCGGGAGGTGCCTCCTTGGGGCATTGGTTTCTGCGGGTATGTAGCAGAATTACGGCATTTGGAAGAGTGAGGTCCATGGTGTAATGGTATCGCGTCTGACCGGCAATCGGAAGATCCCGGGTTCGATTCCCAGGTACTTACCTCATTTTTTCATTTGTTTCGTTCTCTCTCTCTCGTCTTGCGCGGAATATCTCCTATACAAGCGTCGTTCTTTACAATATATATATATATATATATATATGGGATGAATTTCACAATTAAACACGTTAAATGAATGAATGTGCAAACTTTGTGAGTTGCATCATATATATATATATATATATATTCTAGGAAGTCGCATTATATTAATAAATAAATATTCTATTCAACAACTGGACTATAACGTAATAATTTCATGTTTACTAAAAATAGCATGCGTAAATAAAAATAATGATGCAATTCTCAATAAAGTTTGGTTGGGGCAGAATTCTCGAAGTTTCTACCGTTTTCCCTAATTTTCGAGGCTTCGTTTTCTTCGTATATAAAGAGGAGAAACTCTTTCAGTCTCAGTTGCAGCCAAAACGCTCAGAGAAGGTAGTTCACTCACGTAACTGCAATACATCACCACAGCAGACGACACACTTCTGTCTGTTTTATTTTTGGAGAAAGTAGAGTCCATTTTCAAATATCAGAATGGAAATATATTTCCCTCCTCAGAGACGCGACCGATTTCCTTTGAAAATCATCATTTGAGATCATATTGGAATTGTCCATTTTCTGTGGCCGTGAGGATTTCCATTCATTCTGTGATCCCTCCTCACACTTCGTCAGAAGATTTCCTTCCGTCATTCACCGTGGACGATATTTTCAGAGAAAGAAATCCGACAACAACAAAACTTCTTCCAAAGAAACTTCGTCAGAAGAAAAGAATTCGACGAACAGAATTCTTCGAAAGACGCTTCGTCAACAAAGGCAAAAGAAAAGAAGGAACACACTCTTCACTCGAGGGACAACTCCAATTTTACAAGTCTTCTAAATCTTCAAGAAATATTCCCTTCGTTCGATAAATTCAATCCATTCTCCGAATCTCCTGAAGAAGATCACTTCCAAGTAAATGTAAACCTTCGAGGATGTGACCCTGATAAAATCGAAGTACAAGTGAAAGATGGGTTCCTAAAGGTGGAAGGACGAAAGGACTCTCCCGACGGAAACTTTATCTACGTCAGACACGAACAAACAATTCCAAATGACGTTCTTGCATCCAGTTTAAAGGCGTCGTTGCTACCTGGAGGAAAGCTGAAAGTTCGTCAGGTACAGGAGAGCGACAACATTCCAGTAGCGATCGTAAGTGAAGAGGAGAGTAAACAACCTACAGAATTCAATGAAAATCAAAGTCAACAAACGAAAGAGGAAGAGAACAAAGATTGAAGACTACCTTCATAGCGATTAAGATGTTAATAAAATGATCCTTGTGTGTTATAGAAGTGAACATTGTTTGTCATGTGTTCTTTATCCTAAATAATAAGTATTAACCATTATTATATTTTTGTATGAATTTAGTTTGTATTATATTTTATAGTTTTATTAAGTATTTAATTATGTTCTTTATCTACGAAATTGTATAATGTACTTTTATTAATAAAAGTAAAAGATACTTAATTCTTTTGATAAACATTTCATTTCTTCATGAACAGTTGTCAATCGTAAGAGTAATAAATATTGTTTAAACTACAAAAAAAATGAACATGGCAAAGAAGAGCTCCATTTTAAGAGCATTTATGGTGAGAAGATAAAACTTACAATAAAATTAAGTTTTTTTATTAAAAACATACAAAAAAAAACATAGAAATGAGAGAAAAATATCTACAGGGTGGGCCGACAGTCTGGACCCATAGGAAAATATTTATTTTAATACATAAATTACAACAAATGGTAAATACTTAAAATGAATATCAACTTTAACTCGTAAATGCGTATCCGTGATACTGTACAGTGGTTCGTACTCCAGTATAAACAACAAATTATAACAAATGCTCAAATTGGCGGCCTCTGACATTGAGACACTTAGGGATGGAATTTATGATTTTTAATAATTCTTCGAATTGACGTTCTCGAGATGCGTGTTTCATTTGATAATCTTCTTATTGACTTTACTGGACTATTCGTTAAAGTTTCACATAACATTGCAGAGGTATTTTCATCAGTTGCAGTTTTAGTTTTTGGACGACCAGAACGCTGTCGATCATGTACACTTCCTGTTTCTTTGAAACGTTTAAACAACTTGCCAACAGTCGCATGTGTTACTGGATGCTTATCAGGATGATTTCTATTGAATTCGGTAGCAACTTCTCTGTGTGTAGCGCCCTGTCTTGCGTACATGAGCACAAGTTCTACCCGGTCTTCTGTTGTTAGATTCGAAGCCATTTCTGGGCTGAAATAGAAAAAGTATTTGAGTATTTATACTGGAGTACGAACTACTGTACAGTATCACGGATACGCATTTACGAGTTAAAGTTGATATTCATTTTAAATATTTATCATTTGTTGTAATTTATGTATTAAAATAAATATTTTCCTATGGATCCAGACTTTCGGCCCACCCTGTATAATGAAAATTTCACAGATATAAACAAGACGTGAAAATATTTAAAATGTGGTCTTTTCCGTTCTATGGTTGCCACCCAAATTTAATATAATTCTGCATGTTCACTAACTGTTATTACCTTTGAGTACAATTCACTATGTTTTTAGTTGGAGAAAATAATTTTTATTAAGAAACAGTGGCTATTTAGTGCGTTTTACTTTTTAGAATTTTGGAGGAAAT
Organism: Bathynomus jamesi; assembly: GCA_023014485.1. Lineage (NCBI taxonomy): Eukaryota > Metazoa > Arthropoda > Malacostraca > Isopoda > Cirolanidae > Bathynomus > Bathynomus jamesi. The sequence goes on from JAJOZX010000841.1 coordinate 525,924, forward strand.
TGAAAAAGTCACGTAACTAGGGTTGCCTGATTTCCAGTGAGACCTGATCGGACATTTTTTTAGCGGGGAAGGGGGGAATTTGGAGCTGGCGAGTATGGGGACACGCCGCCCCTCCCCTTTGACAGGCTGACATTTGTAGGGTTTATTTGGTGCATTTTACTGAGTTTATTTGAAATTATTTAGCATATACAGTACTTACAAAGCTATCTACTTTATTCATAATGATTCATCTACTGCATTACCTTTTCAGTAAGTAATTATGGTAGCTATATTCTTGTCTTCTATGCTTTTGCTAAAAACATACTATTTTAAGATATGACTCAGAGTGGGGGTTTTCCTATAGGCAAATTCAGTGTTTTTACCCTTAACTTGCCGTACGTCCGTAGCTAATTCACAATTGGAACTAATACTCTGAAATGCATTTGCGAACATACCTATAGAATTATAGAAAGGCGAATAAAACATCTATCTTTAAGATTCTGACAAATTTATGCCAATAATAGTGAATAGTCACACACTCACGGGTGACGAAACTACTCGCTGCTATAATATCTATAATCCATTACAAATTACAATATGAGCATGTTGCGAGGATCGGCTAAACGGTTGTGCTCCTGAAAACAAATGTCCACATTCTATAAACTCAAAGGCATTTATTCGCGATTTATATGACAATAATATATTCATATATTGATATGACAAAGAACAATAATATTCAAACTTTCCTCTCCCTTTATACAGTACTCTTTATTTATTAGGTTATTTTGTATTTTTTCTTGCAACACCAACAAGTTCCAAAATATCTAAATACTCCATTTTTACTTTAAATTAAATTATTCTGGAATGTAAATGAATGTGTTTGAGTTTAAAATTACAATATATTTATAACTGATTCAAGAATTTTTGCTATGACCGGACATTTGGCGCCCAGTCTACTTTTAACCGGACACTGGATAAACTCTGTATAACCCGACTTTCCGGTCGAAAACCGGATATCTGGCAACCCTACATGTAACACTTCATTGAATAAATCTTTCCCTTTCTGTCTTTGCCTCCACATTAGTTATGGTTAGGTTAGGTTAGTTGATAATGTAATGAAAGCTAACCTCTCTCAAGTGATAATTAAAATCCACTATTGTGTTGTGGTTCATTTCAACTCCTTTTTTACGAATCTTAATAAATAAATGTTTCTTCAAGTTGAAATGTAGTGAATAGTACGAAAAAGGTGAAGAGAAGTAGAATAATGTAGATTTTCTTTGATTTTAGTGGTGACCACACAACGGAAAATATACTGAAAATGTATGGGAGAGTAAACTGACCGGGTATAGGTAGACTTTGGTATACGGTACATTGTGTGTAAACTTTGTATGAAGTAAATATTACGACTGTATAGTATACGATGATCGTGCAAATGTTCATGATTCATAATCTAAATTTTGTTAACTTATTCCCTTGATGATATTAAAGGAAAATATTACTGAAGAACGTAAAGTATGTTTGTTCTTTTCGTTTCTTATCGAGGAAAAAATAACTTTCGCTTGACGCTAAATTAAATGAAATGAAATGAAATGAAAAGGTTTATTAGCAGACTATAGTCCATAATTAATTAGTCCAAATTAAACACTTTTGAAAATTCACAATCTGATGAATTGAGAGTGTTGTAGAATTGTTATGTTCAGAGTTATTTATGTACCTATTCATTGCGATACGTTTGTTGACAGAGATATTCAGTATCAAAATTGGACATCTGATAGGCATTAGAATTGTCTATTTTAAGGTTTTTATCAGCGTGATTGAAAGAATTCTTTATTTTATATTCGTTAAATAGAAATTTCGACAATACTGAAACTAAGAATTTTAATGTTATAATTAGATGGTGGGAAGTCAAAGTGATATACGAGTATATTTCAAAAAGCAGTAAAATTCCTCTTTTTATCTGCAGGTGATCCGTGTGCATAGATCACTTTGTAATGCGATATGAACAAAGAGTTACGCTTTATAGTAACACCTCAGGCATAACTATTTGCTCACTCAACATTTTACAGAGTGATCTATTTACTTTGATCGACTGTGAAAAAAGCAAGAAATTTTAGTATTTTTGCAGATATATCACTGCACCTTTCAACCGTCCAATTATATGCACAGGAGAAACCGACCAAATTCATAAATTTGGTTTGAGTTTTAGGTCGTACACAGTCCAAATAAAAGTCTCTATAAATATCGTGGCTTCAATCTTCAGACGTGCAATATATCCTGTAAAATTCTTTACATTTTGGTTACGAATATAATTTGTTTACGAATCTACTCACTTTAACTTCTAATGAAAAGATCAAATTAAAGGATGTTCTTGGATCGTATAGTATCAATTAAAATTTAGGGGGATTTATAACGATAAGATTTACCATTAAAACTATTCATTTTCCTTGGTTAGATCTGCGTATTATGATTATTTTAATTTTAATAAAGTTCCTATAATTGCATAAAAGCATTCCAACATAACGTAGAAAGATTTCATAAAAGTAATAAAATAATAATAATAATAAAAGTAATAATAAAAAAGTATCATCGACTTAAGCAATTCACAGGTGTATATATACTGTATATCCGATTAGCCTATGGTCTTATTTAGTATTACAGTACCTGCATTTATTTGCTCCTTTATAGTTAAATTGCTGTTTACTGAACCAAACGAGATTGCTAAACATTTGTATAAAGTTTAATGAGGTGTCTACTGTGTTATGATTTGGATTCGGATGGCTGTGGAAATCATTTGGAATGGTTTAGGGTTAATACTTGCCTCTTACTTTTGCCTCACAATACGTTCGCGAAAACTCTACGAATACTAAGAAACTTATTCAGTAATGATATCTTTCTTTACATTAGAGTTCATCCCAAGTCCTTGGGAAATGAGATTTTTATAGTATGTATAACTGCCAGCAGAGATGGCGAGTATATAAAGTAGTCGGCCATTTTGAAACACATTTGCCAAGTTTGAACTTGCTTACGAAATCAAGTTGGTAAAATAATTTAATTTAAGCCGTAGCCAGAGGGGATAGAATTCAGAGGATTCAATACGACAACAAATTAGGTCATTGCGTACACATACGCAACATCCATCTTTGGAGTGAAATTGAGTGTAGACAAAAAAAATGGTACAGAAAAGAGGTTGCTCTGTCGTCCCAGGACCTAAGTATAGAGCCGTAGAGGTGGTGTTCAACAGATTAAAAATTTGAGGAAGGGCCACGAATGTTGCAGAAGTTTATGAAAAGTGAATCAGGCAGAGGTCCAGAACATCTCGAATGGGCGGTAGCAGATCCATTCCGCTCACTGAGTCTGCTTTCCCGGTATCGGCAGCGGAGTAGCCAGAAGTGGAGACATTTATGGCTCCCTCCCCATGGGACTCTGAGGCTCTTGAAAATATTGCCATTTTGTTTTAATTTTGTAAAGATTATGTAGTGTGTAAGATGCCTGTACATGTAGTGAAGAATAGGGAGAGAAGTGTGTGTTTGAGATCATGCTGGACTACTCATAAAGTAGATGAGACATGGAAAAGGATCAGCTAAGGAGGACAGTGACAGTAGAAACGGGAGTTCCAGCACTCCGTCTTGTGTCCAACTTCTTCTTCAGAATACTTCCCTGGTCGATTGCTGTGTTACAATCTCCTCCTTATATATTTATATATATATATCGGCTGATAAAAGTCTGCGAATTATATTCGCAGAAACATGATAGCCTTTTTAATGTTACAAAAACTAAGGTTATGCAATTCCATCCTAAAAGCTCTAATCAGCCAGCTGATATTAGATTTAAAATGAGAGGTGAAGTAATTGAGGAAGTACAAGAATTTAAGTATTTCGGTCAAACTATCACCAGCTCGTTGAGTGATGACTCAGATATTAGAAAACAATCGGAAGCCTTTGTGCTAAAGCGAATATGACTAGAAGGAACTTCCGGTTCCGTACAAGTGAAGCTAAAGACACTCTCTTTCGTACTTTCTGGAGTAATATATACGGACAGCATCTTTGGGTGAATTATAAAAAAGGTTGGGCAGAACCCTAAATTCGCTGTTCAATAGATCTTTTAGACTCCTACGCAAATTACCCACGAGATGCTCAGCTTCGCAAATGTTTGCTATCCGCAATGTCCCAAGCTTCCCGGAGATAATAAGACGTGCTCAATACAGTCTAATGCAAAGAATTAAAAAATCAACCAACACGATTATCCAAGGTGTTCATCAGCCCTGCCGTACGTCTTCTGAGCTATGGAATTCTTGGTATGAAAACGTTTGTGTGTAGCTCCACTTAACTTCGACATTACTGCATTATTTCTCATTAATTGTATATATTTCTAGCCTTAGTATGTGAATTGTCATTGTATTATTAATATTTGTCATATGGACTATGGTCTGGCAATAAACTTTTTCACTTCATTTCATTTCATTTGCGTATGGCGTTAGATTGGAGAATAGTTTCTAAATTTAGAGCGATACATGAGCTTGCTTTTCCTCTCCTACTTCATCAGTATCTGGTGTCATACTAATTGTTGTTAATAGAAAAAGGTTGGACAAATTGTAATCATTCAGTCGCTATTGGTGCTGATTTTGGATAAGTTTCACTGCCGAGAATGTTTCTTCACCAATACAGGGTGTCCCAGAATTAACTATCTATTTCAATGAAATCGAACAAATTTAATAAAAACTGACATAATTTTGTGTTTATTACTAAATTATGATACAAAAACAAATATATTTATAAATCATAAGTCAAAACTTTATTGAGAAGTTTCAACATGTGCACCGTCTGTATCTCTGCAAATTTCAAATCTATCCTCAGCGCTGCGAAACACATTTTGAAGCATTTCAGGTGTTATCTCCCGCACTGCCAACTGGATGCGTTCTTTAAGTTCAGCTAAACTATTGATCTTTGGCGATAAACCTTTGTTTTATGAAACCCCATGCAAAGAAATCCAGGGGTGTCAAATCCGGAGAACGCGGAGGCCAAGGTCGAGGTCCTCCACGTCCAGTCCACCGATTCGGAAGGCGTCTGTTGAGGTATTCTCGAACAATTAGAGCATAATGACATGGTGCTCCATCTTGTTGAAACACAACATTATCAAGAATGCCATCATCAAGAAGCTGTGGTTCGAGAAACTGCTGAAGCATATCAAGGTAGACGGTACCTGTTACAGTTGCTTCCGCAAAGAAGAATGGGCCATGAATTTTGGATTTGGTCATTCCAAGCCACACGTTAACTTTTGGAGAGTCTCTTTGCCATTCTATGACTTCAGACGGTCTTTCATTGGACCAGATAATGAAAAAATTATGAAAATAAAATTATGAAAAAAATTTAGAAATTTATACATTTTTAACACATATTAAACATGATAAACATAAATAAAAGTGTGTTTTTAAAAAATTTGTCCGATTTCATTGAAATAGATAGTTAATTCTGGGACACCCTGATAGGTACAACCAAATCAACATACGTTAAATATTTATTACATTCAATGACAGATCAGAATTCTTTAATTTGATTTGGTAAAATAAGAATATTTTCTCCTTTAGTTTACCAAATTTTAGTTATTAAACTAATTTCTGACTGCTGGGAGAGGAATTTAAGAAGTGAGGTACGAACTCATGATCCAAACTAATTTTAAATTATCTAACCTAATCAGGACTAACGTACCTTTATTCCGACCCAAAAAATGTTCCTTGGATCTTTTCTATAAATATTTGGATCACCTGAAAATCAGGGCCCCCATGTATTCTTGTTTTTTGCTTTACAATACCAAATATAATAATAAATTAAATTGAATGCCCGGTTAGGTCAACTGTACGCATTTGACGATTGGTTAGGATAAGTCGTGATATTTTCGTTAGTTTTAACGAAGATATCATTTGGTAATTGAAGCTAGGGGTCCTGATCTTCGGGTGATCCATGTATTTTAATATCTTAAGTTACCAGAAATATTACCGCACTAAATAAATCCTACTTTATTTGTGAATTGTCAGTTGTCTCCATCGGATACTTCCCAAAAGCATTAAAAACCGCAAAAATCATCATGATCCCTAAAGGAGGGAAATCCACAGAGTTCAGCGAGAACTATAGACCCATCAGCCTGTTAGAGGTACTCGGCAAAACCCTGGAAAAAATACTCCTTCGAAAACTGAATTTCCACCTCACGGTCAATGGTGCGCTTTCAGACGCCCAGCATGGATTCAGGAAAAAGAGAGGCACAGCCACAGCCCTCGCCATTCTGCACGAAGCGGTGGCAAACAAACTAGCGTTCAGCAGAAGAGTCTCGATAGTACTGAGAGATGTGAAGGCCGCCTTCGACAAAGTGTGGCACCAAGGATTACAATACCGCATCCTCGAACAGAACATGGACGCAAACTTAGGGAAAATCCTTTGCAGCTTCCTCAAAGATCGAAAAGCTTACGTCCAACACAAGACCCACACTGGCAAGCTCTTCGACATCCAGGCGGGAGTGCCACAGGGAGCGATACTTTCGCCCACTCTGTACAACCTGTACATCGCCCAATTGCCTCCGCCCCCACCACACACCCGAGAAGTCATCTACGCGGACGACATCACGCAAATAGTGACATCAAACCTCGGCAAAGAGCAACACGCCAACAGGCTGAAGAGACAAATTGAAAGAATCAATGAATTCGAGGAACGTTGGAAAATTCAGACGAACCAACAGAAATTCACAGTTATTAACATTGGCCACAGGAACGTTCACGCACTAGAAATAAACAACCGAGTCCAACCTTACAAGCAACAAGGCACAGCTCTCGGCCTGACCATCAACAGCTTTGGCTATAAAAACCATACCACAGCAAGGTCAAACAAAGCGAGAAGTGAGCTCAGTAAACTCTACCGTTTCAGGGGACTCTCGGTAAAAAATAAGATGCTGTACACGGCGCTGGTACGGTCTATCCTCGAATACCCGGCAATTCCACTGCACACAACGAGCGACACAAATCTGATGTTGCTACAAAAAATACAGAACGCTGGAACAAGATTCATCCTGGGAAAACGACTCAGCGACAGGATATCATCCCAGGCACTGCACCAACAAACAAACTTACCAGCACTCAATGTCCTCCTGCACAGTAGGGCGGAGAAAACTTGGAGGAAGGTACAAAACACCTCTCCACAGACCTATGAAGAACTCGATATTGGACCTCAGCGCGGGAGAGAGTACTTCTATTTCAAGAGAAGTCTACCCCGCAGCAGACACCCCCCACCAACGGCACTTTTTGTACCGTATAGATTATAGAAGATAAAAACAAAAAACAAAAAAAACAAAAAAATAATAAAAAAAAATAAATAAAATAAATAAAAAAAAAATAAATAAAAAAAAATAAAAAATAATAAAAAAAAATAATAATAAATAAATAAATAAATAAAAAAAAAAATAAAAAATAAATAAATAAATAAAATAAAAGAGGTAGAAAACCCAAACTAAGCTAACAAGTCAAGCACCCTACAAAAGCTTGAACGCGCAAGGAAGGTGATTCACTTATCACCAGACCTTAAATCCCCCAAAAAAAAAAAAAAAAAAAAAAAAAAACCTGCGCATCCTTGGTGAGCCCGAGGACCTATCAACTCTTCATCTATATTTCCCATTTCCCCACTTTCTGTTATCACTACTACTCTAATTTCACCTCTTATAACGTCAACAACAACAACAACAACAGTTGTCACACACACACACTCACACTCGACCTCACTTATTTTCAGTACTCTACACCTCTCCGACTCGTATAAACATCGGGACATAAAACACTCAAATAAAAAACACACACAAGGCTACATACTGTAATCACCACCTCAAATAAAGTAATGCCCCAACCTCAGGAATTCAATATAATCTTTCATAACTTGGAGCACGCACTATTCTTTGGCTTTTTAATCCTATTTAATATTGGAAATTCATTTTAAGTGCAATAACTGCACTTTATATTAAATGAAAAAGGAAAAGGCAATAAAGTGGAAATGAATGAAGGAATGATAATTTTTTTATTTATAAAATAAATATTAAAATTTTTATTTATTTACTTTTATTTACTTTTATTTATTTACAATTTTTATTTATTTACAATAATTTTAACATAAAATAAGTTATTGTCAATTGGACTATTCATTTTATTTAATTTGGTCATTAAGCTTTAGGCTTTACTGAGTTCTAGGTCCCTCGGAGTAAGTGGGGCTCGGACATATGTCGCATGGTATAAAAGTTTCGCATGGAGTGAAGGGATGGAGCATAGACTCTGAAATCTCACCACCCGAGATCGAGTCTCATTTTATTACCTTTTCCTCTCCATCATATATATATATATATATATGAAAATTATTTCACGAAAGTAACACGTGAAAAATATTTATGATGAATAAGACCACGAATGAACCATTCTGTGTTTCCTTTCCTTCGTGGTTTTATTCATCATCATATATATATACACACACACACACACACAATGTTTTCACCAGTTTATGGCGTTTTTAATGTTTTTTGATATCTTATATTTCATATTAAAAAACGGTTCATACATTTATTTTTTTAATTTTTACAATTTTTACCATGTTTTCAACATTTAACCTGTCTTATTCCTTTTAAGGCTTATTTATGTCTGTTGAACTTTTATCATAAATATTTCTCTCTCATTTCTGGATTTTTCTATAGAGGTTTTTAATTAAAAAGTTATTTTTAATTAAAGATTTAAATTTTCACTATAAATGCTCTTGAAGTGGAACTCTTCCCTGCCATGTTCATTTTTTTTGTAGTTTAAACAATATTTATTACTCTTACGATTGGCAATTGTTCATGAAGAAATGAAATGTTAATCAAAAGAATTAAGTATCTTTTACTTTTATTAATAAAAGTACATTATACAATTTCGTAGAAAAGGAACATAATTAAATACTTAATAAAACCATAAAATACAATACAAACTAAATTCATACAAAAATATAATAATGGTTAATACTTATTATTTAGGATAAACAACACATGACAAACAATGTGTACTTTTATAACACACAAGGATCATTTTATTAACATCTTAATCGCTATGAAGGTAGTCTTCAATCTTTGTTCTCTTCCTCTTTCGTTTGTTGGCTTTGATTTTCATTGAATTCTGTAGGTTGTTTACTCTCCTCTTCACTTACGATCGTTACTGGAATGTTGTTGCTCGTGTACCTGATGAACTTTCAGCTTTCCTCCAGGGAACAAAGACGCCTTTAAACTGGATGCACAAACGTCATTTGGAATTGTGTTCATGTCTGACGTAGATGAAGCTCCATCGGGAGAATCCTTTCGTCCTTCCACTTTGAGGAGACCATCTTTTACTTCCACTTTGGTTTTATCAGGGTCACATCCTCGAAGGTTTACATACTTGGAAGGATCTTCTTCAAGAGATTCGGATAATGGATGGAATATATCGAACGAAGGGAATATTTCTTGAAGATTTACAAGACTTGTGAAATTGGAGTTGTCACTCGACTGAAGAGTATGTTCCTTCTTTTCTTCGTTTGCTTTTCCTTCGTTGACGAAGAATTTTGTTCGTCAGAATTCTTTTTTTTTGACGAAGTTTCCTTGGAAGAAGTTTGTTGTGTGTTGGATTTCTTTCTCTGAAAATATCGTTCACGGTGAAGGACTGGGGAAAATCTTCTAACGAAGTGTGAGGAGGGATCATTGAATGAATGGAAATCCTTACCAGGCACAGGAAATGGACAATTCCAATATGATCTCAAATGATGACCTTCATAAGGAAATCGGTCGCGTCTCTGAGGAAGGAAATACATTTCCATTCTGATATTTGAAAATAGACTCTACTTTCTCCAAAAATAAAATAGACCGAAGTGTGTCGTCTGCTGTGGTATGTATTGCAGTTACGTGAATGAACTACCTTCTCTGAGTGTTTTGGCTGCAACTGAGACTGAGAGAGTTTCTCCTCTTTATATACGAAGAAAACGAAGCCTGGAAAATGAGAGAAAACGGTAGAAACTTCGAGAATTCTGCCCCAACCAAACTTATTGAAAATTGCATCATTATTTTTATTTACGAATTCTATTTTCAGTAAACATAAAATTATTACGTTATAGTTCGGTTGTGAAATAGGATATTTATTTATTAATTTAATGAGACTTCTTAGAATATATATATATGCTGCAAACCCACAAGGTTTGCAGCATTCATTCATTTAACGTGTTTAATTGTGAAATTCATCCCATATATATATATAATATATATATACACATTCAACTGCAAAGAACACGCAGTATAAATAACGTAAAGAACGACGCTTGTATAGGAGATATTCCGCGCAAGACGAGAGAGAGAGAACGAAACAAATGAAAAAATGAGGTAACCACCAGGGAATCGAACCCGGGATCTTCCGATTGCCGGTCAGATGCGATGCCATTACACCATGGGCCTCACTCTTCCAAATGCCGTAATTCTTCTACATACTCGCAGAAACCAATGCCCCAAGGGGGCACCTCCCACATGCCGTAACATTATATACATTCAACTGCAAAGAACACGCAGTATAAATAACGTAAAGAACGACGCTTGTATAGGAGATATTCCGCGCAAGACGAGAGAGAGAGAACGAAACAAATGAAAAAATGAGGTAACCACCCGGGAATCGAACCCGGGATCTTCCGGGCAATCTGACCGGCAATCGGAAGATCCCGGGTTCGATTCCCGGGTGGTTACCTCATTTTTTCATTTGTTTCGTTCTCTCTCTCTCGTCTTGCGCGGAATATCTCCTATACAAGCGTCGTTCTTTACGATATATATATATATATATATATATATATATATAAATTGTGATCCAGAGAAATGGGACCCAAAAGAAACCCCTGTAACTCTTAAAGTATAAGTCCTTTTATAAATCATACGCATCATTCGAAAGAGGATAGTTACAAGTTTGTACAGGATTGTATAGGTTTTGACAATACAAGACAAGATAAGATACAAAACAAAATAAAAGTGTTAGTTAAAACTAACCCTTCAAGATGACTGCATGGACTGTGGAACAGCTGCGTTTCATAACTGAGCAATATTATGAGCATGGAAGAAGTGTAGTTTCAGCTCAAAGATCTTTCAAGACAAATTTTCAGATGTCAAAATCACCTTCTAAGAAAGTAATCCGTCGGTGTGTCAGAAATTTTACCCTAACTGGCAGCATTGGAAAAAGAAAACCAACTGGAAGAGTGCGCACAGCAAGGATAGACGAGATCATTAACAGAACTCATGAAATTGTACAGGATAATCCTAACATAAGCATCAGACGTGCTTCTCAGCTGTTAGGAGTTGGATATGGAACAACACACCGTATATTCAAACAAAATTTAATGCTCTTTCCATATAAAATTCAAACAGCGCAACAACTAAACGATGGAGATTTCGCACGAAGACGACAATTCTGTCAATGGATCCAACAGAAGTAAATGACACCACCAATTTCTGACACACCGACGGATTACTTTCTTAGAAGGAGATTTTGACATCTGAAAATTTGTCTTGAAAGATCTTTGAGCTGAAACTACACTTCTTCCATGCTCATAATATTGCTCAGTTATGAAACGCAGCTGTTCCACAGTCCATGCAGTCATCTTGAAGGGTTAGTTTTAACTAACACTTTCATTTTGTTTTGTATCTTATCTTGTCTTGTATTGTCAAAACCTATACAATCCTGTACAAACTTGTAACTATCCTCTTTCGAATGATGCGTATGATTTTATAAAAGGACTTATACTTTAAGAGTTACAGGGGTTTCTTTTGGGTCCCATTTCTCTGGATCACCCTTTATATATATCACATTCAACTGCAAAGAACACGCAGTATAAATAACGTAAAGAACGACGCTTGTATAGGAGATATTCCGCGCAAGACGAAAGAGAGAGAACTTGGTTACCTCATTTTTTCATTTGTTTCGTTCTCTCTCTCTCGTCTTGCGCGGAATATCTCCTATACAAGCGTCGTTCTAAACGTTATATATATATATATATATATCAATAATGAAAAATTGACTGGCGGAAGTAAACAAAATAATGTAACTTGAATAAAACCTGAAAAAATAAATATAAAAATATAAAATTATAAATAGTGAAGTTAATAATAATAAAATTAATAATAAAACTAAATAAAAAATAAAATAAAAAATAAAAGTAATGAAAATACCAATTTCAAGTTTGGTGTTTGAGTTAAATTAAATTAATTAATAAATATTCTATTTAACAACCTAACTCTAACGTAATAATTTTATGTTTACTGAAAATAGAATTCGTAAATAAAAATAATGATGCAATTTTCAATAAAGTTTGGTTGGGGCAGAATTCTCGAAGTTTCTACCGTTTTCTCTCATTTTCGAGGCTTCGTTTTCTTCGTATATAAAGAGGAGAAACTCTCTCAGTCTCAGTTGCAGCCAAACCCTCAGAGAAGGTAGTTCACTCACGTAACTGCAATACATCATCACAGCAGACGACACACTTCTGTCTGTTTTATTTTTGGAGAAATTAGAGTCCATTTTCAAATATCAGAATGGAAATATATTTCCTCCCTCAGAGACGCGACCGATTACCTTTTGAAGATCATCATTTAGGATCATATTGGAATTGTCCATTTTCTGTGGCCGGTGAGGATTTCCATTCACTCTCTGATCCCTCCTCACACTTCGTCAGAAGATTTCCTTCCGTCATTCACCGTGGACGATATTTTCAGAGAAAGAAATCCGACACACAACAAACTTCTTGCAAAGAAACTCCGTCAGAAGAAAAGAATTCTGAGGAACAGAATTCTTCGAAAGACGCTTCGTCAACGAAGGCAAAAGCAAACGAAGAAAAGAAGGAACACACTCTTCACTCGAGGGACAACTCCAATTTCACAGATCTTGTAAATCTTCAAGAAATATTCCCTTCGTTCGATAAATTCAATCCATTCTCCGAATCTCCTGAAGAAGATCACTTCCAAGTAAATGTAAACCTTCGAGGATGTGACCCTGATAAAATCAAAGTAGAATTGAAAGATGGGTTCCTAAAGGTGGAAGGACGAAAGGACTCTCCCGACGGAAACTTTATCTACGTCAGACACGAACAAACAATTCCAAAGGACGTTCTTGCATCCAGTTTAAAGGCGTCGTTGCTCCCTGGAGGAAAGCTGAAAGTTCGTCAGGTACAGAAGAACGACAACATTCCAGTGGCGATTGTAAGTGAAGAGGAGAGTAAACAACCTAAAGAATTCAATGAAAATCAAAGTCAACAAACGAAAGAGGAAGAGAACAAAGATTGAAGACTATCTTCATAGCGATTAAGATGTTAATAAAATGATCCTTCTGTGTTATAAAAGTACACATTGTTTGTCATGTGTTGTTTATCCTAAATAATAAGTATTAACCATTATTATATTTTTGTATGAATTTAGTTTGTATTATATTTTATAGTTTTATTAAGTATTTAATTATGTTCCTTTTCTACGAAATTGTATAATGTACTTTTATTAATAAAAGTAAAAGATACTTAATTCTTTTGATAAACATTTCATTTCTTCGTGAACAATTGTCAATCGTAAGAGTAATAAATATTGTTTAAACTACAAAAAAAATGAACATTGCATGGAACAGCTCCATTTTAAGAGCATTTATGGTGAGAAGATAAAACTTATAATAAAATTAAGTTTTTTTTATTAAAAACATACGAAAAAAACATAGAAATGAGAGAGAAATATCTATGATGAAAATTTCACAGATATAAACAAGACTTGAAAGTATTTAAAATGGGGTCTTTTTCGTTCTATGGCTTCCACCCAAATTTAATACAATTCTGCATGTTAACTAACTTTTATCTTTGAGTACAATTCATTGTTTTTAGTTGGAGAAAATAATTTTTATTAAGAAACAGTGGCAATTTTGTGCGTTTTACTTTTTAGAATTTTGGAGGAAATTGGAAAGTCACGTAACGAGGGTTGCCTGATTTCCAGTGAGACCTGACCGGACATTTTTTTAGCGAAGGGGGGAATTTGGAGCTGGCGAGTATGGAGACACGCCGCCCTCCCCTTTAACAGGTTGACATTTGTAGGGTTTATTTGGTGCATTTTATTGAGTTTATGAATAAAGTAGATAGCTTTGTAACTATTGTATTTGTTAAATAATTTCAAATAGTGATACATGTACTGCATCACCTTTTCAGTAAGTAATTATGGTAGCTATATTCTTGTCTTCTATGCTTTTGCTAAAAACATACTCTTTAAAGATATGACTCAGAGTGGTGGTTTTCCTATAGGCAAATTCAGTGTTTTTACCCTTAACTTGCTGTACGTCCGTAGCTAATTCACAATTGGAACTAATACTCTGAAATGCATTTGCGAACATACCTTTTGAATTATAGAAAGGCAAATAAAACATCTCTCTTTAAGATTCTGACAAATTTATGCGAATAATACTGAACAGTCACACACTCACGAGTGACGAAACTACTCGCTGCTATAATATCTATAATCCATTACAAATTACAATATGAGCGTGTTGCGAGGATCGGCTAGAAGGTTGTGCTCCTGAAAACAAATGTCCACATTCTAAAAACTCAAAGGCATTTATTCGCGATTTATATGACAATAATATATTCATATATTGATATGACAAACAACAATAATATTCAAACTTTCCTCTCCCTTTATACAGTACTCTTTATTTATTAGGTTGTTTTATTTTTTCTTGCAACACCAACAAGTTCCAAAATATCTAAATACTCCATTTTTACTTTAAATTAAATTATTCTCCGATGTAAATGAATGTGTTTGAGTTTAAAATTACAATATATTTATAACTGATTCAAGAATTTTTGCTATGACCGGACATTTGGCGCCCAGTCTACTTTTAACCGGACAATGGATAAACTCTGTTTAACCCGACTTTCCGGTCGAAAACCGAATATCTGGCAACCCTACATGTAACACTTCATTGAATAAGTCTTTCCCTTTCTGTCTTTGCCTCCACATTAGTTATGGTTAGGTTAGGTTAGTTGATAATGTAATGAAAGCTAACCTCTCTCAAGTGATAATTAAAATCCACTATTGTGTTGTGGTTCATTTCAACTTCTTTTACACCGAATGTTAATAAATAAATGTTTCTCCAAGTTGAAATGTAGTGAATAGTACGAAAAAGGTGAAGAGAAGTAGAATAATGTAGATTTTCTTTGATTTTAGTGGTGACCACTAGGGTGTACCATTTTGGGTCATTTCAAAAAGTCAAGGTCCAGGAGTCTAATGTTGTGCCAAATGATGTCCTAAACACGAATTAACAAGCATTTCTAATCCAACAAATTTTGAATCCCCCACCCCCCTTGAAATTTTGCCCATCCCCTTTTCTAAAAAACCCATATATCTAAAAAAACTATCAACTTTATCGAACAATGTTATAGAATAAAAATGATTTAGAATCAAACGTTCTATTAGAAAAGTTCATTAAGATAGAAATGAATGTTAATAAATAAATGTTTCTCCAGTTGAAATGTAGTGAATAGTACGAAAAGGTGAAGAGAAGTAGAATAATGTAGATTTTCTTTGATTTTAGTGGTGACCACTAGGGTGTACCATTTTTGGGTCATTTTCAAAAAGTCAAGGTCCAGGAGTCTAATGTTGTGCCAAATGATGTCCTAAACACGAATTTAACAAGCATTTTCTAATCCAACAAATTTTGAATCCCCCCACCCCCCTTGAATTTTGCCCATCCCCTTTTCCTAAAAAACCCATATATCTAAAAAACTATCAAACTTTATCGAACAATGTTATAGAATAAAAATGATTTAGAATCAAACGTTCTATTAGAAAAGTTCATTAAGATAGAAATGAATGTTAATAAATAAATGTTTCTCCAAGTTGAAATGTAGTGAATAGTACGAAAAAGGTGAAGAGAAGTAGAATAATGTAGATTTTCTTTGATTTTAGTGGTGACCACTAGGGTGTACCATTTTTGGGTCATTTTCAAAAAGTCAAGGTCCAGGAGTCTAATGTTGTGCCAAATGATGTCCTAACACGAATTTAACAAGCATTTCTAATCCAACAAATTTTGAATCCCCCACCCCCCTTGAAATTTTGCCCATCCCCTTTTCCTAAAAAACCCATATATCTAAAAAACTATCAACTTTATCGAACAATGTTATAGAATAAAAATGATTTAGAATCAAACGTTCTATTAGAAAAGTTCATTAGATAGAAATGAATGTTAATAAATAAATGTTTCTCAAGTTGAAATGTAGTGATAGTACGAAAAAGGTGAAGAGAAGTAGAATAATGTAGATTTTCTTTGATTTTAGTGGTGACCACTAGGGTGTACCATTTTTGGGTCATTTTCAAAAAGTCAAGGTCCAGGAGTCTAATGTTGTGCCAAATGATGTCCTAAACACGAATTTAACAAGCATTTTCTAATCCAACAAATTTTGAATCCCCCCACCCCCCTTGAAATTTTGCCCATCCCCTTTTCCTAAAAACCCCATATATCTAAAAAACTATCAACTTTATCGAACAATGTTATAGAATAAAAATGATTTAGAATCAAACGTTCTATTAGAAAAGTTCATTAAGATAGAAATTTACGTAATTTTGAAAATTTTAATTTTCTTTTGTCCAAGAGCACCTTATTGTATTAATATTAATATTAATATTGTTTTTACTCTTATTGTTTCTTTTCAGACTGCTTTATTTGAAAAATAAATAAAAAATGAGTCAAACAGCTACAAAACAGCATGACTTTATTCTTGGTCGCTTGCAGGCTGATATTATGAGTTCATCTAAAATTGTTTTACCATCCAATAAAGATGTTCTAAGCCATTTTATTTATTTACGGAGAATGCAGTATAAGGGTCCAAAAGTTACAAAAGATTCTACTGTTAATGAAGTTCTACAGAAGCTACTAATAATATGGCAAAAAGCATGCATTCCTACTATAGATATTAGTAAAAACCCTAAAGGCAGGAAGATGCTGTTAAATCTAGAAGAAATGCATAATAATTTAATCAAGCACAAAAAATGAGCAAGCTTTGAAAATGAACTCTCTAATTTCATGAAAATTATGGATTCCCTTTTTGACATCTCTTCTCAAAATGCCGTTGAATTAATCCAAAAAGACCGCATGAGAACTGAGCCTCAGAAAGCATATGATATTTCATTCTTAGAAGATCAAAGAACAAAACGAGAAACATGTTTAGGTTTGCTAGATGCAGATTATGCATCAAAAGTACAGCGCAAGTACATTAGATTAGAGAAAGAGAAGAAACACAAAGAGAAACATAAATCAGTGAAGCAAGTGAGTGCTACAGCCAGAACATCAGAGACCCTTCTTTCTAGCACGACCAGTTCTGAGACAGACAGCTATGAAGAGTTTCCGACAGAACCTACAGCAGGACCTTCAAATGCTTACAGCCCCAAAAATATTCTTGCCTCGCCATTGGTTTCCTCCACTGCAGACAGACTTAATCTCTATTGGACAACGGACTGTTTTTGCTGCTGCAGTAGCCATTAGGTGTGGCAAGGATATTGAAAAACTGTCTCTCTCCAGGACCACATCTGCAAGAGCCGCTCGAAAGACAAGAAAACGAAAATATGAAACTTGCATCAAGGATTTTACTCCTCCTGATCACTGCCTAGTACATTGGGATAGCAAGCTGCTTACTAAATCATGTTCAGAACAAGAAGACCGCCTTGCAATACTTGTTACTGGATACCCAAATGTAGAAAAACTTTTATCAGTTTCTATAATAGATGATTCCACTGGATTGTCTCAAGCCACTTCTGTATTTCAAAGTATTGAAAAATGGAACTTGAAGCAAAATGTCTTTGGAGTATCATTTGATACCACTGCATCCAATTCAGGATGGATGAAAGGTTCCTGTAAGTTACTTGAAGAACTTTTGCAAAAGAAATTGATTTGGTTAGCTTGCCGCCATCATGTGGCTGAAAGAGTTTTGTGCGCTGTGTATGAAACCATTTTTGGCCCAAGTAAATCTCCTGAGTTTGAGTTATTCAAAGAATTTCGCGAGTCTAAATGGAAGAAAATTAATACGAAATCTACATACAATGTTCTTGATGTTAAATCAAGGTATCAAAGAGGCCTAAAGGAAGAATGTGTGGAATTTATGACCCAATGTTTAAGAAAATCTGACTGCTTTCCACGTGATGACTATAAGGAAGTTGCTGAAACAACTTTAATGCTTTTAGGAGAGGTTTCCAGAGAAAACAGTCATTGGCGGAAACCTGGTGCAATGCACCGTGCCAGGTGGATGGCAATGATTTTGTATACAAATAAAATGTATGCTTTTGCCCACAAGCATCATATGATGAATCATTGATTAAGAAATTAAAGAGAATGTGTCTATTTAATGCATTAATTTATGGAAAATACTGGCTTTTATGTTCTAATTCACTAGATAGTCCAGCTAATGATCTGAAGTTTTATCATGATTTGGTGAATTACAAGAAGGAAGATAGGGAAGTTGCAAATGCTGCTTTGAAATCTTTTGCCAATCATTACTGGTATTTGACGGAGGAAGTGGTCCCTTTGAGTTTCTTTGGATCGCTAAGTAATGATGAAAAAGATAAGATCGCAAAATCCTTAAACAAATATCCAGTTCCAGAAAATTATGTATGTGGGCAACCTGTTTTCCCCATTTTAAAGGAAGACACAAAGCTTCATCAGCTAGTAGGTCGAATTTCATGGCATTTATTTCAATGCTGTGGGTCAAAACCAGACTCATGGATAAAGAACCAGCATCAACATGGGAAGAGGTCGATGACTACAACAAACTAAAAAACATTCTTTCATCTATTAGAGTAGTCAATGATACCGCTGAAAGAGGAATCAAGCTGGTTCAAGACTTTCATGACATGTCAAATGAAGAAGAATTTCAAGGTCTTTTGCAAATTGTGGAAGAGAATAAGACTAATTCCTGATCCTAGTAAAGAGACTCTTAAAAGAATGAAACTCAGTAAAGAATAGTTCATTAACAGATAGATTAGGTATTTTTATTTGCAGAGATTGTTTTAATTTAGAAGAGGCTGATTTTTTTTTGTTATTAAATATACCATAAATTGTCTTTTCTTATTTTTATGTTTAAAAAGCTCTTATATCAATGATTTCTAATTAGGAAACTTGTTTCTTTTTATTTTTTTGAGGAAAGTGTTGAATAAAGGAAAAAAAAAACGATGGGACCTCACAACTATAGATAAAGTGTTAATTTTTAGCTTTATTTTATATATATATATTTTTGAGGTTGTCCTCACTTTGTATAGGCTAGTTATAATAAAAACTAATTATGATTTGCATTATAACTAGCAAATACAAAGCCCATCGCCGCGAAGCTGCATTGTGGTGATGCTTCAAAGGTGGCGGTAACACCTTATTTAAGAAGAAGGCACTGCAAGCAAAAATTTGTTTTAATTTAAATGTTTAAAAAATAAATGAAATTTTCAAAATTAAGTAAATTTCTATTTTGATGAACTTTTCTAATAGAACGTTTGATTCTAAATCATTTCTATTCTATAACATTTTTCGATAAAGTTGATAGTGTTTGAGATATATGGGTTTTTTAGGAAAAGGGGATGCGCAAAATTTCAAAATTTGTCGGATTAGAAAATGCCTGTAAAATTCGTGTTTAGGACATCATTTGGCACAACATTAGACTCCTGGACCTTGACTTTTTGAAAATGACCCAAAAATGGTACAGCCTAGTGACCACACAACGGAAAATATACTGAAAATGTATGGGAGAGTAAACTGACCGGGTATAGGTAGACTTTGGTATACGGTACAGTGTGTGTAAACTTTGTATGAATTAAATATTACGACTGTATAGTATACGAAGATCGTGCAATTGTTCATGATTCATAATCTAAATTTTGCTAACTTATTCCCATGATGATATTAAACGAAAATATTACTGAAGAATGTAAAGTATGTTTGTTCTTTAATTTCTTATCGAGGAAAAAATAACTTTCGTTTGACGCTAAATTAAACACTTTTGAAAATTCACAATCTGATGAATTGAGTGTTGTAGAATTGTTATGTTCAGAGTTAGTTATGTTAACATTTATTGCGATAGGTTTGTTAACAGAAAGAGATTCAGTATCAAAACTGGACATCTGATAGGCATTGGAATTGTCTATTTTAAGGTTTTTATCAGTGTGATTGAAAGAATTCTTTATTTTATATTCGTTAAATAGAAATTTCGACAACACTGAAACTAAGAATTTTAATGTTATAATTAGATGGTGGCAAGTCAGAGTGATATACGAGTATATTTCAAAAAACAGTAAAATTCCTCTTTTTATCTGCAGGTGATCCGTGTGCATAGATCACTTTGTAACGCGATATGAACAGAGAGTTTCGCTTTATAGCAACACCTCAGGTATAACTATTTGCTCACTCAACATTTTACAAAGTGATCTATTTACTTTGATCGACTGTAAAAAAAAGCAAGAAATTGTAGTATTTTTGCAGATATATCACTGCACCTTTCAACCGTCCAATTATATGCACAGGAGAAACCAACCAAATTCATAAATTTGGTTTGAGTTTTAGGTCGTACACAGTCCAAATAAAAGTCTCTATAAATATCGTAGCTTCAATCTACGGACGTGCAATATATCCTGTAAAATTCTTTACATTTTGGTTATGAATATAATTTGTTTACGAATCAACTCACTTAAACTTCTAATTAAAAGATCAAATTAAAGGGTGTTCTTGGATCGTATAGTATCAATTAAAATTTAGGGTGATTTATTAACGATAAGATTTACCTATTAAAACTATTCACTTTCCTTGGTTAGATCTGCGTATTATGATTATTTTAATTTTAATAAAGTTCCTATAACTGCATAAAAGCATTCCAACATAACGTAGAAAGATTTCATAAAAGTAATAATAATAATAATAATAATAATAAAAGTAATAATAAAAAAGTATCATCGACTTAAGCAATTCACAGGTGTATATATACTGTATATCCGATTAGTCTATGGTCTTATTTAGTATTACAGTACCTGCATTTATTTGCTCCTCTATAGTTAAATTGCTGTTCACTGAACCAAACGAGATTGCTAAACATTTGTATAGAGTTTAATGGGGCGTCTACTGCGTTATGATTTGGATTCGGATGGCTGTGGAAATCATTTGGAATGGTTTAGGCCTTTAGGGTTAATATTTATTTGCCTCTTACTTTTGCCTCAGAATACGTTCGCGAAAACCCTACGAATACTAAGAAACTTATTCAGTAATGATATCTTTCTTTACATTAGGGTTGTTTCTACCTTCATCCCATGTCGTTGGGAAATGAGATTTTTATAGTATGTATAACTGCCAGCAGAGATGGCGAGTATATAAAGTAGTCGGCCATTTTGAAACACATTTGCCAAGTTTGAACTTGCTTACGAAATGAAGTTGGTAAAATAATTTAATTTAAGCCGTAGCCAGAGGGGATAGAATTCAGAGGATTCAATACGACAACAAATTAGGTCATTGCGTACACATACGCAACATCCATCTTTGGAGTGAAATTGAGTGTAGACAAAAAAAAAGGGTACAGAAAAGAGGTTGCTCTCAGTCGTCCCAGGACCTAAGTATAGAGCCGTAGAGGTGGTGTTCAACAGATTAAAAATTTGAGGAAGGGCCACAAATGTTGCAGAAGTTTATGAAAAGTGAATCAGGCAGAGGTCCAGAACATCTCGAATGGGCGGTAGCAGATCCATTCCGCTCACTGAGTCTGCTTTCCCGGTATCGGCAGCGGAAGAGCCAGAAGTGGAGATATTTATGGGCCCCTCCCTATGGGACTCCGAGGCTCTTGAAGATATTGCCATTTTGTTTTAATTTTGAAAAGATTATGTAGTGTGTAAGATGCTTGTACATGTAGTGAAGAATAAGGAGAGAAGTGTGTGTTTGAGATCATGCTGGACTACTCATAAGGTAGATGAGACACGGAAAAAGATCAGCTAAGGAGGACAGTAACAGTAGAAACGGGAGTTGCAGCACTCCGTCTTGTGTCCAACTTCTCCGGAATACTTCCCTGGTCGATTGCTGTGTTACATCTCCTCCTTATATATTTTATATATATCGGCTGATAAAAGTCTGCGAATTATATTCGCAGAAACATGATAGCCTTTTTAATGTTACAAAAACTAAGGTTATGCAATTCCATCCTAAAAGCTCTAATCAGCCAGCTGATATTAGATTTAAAATGAGAGGTGACGTAATTGAGGAAGTAAAAGAATTTAAGTATTTCGGTCAAACTATCACCAGCTCGTTGAGTGATGACTCAGATATTAGAAAACAATCCGGAAGGCTTTGTGCTAAAGCGAATATGACTATAAGGAACTTCCGGTTCCGTACAAGTGAAGCTAAAGACACTCTCTTTCGTACTTTCTGCAGTAATATATACGGACAGCATCTTTGGGTGAATTATAAAAAAGGTTGGGCAGAACCCTAAATTTGCTGTACAATAGATCTTTTACACTCCTACATAAATTACCCACGAGATGCTCAGCTTCGCAAATGTTTGCTACCCTCAATGTCCCAAGCTTCCCGGAGATAATAAGACGTGTTCAATACAGTCTAATGCAAAGAATTAAAAATCAACCAACCCGATTATCCAAGGTGTTCATCAGCCCTGTCGTATGTCTTCTGAGCTATGGAATTCTTGGTATGAAAAGGTTTGTGTGTAGCTCCACTTAACTTCGACATTACTGCATTATTTCTCAATAATTGTGTATATTTCTAGCCTTAGTATGTGAATTGTCATTGTACTATTAATATTTGTCATAAGGACTATGGTCTGGCAATAAACTTTTTCACTTCATTTCATTTCATTTCATTTGCGTATGGCGTTAGATTGGAGAATGGTTTCTAAATTTAGAGCGATACATGAGCTTGCTTTTCCTCTCCTACTTCATCAGTATCTGGTGTACACAAATTGTTCTTAATGTAAAAAGGTTGGATAAATTGTAATCATTCAGTCGCTATTGGTGCTGATTTTGGATAAGTTTCACTGCCGAGAATGTTTCATCACAAATATAGGTACAACCAAATCAACATACGTTAAATATTTATTACATTCAATGACAGATCAGAATTCTTTAATTTGATTTGGTAAAATAATATTTTCTCCTTTAGTTTGCAAATTTTAGTTATTAAACTAATTTCTGACTGCTGGGAGAGGAATTTAAGAAGTGAGGTACGAACTCATGATCCAAACTAATTTTAAATTATCTAACCTAATTAGGACTAACGTACCTTTATTCCGACCCAAAAAATGTTCCTTGGATCTTTTCTATAAATATTTGGATCACCTGAAAATCAGGGCCCCCATGTATTCTTGTTTTTTGCTTTACAATACCAATATAATAATAAATTAAATTGAATGCCCGTTAGGTCAACTGTACGCATTTGACGATTGGTTAGGATAAGTCGTGATATTTTCGTTAGTTTTAACGAAGATATCATTTGGTAATTGAAGCTAGGGGTCCTGATCTTCGGGTGATCCATGT
This sequence comes from Bathynomus jamesi, assembly GCA_023014485.1. Lineage (NCBI taxonomy): Eukaryota > Metazoa > Arthropoda > Malacostraca > Isopoda > Cirolanidae > Bathynomus > Bathynomus jamesi. The sequence continues at coordinate 549,465 of JAJOZX010000841.1, forward strand.
ATTTTAATATCTTAAGTTACCAGAAATATTACCGCACTAAATAAATCCTACTTTATTTGTGAATTGTCAGTTGTCTCCATCGGATACTTCCCAAAAGCATTAAAAACCGCAAAAATCATCATGATCCCTAAAGGAGGGAAATCCACAGAGTTCAGCGAGAGCTATAGACCCATCAGCCTGTTAGAGGTACTCGGCAAAACCCTGGAAAAAATACTCCTTCGAAAACTGAATTTCCACCTCACGGTCAATGGTGCGCTTTCAGACGCCCAGCATGGATTCAGGAAAAAGAGAGGCACAGCCACAGCCCTCGCCATTCTGCACGAAGCGGTGGCAAACAAACTAGCGTTCAGCAGAAGAGTCTCGATAGTACTGAGAGATGTGAAGGCCGCCTTCGACAAAGTGTGGCACCAAGGATTACAATACCGCATCCTCGAACAGAACATGGACGCAAACTTAGGGAAAATCCTTTGCAGCTTCCTCAAAGATCGAAAAGCTTACGTCCAACACAAGACCCACACTGGCAAGCTCTTCGACATCCAGGCGGGAGTGCCACAGGGAGCGATACTTTCGCCCACTCTGTACAACCTGTACATCGCCCAATTGCCTCCGCCCCCACCACACACCCGAGAAGTCATCTACGCGGACGACATCACGCAAATAGTACATCAAACCTCGGCAAAGAGCAACACGCCAACAGGCTGAAGAGACAAATTGAAAGAATCAATGAATTCGAGGAACGTTGGAAAATTCAGACGAACCAACAGAAATTCACAGTTATTAACATTGGCCACAGGAACGTTCACGCACTAGAATAAACAACGAGTCCAACCTTACAAGCAACAAGGCACAGCTCTCGGCCTGACCATCAACAGCTTTGGCTATAAAAACCATACCACAGCAAGGTCAAACAAAGCGAGAAGTGAGCTCAGTAAACTCTACCGTTTCAGGGGACTCTCGGTAAAAAATAAGATGCTGTACACGGCGCTGGTACGGTCTATCCTCGAATACCCGGCAATTCCACTGCACACAACGAGCGACACAAATCTGATGTTGCTACAAAAAATACAGAACGCTGGAACAAGATTCATCCTGGGAAAACGACTCAGCGACAGGATATCATCCCAGGCACTGCACCAACAAGCAAACTTACCAGCACTCAATGTCCTCCTGCACAGTAGGGCGGAGAAAACTTGGAGGAAGGTACAAAACACCTCTCCACAGACCTATGAAGAACTCGATATTGGACCTCAGCGCGGGAGAGAGTACTTCTATTTCAAGAGAAGTCTACCCCGCAGCAGACACCCCCCACCAACGGCACTTTTTGTACCGTATAGATTATAGAAGATAAAAACAAAAAACAAAAAAAACAAAAAAATAATAATAAATAAATAATAAATAAATAAATAAAAAAAAATAAATAAAAAAAAAAAAAAAATAATAAAAAAAAAAAATAAATAAATAAATAAATAAAAAAAAAAAATAAAAAATAAATAAATAAATAAAATAAAAGAGGTAGAAAACCCAAACTAAGCTAACAAGTCAAGCACCCTACAAAAGCTTGAACGCGCAAGGAAGGTGATTCACTTATCACCAGACCTTAAATCCGCCATAAAAAAAAAAAAAAAAAAAAAAAAACCTGCGCATCCTTGGTGAGCCCGAGGACCTATCAACTCTTCATCTATATTTCCCATTTCCCCACTTTCTGTTATCACTCCTACTACTCTAATTTCACCTCTTATAACGTCAACAACAACAACAACAACAACAACAGTTGTCACACACACACACTCACACTCGACCTCACTTATTTTCAGTACTCTACACCTCTCCGACTCGTATAAACATCGGGACATAAAACACTCAAATAAAAAACACACACAAGGCTACATACTGTAATCACCACCTCAAATAAAGTAATGCCCAACCTCAGGAATTCAATATAATCTTTCATAACTTGGAGTACGCACTATTCTTTGGCTTTTAATCCTATTTAATATTGGAAATCATTTTAAGTGCAATAACTGCACTTTATATTAAATGAAAAAGGAAAAGGCAATAAAGTGGAAATGAATGAAGGAATGATAATTTTTTATTTATAAAATAAATATTAAAATTTTTATTTATTTACTTTTATTTACTTTTATTTATTTACAATTTTTATTTATTTACAATAATTTTAACATAAAATAAGTTATTGTCAATTGGACTATTCATTTTATTTAATTTGGTCATTAAGCTTTAGGCTTTACTGAGTTCTAGGTCCCTCGGAGTAAGTGGGGCTCGGACATATGTCGCATGGTATAAAAGTTTCGCATGGAGTGAAGGGATGGAGCATGGACTCTGAAATCTCACCACCCGAGATCGAGTCTCATTTTATTACCTTTTCCTCTCCATCATATATATATATATATATATTATATATGAAAATATGAAATTATTTCACGAAAGTAACACGTGAAAAATATTTATGATGAATAAGACCACGAATGAACCATTCTGTGTTTCCTTTCCTTCGTGGTTTTATTCATCATCATATATATATACACACACACACACACACAATGTTTTCACCAGTTTATGGCGTTTTTAATGTTTTTTGATATCTTATATTTCATATTAAAAAACGGTTCATACATTTATTTTTTAATTTTACAATTTTTACCATGTTTTCAACATTTAAACCTGTCCTTATTCCTTTTAAGGCTTATTTATGTCTGTTGAACTTTTATCATAAATATTTCTCCTCATTTCTGGATTTTTCTATAGAGGTTTTTAATTAAAAAGTTATTTTAATTAAAGATTTAAATTTTCACTAAAATGCTCTTGAAGTGGAACTCTTCCCTGCCATGTTCATTTTTTTTTGTAGTTTAAACAATATTTATTACTTACGATTGGCAATTGTTCATGAAGAAATGAAATGTTAATCAAAAGAATTAAGTATCTTTTACTTTTATTAATAAAAGTACATTATACAATTTCGTAGAAAAGGAACATAATTAAATACTTAATAAAACTATAAAATACAATACAAACTAAATTCATACAAAAATATAATAATGGTTAATACTTATTATTTAGGATAAACACATGACAAACAATGTGTACTTTTGTATCACTCAAGGATCATTTTGTTAACATCTTAATCGCTATGAAGGTAGTCTTCAATCTTTGTTCTCTTCCTCTTTCGTTTGTTGGCTTTGATTTTCATTGAATTCTGTAGGTTGTTTACTCTCCTCTTCACTTACGATCGCTACTGGAATGTTGTCGCTCTCCTGTACCTGATGAACTTTCAGCTTTCCTCCAGGGAACAAAGACGCCTTTAAACTGGATGCACAAACGTCATTTGGAATTGTCTGTTCATGTCTGACGTAGATGAAGCTTCCATCGGGAGAATCCTTTCGTCCTTCCACTTTGAGGAGACCATCTTTTACTTCCACTTTGGTTTTATCAGGGTCACATCCTCGAAGGTTTATATTTACTTGGAAGGGATCTTCTTCAAGAGATTCGGATAATGGATGGAATATATCGAACGACGGGAATGTTTCTTGAAGATTTACAAGACTTGTGAAATTGGAGTTGTCACTCGACTGAAGAGTATGTTCCTTCTTTTCTTCGTTTGCTTTTGCCTTCGTTGACGAAGAATTTTGTTCGTCAGAATTCTTTTTTTTTGACGAAGTTTCCTTGGAAGAAGTTTGTTGTGTGTTGGATTTCTTTCTCTGAAAATATCGTTCACGGTGAAGGACTGGGGAAAATCTTCTAACGAAGTGTGAGGAGGGATCATTGAATGAATGGAAATCCTTACCAGGCACAGGAAATGGAAATTCCAATATGATCTCAAATGATGACCTTCATAAGGAAATCGGTCGCGTCTCGAGGAAGGAAATACATTTCCATTCTGATATTTGAAAATAGACTCTACTTTCTCCAAAAATAAAATAGACCGAAGTGTGTCGTCTGCTGTGGTATGTATTGCAGTTACGTGAATGAACTACCTTCTCTGAGTGTTTTGGCTGCAACTGAGACTGAGAGAGTTTCTCCTCCTTATATACGAAGAAAACGAAGCCTGGAAAATGAGAGAAAACGGTAGAAACTTCGAGAATTCTGCCAACCAAACTTTATTGAAAATTGCATCATTATTTTATTTACGAATCTATTTTCAGTAAACATAAAATTATTACGTTATAGTTCGGTTGTGAAATAGGATATTTTTTATTATTTAATGGACTTCTTAGATATCTATATGCTGCAAACCCACAAGGTTTCAGCTCTTTCTTTAACGTGTTTAATTGTGAAATTCTCCCATATATATATATATATATATATATATATATATATTCAACTGCAAAGAACACGCAGTATAAATAACGTAAAGAACGACGCTTGTATAGAAGATATTCCGCGCAAGACGAGAGAGAGAGAACGAAACAAATGAAAAATGAGGTAACCACCAGGGAATCGAACCCGGGATCTTCCGATTGCCGGTCAGATGCGATGCCATTACACCATGGGCCTCACTCTTCCAAATGCCGTAATTCTTCTACATACTCGCAGAAACCAATGCCCCAAGGGGCACCTCCCGCATGCCGTAACATATATACATTCAACTGCAAAGAACACGCAGTATAAATAACGTAAAGAACGACGCTTGTATAGGAGATATTCCGCGCAAGACGAGAGAGAGAGAACGAAACAAATGAAAAATGAGGTAACCACCCGGGAATCGAACCCGGGATCTTCCGGGCAATCTAACCGGCAATCGGAAGATCCCGGGTTCGATTCCCGGGTGGTTACCTCATTTTTTCATTTGTTTCGTTCTCTCTCTCTCGTCTTGCGCGGAATATCTCCTATACAAGCGTCGTTCTTTACGATATATATATATATATATATATATATATATATATAATATAAATATAAAGGGTGATCCAGAGAAATGGGACCCAAAAGAAACCCCTGTACTCTTAAAGTATAAGTCCTTTTATAAAATCATACGCATCATTCGAAAGAGGATAGTTACAAGTTTGTACAGATGTATAGGTTTTGACAATACAAGACAAGATAAGATACAAAACAAAATAAAAGTGTTAGTTAAAACTAACCCTTCAAGATGACTGCATGGACTGTGGAACAGCTGCGTTTCATAACTGAGCAATATTATGAGCATGGAAGAAGTGTAGTTTCAGCTCAAAGATCTTTCAAGACAAATTTCAGATGTCAAAATCACCTTCTAGAAGTAATCCGTCGGTGTGTCAGAAATTTTACCCTAACTGGCAGCATTGGAAAAAGAAAACCAACTGGAAGAGTGCGCACAGCAAGGATAGACGAGATCATTAACAGAACTCATGAAATTGTACAGGATAATCCTAACATAAGCATCAGACGTGCTTCTCAGCTGTTAGGAGTTGGATATGGAACAACACACCGTATATTCAAACAAATTTAATGCTCTTTCCATATAAAATTAAACAGCGCAACAACTAAACGATGGAGATTTCGCACGAAGACGACAATTCTGTCAATGGATCCAACAGAAGGTAAATGACACACCAATTTCTGACACACCGACGGATTACTTTCTTAGAAGGAGATTTTGACATCTGAAAATTGTCTTGAAAGATCTTTGAGCTGAAACTACACTTCTTCCATGCTCATAATATTGCTCAGTTATGAAACGCAGCTGTTCCACAGTCCATGCAGTCATCTTGAAGGTTAGTTTTAACTAACACTTTCATTTTGTTTTGTATCTTATCTTGTCTTGTATTGTCAAAACCTATACAATCCTGTACAAACTTGTAACTATCCTCTTTCGAACGATGCGTATGATTTTATAAAAGACTTATACTTTAAGAGTTACAGGAGTTTCTTTTGGGTCCCATTTCTCTGGATCACCCTTTATATATATCACATTCAACTGCAAAGAACACGCAGTATAAATAACGTAAAGAACGACGCTTGTATAGGAGATATTCCGCGCAAGACGAAAGAGAGAGAACTTGGTTACCTCATTTTTTTCATTTGTTTCGTTTCTCTCTCTCTCGTCTTGCGCGGAATATCTCCTATACAAGCGTCGTTCTTTACGTTTATAGATATATATATATATATCAATAATGAAAAATTGACTGGCGGAAGTAAACAAATAATGTAACTTGAATAAAACCTGAAAAAATAAATATAAAAATTAAAATTATAAATAGTGAAGTTAATAATTAATAAAATTAATAATAAAACTAATAAAAAATAAAATAAAAAATAAAAGTAATGAAAATACCAATTTCAAGTTTGGTGTTTGAGTTAAATTAAATTAATTAATAAATATTCTATTTAACAACCTAACTCTAACGTAATATTTTATGTTTACTGAAAATAGAATTCGTAAATAAAAATAATGATGCAATTTTCAATAAAGTTTGGTTGGGGCAGAATTCTCGAAGTTTCTACCGTTTTCTCTCATTTTCAGGCTTCGTTTTCTTCGTATATAAAGAGGAGAAACTCTCTCAGTCTCAGTTGCAGCCAAACCCTCAGAGAAGGTAGTTCACTCACGTAACTGCAATACATCATCACAGCGACGACACACTTCTGTCTGTTTTATTTTTGGAGAAATTAGAGTCCATTTTCAAATATCAGAATGGAAATATATTTCCTCCCTCAGAGACGCGACCGATTACCTTTTGGATCATCATTTAGGATCATATTGGAATTGTCCATTTTCTGTGGCCGGTGAGGATTTCCATTCACTCTCTGATCCCTCCTCACACTTCGTCAGAAGATTTCCTTCCGTCATTCACCGGTGGACGATATTTTCAGAGAAAGAAATCCGACACACAACAAACTTCTTGCAAAGAAACTCCGTCAGAAGAAAGAATTCTGAGGAACAGAATTCTTCGAAAGACGCTTCGTCAACGAAGGCAAAAGCAAACGAAGAAAAGAAGGAACACACTCTTCACTCGAGGGACAACTCCAATTTCACAGATCTTGTAAATCTTCAAGAAATATTCCCTTCGTTCGATAAATTCAATCCATTCTCCGAATCTCCTGAGATAACTTCCAAGTAAATGTAAACCTTCGAGGATGTGACCCTGATAAAATCAAAGTAGAATTGAAAGATGGTTCCTAAAGGTGGAAGGACGAAAGGACTCTCCCGACGGAAACTTTATCTACGTCAGACACGAACAAACAATTCCAAAGGACGTTCTTGCATCCAGTTTAAAGGCGTCGTTGCTCCCTGGAGGAAAGCTGAAAGTTCGTCAGGTACAGAGAACGACAACATTCCAGTAGCGATCGTAAGTGAAGAGGAGAGTAAACAACCTAAGAATTCAATGAAAATCAAAGTCAACAAACGAAAGAGGAAGAGAACAAAGATTGAAGACTATCTTCATAGCGATTAAGATGTTAATAAAATGATCCTTCTGTGTTATAAAGACACATTGTTTGTCATGTGTTGTTTATCCTAAATAATAAGTATTAACCATTATTATATTTTTGTATGAATTTAGTTTGTATTATATTTTATAGTTTTATTAAGTATTTAATTATGTTCTTTTCTACGAAATTGTATAATGTACTTTTATTAATAAAAGTAAAAGATACTTAATTCTTTTGATAAACATTTCATTTCTTCATGAACAATTGTCAATCGTAAGAGTAATAAATATTGTTTAAACTACAAAAAAAATGAACATGCATGGAACAGCTCCATTTTAAGAGCATTTATGGTGAGAAGATAAAACTTATAATAAAATTAAGTTTTTTTATTAAAAACATACGAAAAAAACATAGAAATGAGAGAGAAATATCTATGATGAAAATTTCACAGATATAAACAAGACTTGAAAGTATTTAAAATGGGGTCTTTTTCGTTCTATGGCTGCCACCCAAATTTAATACAATTCTGCATGTTAACTAACTTTTATCTTTGAGTACAATTCATTGTTTTTAGTTGGAGAAAATAATTTTTATTAAGAAACAGTGGCAATTTTGTGCGTTTTACTTTTTAGAATTTTGGAGGAAATTGGAAAGTCACGTAACTAGGGTTGCCTGATTTCCAGTGAGACCTGACCGGACATTTTTTTAGCGAAGGGGGGAATTTGGAGCTGGCGAGTATGGAGACACGCCGCCCTCCCCTTTGACAGGTTGACATTTGTAGGGTTTATTTGGTGCATTTTATTGAGTTTATGAAAAAGTAGATAGCTTTGTAACTATTGTATTGTTAAATAATTTCAAATAATGATACATGTACTGCATTACCTTTTCAGTAAGTAATTATGGTAGCTATATTCTTGTCTTCTATGCTTTTGCTAAAAACATACTTTTAAGATATGACTCAGAGTGGGGGTTTTCCTATAGGCAAATTCAGTGTTTTTACCCTTAACTTGCCGTACGTCCGTAGCTAATTCACAATTGGAACTAATACTCTGAAATGCATTTGCGAACATACCTATAGAATTATAGAAAGGCAAATAAAACATCTCTCTTTAAGATTCTGACAAATTTATGCCAATAATACTGAACAGTCACACACTCACGAGTGACGAAACTACTCGCTGCTATAATATCTATAATCCATTACAAATTACAATATGAGCGTGTTGCGAGGATCGGCTAGAAGGTTGTGCTCCTGAAAACAAATGTCCACATTCTAAAAACTCAAAGGCATTTATTCGCGATTTATATGACAATAATATATTCATATATTGATATGACAAACAACAATAATATTCAAACTTTCCTCTCCCTTTATACAGTACTCTTTATTTATTAGGTTATTTTGTATTTTTTCTTGCAACACCAACAAGTTCCAAAATATCTAAATACTCCATTTTTACTTTAAATTAAATTATTCTCGGATGTAAATGAATGTGTTTGAGTTTAAATTACAATATATTTATAACTGATTCAAGAATTTTTGCTATGACCGGACATTTGGCGCCCAGTCTACTTTTGACCGGACACTGGATAAACTCTGTATAACCCGACTTTCCGGTCGAAAACCGGATATCTGGCAACCCTACATGTAACACTTCATTGAATAAGTCTTTCTTTCTGTCTTTGCCACATTAGTTATGGTTGGTTAGGTTAGTTGATAATGTAATGAAAGCTAACCTCTCTCAAGTGATAATTAAAATCCACTATTGTGTTGTGGTTCATTTCAACTCCTTTTTTAAATCTTAATAAATAAATTTTCTCCAAGTTAAAATGTAGTGAATAGTACGAAAAAGGTGAAGAGAAGTAGAATAATGTAGATTTTCTTTGATTTTAGTGGTGACCACACAACGGAAAAGATACTGAAAATGTATGGGAGAGTAAACTGACCGGGTATAGGTAGACTTTGGTATACGGTACAATGTGTGTAAACTTTGTATGAAGTAGATATTACGACAGTATAGTATACGAGATCGTGCAAATGTTCATGATTCATAATCTAAATTTTGTTAACTTATTCTCTTGATGATATTAAAGGAAAATATTATTGAAGAACGTAAAGTATGTTTGTTCTTTTTGTTTCTTATCGAGGAAAAAATAACTCGTTTGACGCTAAATTAAACACTTTTGAAAATTCACAATCTGATGAATTGAGTGTTGTAGAATTGTTATGTTCAGAGTTAGTTATGTTAACATTTATTGCGATAGGTTTGTTAACAGAGAGAGATTCAGTATCAAAACTGGACATCTGATAGGCATTAGAATTGTCTATTTTAAGTTTTTTATCAGCGTGATTGAAAGAATTCTTTATTTTATATTCGTTAAATAGAAATTTCGACAATACTGAAACTAAGAATTTTAATGTTATAATTAAATGGTGGAAGTCAGAGTGATATACGAGTATATTTCAAAAAGCAGTAAAATTCCTCTTTTTATCTGCAGGTGATCCGTGTGCATAGATCACTTTGTAACGCGATATGAACAAAGAGTTACGCTTTATAGCAACACCTCAGGCATAACTATTTGCTCACTCAACACTTTACAAAGTGATCTATTTACTTTGATCGCCTGTAAAAAAAAGCAAGAAATTTTAGTATTTTTGCAGATATATCACTGCACCTTTCAACCGTCCAATTATATGCACAGGAGAAACCAACCAAATTCATAAATGTGGTTTGAGTTTTAGGTCGTACACAGTCCAAATAAAAGTCTCTATAAATATCGTGGCTTCAATCTTCAGACGTGCAATATATCCTGTAAAATTCGTTACATTTTGGTTACGAAAATAATTTGTTTACGAATCTACTCACTTTAACTTCTTATTAAAAGATCAAATTAAAGGGTGTTCTTGGATCGTATAGCATCAGTTAAAATTTAGGGTGATTTATTAACGATAAGATTTATCATTAAAACTATTCACTTTCCTTGGTTAGATCTGCGTATTATGATTATTTTAATTTTAACAAAGTTCCCATAACTGCGTAAAAGCATTCCAACATAACTTAGAAAGATTTCATAAAAGTAATAATAAAAAAGTTCCGTCGACTTGAGCAATTCGCAGGTAATATATCCGATTAGTCTATGGTCTTATTTAATATTACCTGCATTTATTTGCCCCTTTGTAGTTAAATTGCTGTTCACTGAACCAAACGCGATTGTTAAACATTTGTATAGAGTTTAATGGGGTGTCTATTGCGTTATGATTCGGACGGATGGCTGTGGAAAAATTTGAGGAAGGGCCACGAATGTTGCGGTAGTTTATGAAAAGTGAATCAGGCAGAGGTCGAGAACAACTCGAATGGGCGGTAGCAGATCGTCTCGCTAATCGAGTCTGCGTTCCCGGTATCGGCAGCGGAAGAGCCAGAAGTGGGGACACTTATGGCCCCCTCCCCATGGGACACCGAGGCTCTTGAAGTTATTGCCATTTTGTTTTAATTTTGAAAAGATTATGTAGTGTGTAAGATGCCTGTACATGTAGTAAAGAATAGGGAGAGAAGGGTGTGTTTGAGTTCATGCTGGACTGCTCATAGGGTAGATGCGACACGGAAAAGGATCAGCTAAGGAGGACAGTGACAGTAGAAACGGGAGTTCCAGCACTCCGTCTTGTGTCCAACTTCTTCTCCGGAGTACTTCCCTGGTCGATTGCTGTCTACAATCTCCTCCTATATATATATATATATATATATATATATATATATATATATATATATATATATATATATATCAGCAGCTGATAAAAGTTGCGAATTATATTCGCAGAAACATGATAGCGTTTTGATGTTACAAAAACTAAGGTTATGCAGTTCCATTCTAAAAGCTGTAATCAGCCAGCTGATATTAGGTTTAAAATGAGAGGTGAAGTAATTGAGGAAGTACGAGAATTTAATTATTTCGGTCAAACTATCACCAGCTCGTTGAGTGATGACCCAGATATTAGAAAACAATCTCGAAGTCTTTGTGCTAAAGCGAATATGACTATAAGGAACTTCCGGTCCTGTACAAGTGAAGCTAAAGACACTCTCTTTTGTACTTTCTGCAGTGATATATACGAACAGCATCTCTGGGGGAATTATTAAAAAGGTTGTGGCAGAAACCTAAACTTGCTGTACAATACATCTTTTAGACTCCTACATAAATTACCTCGAGATGCTCAGCTTCGCAAATGTTTGCTACCCGCAATGTCCCGAGCTTCCCGGAGCTAATAAGACGTGCTTAATACAGTCTAATGCAAAGAATTAAAAAATCAACCAACCAGATTATACAAGCTATTCATCAGTCCTGCCGTATGTCTTCTGAACTATGAAATTTAGGATATGAAAACGTCTGTTTGTAGCGCCACTTAACTTCGACATTACTGCATTATTTCTCAATAATTGTATATATTTCTACCCTTAATATGTGAATTATCATTGTATTATTAATATTTGTCATATGGACTATGGTCTGGCAATAAACTTTTTCACTTCATTTTATTTCATTTCATTTGCGTATGGCGTTAGATTGGAGAATAGTTTCTAAATTTAGAGCGATACATGAGCTTGCTTTTCCTCTCCTACTTCATCAGTATCTGGTGTCACACTAACTATTGTTAATAGAAAAAGGTTGGACAAATTATAATCATTCAGTCGCTATTGGTGCTGATTTTGGATAAGTTTCACTGCTGAGAATGTTTCTTCACAGATATAGGTACAACCAAATCAACATATGTTAAATATTTATTACATTCAATGACAGATCAGAATTCTTTAATTTGATTTGGTAAAATAAGAATATTTTCTCCTTTAGTTTACCAAATTTTAGTTATTAAACTAATTTCTGACTGCTGGGAGAGGAATTTAAGAAGTGAGGTACGAACTAATGATCCAAACTAATTTTAAATTATCTAACCTAATCAGGACTGACGTACCTTTATTCCGACCCAAAAAATGTTCCTTGGTTCTTTTCTATAAATATTTGGATCACCTGAAAATCAGGGCCCCATGTATTCTTGTATTTTGCTTTTCAGTACCAAATATAATAATAAAGTAAATTGAATGCCCGTTTAGGTCAACTGTACGCCCTTGACCATTGGTTAGGATAAGTCGTATTATTTTCGTTAGTTTTAACAAAGATATCATTTGGTAATTGAGGCTGGGGGTCCTGATCTTCAGGTTATCCATATATTTTAATATCTTTATTTGTGAATTGTCAGTTGTCACGCACAACACACACACACACACTCGACCTCACTTATTTTCAGTACTCTACACCGCTCCGACTCATATAAACATCGGGACCTAAAACACTCAAATAAAAAACACACACAAGGCTACATACTGTAATCACCACCTCAAATAAAGTAATGCCCCAACCTCAGGGATTCAATATAATCTTTCATAATTTGGAGTACGCGCTATTCTTTCGCTTTTTAATCCTATTTAATATTGGAAATGCATTTTAAGTGCAATAACTGCACTTCATATTAAATGAAAAAGGAAAAGGCAATAAAGTGGAAATGAATGAATGAATTTGATCATTAAGCTTTAGGCTTTACTGAGTACTAGGTCCCTAGGAGTAAGTGGGACTCGGACATATGTCGCATGGTATAAAGGTTCCGCATGGAGTGAAGGGATGGCGCACGGACTCTGAAATCCCACCACCCGAGGTCGAGTCCCATTTTATTGCCTTTTCCTTTCCATCATATATATATATATATATATATATATATATATATTATATATATATATATGAAAATTATTTCACGAAAGTAACACGTGAAAAATATTTATGATGAATAAAACCACGAAGGAACCATTCTGTGTTTCCTTTCCTTCGTGGTTTTATTCATATATACACACAATGTTTTTACCAGTTTATGGCGTTTTTAATGTTTTTTGATATCTTATATTTCATATTAAAAAACGGCTCATACATTAAATTTTTTAATTTTTACAATTTTTACCATGTTTTCAACATTTAAACTGTCTTATTCCTTTTAAGGCTTATTTATGTCTGTTGAACTTTTATCATAAATATTTCTTTCTCATTTCTCTATTTTTCTATAGAAGTTTTTAATTAAAAAGTTATTTTTAATTAAAGATTTAAATTTTCACTATAAATGCTCTTGAAGTGGAACTCTTCCCTGTCATGTTCATTTTATTTGTAGTGTAAACAATATTTTTTACTCATACGATTGACAATTGTTCATGAAGAAATTAAATGTTTATCAAAAGAATTAAGTATCTTTTACTTTTATTAATAAAAGTACATTATACAGTTTCGTAGAAAAGGAACATAATTAAATACTTAATAAAACTATAAAATATAATACAAACTAAATTCATACAAAAATATAATAATGGTTAATACTTATTATTTAGGATAAACAACACATGACAAACAATGTGTACTTTTATAACACACAAGGATCATTTTATTAACATCTTAATCGCTATGAAGGTAGTCTTCAATCTTTGTTCTCTTCCTCTTTCGTTTGTTGGCTTTGATTTCCATTGAATTCTGTAGGTTGTTTACTCTCCTCTTCACTTACGATCGCCACTGGAATGTTGTTGCTCTCCTGTACCTGACGAACTTTCAGCTTTCCTCCAGGGAGCAACGACGCCTTTAAACTGGATGCACGAACGTCCTTTGGAATTGTTTGTTCGTGTCTGACGTAGATGAAGCTTCCATCGGGAGAATCCTTTCGTCCTTCCACCTTGAGGAGACCATCTTTTACTTCCACTTTGATTTTATCAGGGTCACATCCTTGAAGGTTTACATTTACTTGGAACTGATCTTCTTCAGGAGATTCGGAGAATGGATTGAATTTATCGAACGAAGGGAATATTTCTTGAAGATTTACAAGACTTATGAAATTAGAGTTGTCCCTCGACTGAAGAGGCTGTTCCTTCTTTTCTTCCGTTGTTTTTGTCTTCGTTGACGAAGCGTCTTTCGAAGAATTTTGTTCATGTGATCTTATTTCTTCCGATGAAGTTTCTTTGGAAGAGGAGGAGGATCTTTGTTCTTTGGCTTTATTTCTGACGAAGGAAGAGAAGGGATCGCCGTGCGAAGGCAAATCTTCAACGATGGTGAAGAATGGACAATTCCAATATGTACTCAGATCAGTCGGATGACGACCATCAAAAGTAAATGGTGTCAGTCTTTGTGGAAGGAAAAGCATTTCCATTCTGATAGATGAAAACTGATCTAATGTTTTAATGAAAACAGACGGAAATATTTTATTACTCGCAGTGTTGTTTCGCTGCAGCGTAAGTGAACTTCTTTCTCTGAGGTTTAGTCTGCAATTGAGTCTGAGGCAGTTTCTCCTCCTTTTATACGAAGAAAACGAAGTCTCGAAAATGAGAGAAAACGGTCGAAGTTTCGAGACCTATGACTAAGGCCTTATTGAAAATTGTGGTTTTTATTTGGAGGGGAGGGGTGCAGGGACGTACCTAAAGTATTTGGCACCCGGGTCGGATCCTTCCTTTGGCACCCCCCATAAATAATTTTAAAATTTAAACACACAAAAATATATTATGTTTGCAAGTAGATTTTTAAACAGTACAGTACTGTCATAAGCAAATTGGAAATAAGAAAAATGCAGGACATTAAAAATTCAGTGAACAAGTAATACTGCATTTTATTTTATACAAAAAACACAGGAAATCCAGTCTCAACGCTCAGCCTATTCTTTAAAGGTAAATAGAGAGGATTTACAGTCTCTGCTTTCGAGCCTTAATTTCTGAAAATTGATCAATGACCTCATCAAAATTCACCTTTGCATATTCATGTTCAATTGAAAGTAAAGCCAGATTTGTCAATCTTGTCTGACTCATGGTCGAGCGAAAGAAATTTTTTATCAATTTCAATTTGGAAAAACTTCTTTCACATGAAGCAATAGACACACAGACAGTCAAAAAGAATCTCAAACACAGTGACAAGCTTGGCAAGGATTCACAAAAATCCCATTTCACAATAAACTCCAGAAACTGCAATGCTGTCCATTTCTTTGCCTCTTCAACGCTGATTTTGGCGGCTTCCAAATGCCTCCGAAGTCGTCCAATTTCCACACTGATATCTTCATCAGAGAATTCATCGAAAATCTGAGTCAAATTTGGAATATACTTCCGAAGTTCTTCTTCTGTTGCAACAACCAAAGTGTTTGGCTGAATAACAGCGAAGATTGACAGAATTTGATCCATTGCCTTAGAACGAATCACCAATTCTTGATGAAAGCGATCAAGACATTCAAACATAGCCCTTTTACTTCCTCTGGCAATGTGAGACCAGCATCCTTTGCCATCTCTCCTGGCATCCTTTTTCGGAGCTTTACTCTCCTCTTCTCTCCATAGAAATGTCCATTTCCTCACACTTTGTATTGCATAATGAATGGCCCTCTCCACAATTTCATTCCGCTGATCTTCAAGAAACAGTTTTAGAGCTTGGAGCTTCACAGTGCACTTTTCAAGGCTGATTCCAACTGTTTGCAATACTTTTGTGTGAGATTAATTTCTTCCAGGACTTCACACCAGAAAGAAAGGTAACTCAAAAAGAGAAATCACATACAGCAGACAGCAAAATCTGAGCTGATCCTCTTGTGTCTACATTTTCTTTGGGATCGCACAGTACTTCAAGGGTTGAGGTCAGCTTTTCAAAAATTTGCCTTCACTGGTTTCACAGCGTCATAATGAGCACTCCATCTTGTCTGGGAAAGTCTTTTGACTGTCATGCCTACATTCTCCATCAGCACTTCCCATCGATGAGTTGAGACTGAAAAGAAGGAATAGACTCTCTCCAAAGTTCAAAAAAAAGCCACACATGAAGAAACGCTTCCAAATGAGTGCACTCCGCAAAGGTTCAGAGAATGATTTGCACAAGGCACAAACAAAGCCTTGGGATTAATCTCTCTGAACTTTGACTGAACACCACCATGAATCCCAGCCATAGTTGCAGCGTTGTCATATCCTTGACCAAGGCACAGGTTTATGTCCAGTCCATCTCTCTCCAGATGTCTCAGGATATCCCCTGTGAGCTCAGCAGCAGTCTTTCCGGCAATAGGGAAAAAGCCCAAGAGTGATTCCTTTACTTCAACTTTGTCACATTCAATATGGACGTATCTGATCACTTCGTTTGTAAATTTTGTATTGCCAATAAAAATAAAAAATTATTTTATAGTGGAAATTAACATTAAGCTGTTGTAATAGTTTTAACATTTTTAAATGTTTTTTTATTACTTTGGCGAATTTTTCATTTGGTTTGAAAGCTTGTACTGGTATTTCAACTCTCCCGATGGCACCCCCCTCCTGGCCGTCACCCGGGCGGACCGCCCCCCTCGCATCCCCCTTAGTACGCCACTGGAGGGGTGTCATATTAAATCGAACCAGTCAACAATTTTCAAGATTATAACATTTTAAATAGTACCTACATATAGCATAGAAATGGGCTAAATATCAGATTCACGGCAGTGATTTTCACACCTAACATAATTTACACCTTATGTAAGTTATTCATTATTAAATTAGGTTAGGTTAGATTAGGTTTAGGTCACGATTTTAAACTCATTATTGTCGTAAATCTTAAATTTTATCTAGAATTGCACAAGGATTTAGGACTAAATTATAGGTATCATTGTCGTAAATCTTAATTTTATCTAGAATTGCACAAGGATTTAGGACTAAATTATAGGTATACAACTTATATAGGTACTTGTGGGTTATCTGTCGCCACTTTTTAATATTTTTTTTATTTATTTATTTTATATATTAGAGAAGAGGATTCTTTATACTGTACGGCATTGACGATTGGTTAGGTTAAGTCGTGCTAGTTTGGTTAAATAAAAACTTTTTAATATTTTTTTTATTTAGTTATTTTTATATTAAGAGAAGAGGATTCTTTATACTGTACGGCATTGACGATTGGTTAGGTTAAGTCGTGCTAGTTTGGTTAAATAAAACGGTATTTAACCAAACTAGCACGACTTAACCTAACCAATCGTCAATGCCGTACAGTATAAAGAATCCTCTTCTCTTAATATATAAAAATAAATAAATAAAAAAATATTAAAAAGTGGCGACAGATAACCCACAAGTACCCTTATGGTAATATACATATATATATATATAATATATAAGCAAACAACCACAGGGAAAAGGAAAATGAAACGCGAAATCCGAGCGCTTTCGTGATATATTTATATCTTCAAAGACAAGAAAGATATATATATATATATATATATTGTAGTGCCTTGCACCACAAGAGTATTCTTTATTAGTGAAAACTGCCACAAATTGGCATGAGTGAAATATTTAAATATAAATAAATAAATAAATACAAGTTAAATATGTCCAGTGATCAAATTTAATTCTTAAGAATTCAGTGTGGTGTGACTAGACATGAATGGGCTTTTAAGGATTATTTTGGCTGGTTGGTAAAATTATTAAGTAAAAACAAACTTGTGTGCAACGACAACACAAAGGACGCCAAAAAAACATTATTATTCGAAATCACCCCGCCAGCAAGCAAAGTTCCTTTTGTGACAAGGTTGTCATTGTGGCTATTATCTTATTATTATTATCTTTTAGTTATTATTATTATTGTTATATTATTACTTTGTTATTACTATATTATTACTATTATTATTAGTTTATTATTGTATAATTATTATTTGTATCATTTGTATTATTGCATATTCCTTATTACAATCAGTATTATTTGCAGACTGTTATATATTAGCCAAACGGGCCATTATTTAATCTCGCCATTATAAGTCCATCAAAGTTGTTACGGGTAAAAATCCCCTTTGCATATACTCATTAATTGTTGTCAATAAAATATAAAAATTCATATTGATTTAATAATCAGTCCTTCCCTTCTTTTATTAAAATTAACTTTGCGCCGCAGTGCCGGATGCCAATCTAGTACTTGGGCGCTGGTGACCCTGGCATATAGTTAATTATCTACGTAAACTTGTAAAGGTCTAAATAAATAAAACTGGACTCTTACAATTGGTAACCTCCTGGAGTGACCAAACACCGTAATTTATGCAAAAAAAAAAATTTCTAAAAGTTTTTTCTCAATTTTTGTCAATATATTCAGTCTGCATCTATAATTTTATTAAATTCACTAGTACAAAGCACTCACCTGTACTGGAAGTGTATTCTATTGCAAAATATATTCCTTTTATTTTGCCTTTTTATAAATTCAGCATTTTCTAAAGTTTTTTTATGCAAATTTACTTATTTTGCAAACAGCCTATACGCAGACTATTTTTCTGCTAATATTGGGCTACATCATAAAAAATTTTTTTTTATTTGCAAACAGCCTATACGCAGACTATTTTTCTGCTAATATTGGGCTACATCATAAAAAAATTTTTTTACTATATTTTGTAAACAGCCTATACGCAGACTATTTTTTGCTAATATTGGGCTACATCATAAAAAAATTTTTTTACTTATATTTTGTAAACAGCCTATACGCAGACTATTTTTCTGCTAATATTGGGCTACATCATAAAAAAAAAAAAAAAAAAAAAAAAAAATTTTCACGTAACTTTTTGTTATTGGCATTCATAACTCAATTGAGTCTCATACTCAACCAAGCTTACTGAAGCCATTATTTACATTCAACAAATTTGTTGAAATCTTGTCAGTTTTGACACATTTTAATTTTTTTTAGTACCTTGTAACAAATAATAGCCACAATGACCAATAACAACCTAGGGTCATCCAATGGTGGTACTCCAAATTCACACCTATAACGGACTTTCTCACAATGTATCAGCCTACCACTCCACAATTCACCGCTGAAGAGCCTGGAATCTTTGTGAGTCAACTGCGGGATTATTTCGAGATAAAAGGAGTTACGGACCCACGAACCAAGTTCCTTGTCACAAAGAACCTCCTGCCTACACAAGTATACAAAGTAGTGCGGGATGTAACTCTATTGCCTCCGTCTGACCAAGCTTTTGAGAGCCTCCTCAGCGAGTTAGTCAGGAGACTCGGCCAATCAGAAGAAGAGCGACTCAATGCTCTACTCAAGGACCAAGTTCTTGGGGATCAAACGCCAACAGCCTTCCTGAGACATCTGCAAGACCTGGCTGGACAGACCAATGAAGACGATAAAAACTCACCCTTAATGCGACGCCGCTTCCTCAATGGTCTCCCTACTGCCCTACGGCCAATGCTCCGTTGTATGCCAGATGATACAGACCTCCTCACAATGGCCAAAACAGCTGATAAGATGATGATTGAAATCCACCTTGGCCAAGTAGATAACCACACCCATCACCCCCAAATCTGTGCCACGCAGGATGACAATCTGAGTCCGGCTGCACAAGGTCTTAAAGTATCCAATGAAATTCTACGAACACTTAAAGAAGAATTTAAAGCTCTCCGAATAGAGCTAGCTAACAACAGGGAACGAGAGAGAAGTTCTTCAAGACAAGGACGACCCTCTGGTCCAATTAGAGCCTCCCAATATGAACCTGGACAACGCCTCGTTCTCCTACAACCACAGCCACCGCAAACAGGTCAGTTGGTTGCTCCTAATCCAAATCTATTAGCCTTACCTCATCCTCAATCCTCAATCCCCACTACTCAGCCCCATTCTCAACCTATTTCCTTACCACAGTCTACTGTTCATACCCCTCCTTGCTGGTATCATGAAAAGTTTAAAGATCGTGCAACGCGCTGTCTCACACCTTGCCCATGGACTCCTAACCCTCCTTTAAACTAACCAGGCTGGTGTCACAGGCGTCTGACGCTACAGCCTCTCAAGCCTCTCCTCCTATCCTTACTTCAACTAACCCTACCACTACCTCATTTAACACTGTCAAACCAACACCTACGTACGCAAGTAAAGTTAAAGAATCGCAACCTACTTATTCAACCACAGCTAATTTAATACCCCCAACTAATTCTCCAAATACAACACAAACTCCTTCCCACAGCAATACTAACCTTCTTCCACAAAAATTTAATGATTCACAAACTACTGCACCACCTGGTCCAACATTCACCTTGCATGATCCACTTTCAGGCTATGCATTCCTTATTGACACTGGAGCTCAATACAGTGTTATTCCTGCAACAGCCGCAGACCGTGCAAACGGACCTTCTCCTTTCATTTTACGTGCAGCTAATTCTTCATCTATTCACACTTATGGACATCGTTCTATTTCAGTTTCTCTTGGACTTAGACGTGTTTTCCGCTGGATATTTCTTGTCGCGGATGTATACTCCAATGTTAGGCTCTGATTTTCTTTCTGCTAATGATTTATTAGTCGATGTTCGTAGAGCACAATTAATTGATAATGTCACATATCTTTCAGTAATTGGTTCTCCTACCGTGCACCCCTCTTCATTATTGGCAAGTTCTCTGCCACAGTGCTCACCTGCTATAGAGCAGCTCCTAAATGAATTTTCTTCACTTACTCAACCCTGTTCTAAGGATACCCCTATTAAACACACTGTTGTCCACCGTATTGATACGGTAGGCTCACCTGTTTTCACCCGCCCACGTCGCTTAGCTCCAGATCGTCTTGCAATTGTGAGACGAGAGTTTGAACACATGCTTGAACTCGGTATTATACGGCCTTCAAGTAGCCCGTATGCCTCTGCTTTACACATGGTCCCAAAACCTACACCTGGAGACTGGCGTCCATGTGGAGATTATCGTGCTTTGAATGACAACACGATTCCAGATCGCTATCCCCTTCCTCACTTACACGATTTTACTTCTGCTCTCCATGGCACCACAGTATTTTCACGCCTTGACTTGGTGCGAGCCTTTCATCAAATTCCTGTACACCCTGATGATGTACATAAAACTGCTATAACAACCCCTTTTGGGTTATTTGAAATGACAAAAATGCCATACGGACTGCGTAATGCGCCCAAACTTTTCAACGCTTCATTGATGAAGTGTTGAGAGGTCTCTCCTTCACTTTCACATATGTCGATGACATTCTCATCGCAAGTTCTTCTCCCTCAGAACATATTCAACATTTACGCTTAGTTTTTTCTCGGTTGGCAGAATATGGTGTATTGCTAAACCCTGAAAAATGTGTCTTTGCTGTAGATGAACTCACCTTCTTAGGACACAAAGTTACTTCGAAGGGCATTTCTCCTCTCGAAAATAAAGTATCTGTCATAAGGTCTTTCCCACAACCGCAAACTCAAAAGCAACTTCGCCGCTTTTTAGGGATGGTAAACTTCTACCATCGCTTCATTCCTCAGTGTGCAAACATTCTTGCACCCATAACCTCTCTTCTTCGCCAATCAAAAAGGGGCAGATCCACTGCAGTTCTGTGGAACCCCGAAGCTACCAACGCTTTTTCACAAGCAAAAGAGGCTATAGCACGAGCTACATGCCTTGTTCACCCTCAACCAGACGCTCCTCTGAACTTAGCCACTGATGCCTCTGACGTTGCCGTGTCAGGAGTGCTCCAGCAGCTTGTTTCAGGCGTTTGGGAACCTCTCGCATTCTTTTCACGCAAGCTCTCACCTTCACAAATGAGGTACAGCACTTTCGGTCGAGAGTTGCTGGCGATATACCTCTCCATCCGTCATTTCAGGTCATTCCTGGAAGGACGTGACTTTAGCATTTTTACGGATCATCGTCCGTTAATATTTGCTCTCCATTCTCAATCAGACTCTCATGCTCCTAATGAGCGAAGATACCTTGATTTTATTCTTCAATTTACTTCAGACATTCGACACATTTCAGGTTCTTTGAATGTTGTGCCGGATGCGCTGTCTCGCATCTCAGCAATTTCTGACCCTGGACACTCTCACATCAACCTTTCAGAGATGGCTAAGGCTCAGTCCACGGATACAGACCTCCAAACTCTTATTAATTCACCCACTTCATTGCAAGTCCGCTCTTTACCAGTTGAACCCAAGTCAGACTTACTAATTTTATGTGACGTCTCGACTGAGCATATTCGACCGTTGGTCCCACAAGGGCTGCGAAGAGCTGTTTTTGCTAAACTCCATTCCCTTTCTCACCCGGGAATTAAGGCCACCCAAAAATTAATTGCAGCTAGGTTTGTATGGCCAAGTATGCACAAAGATATCCGCAATTGGACTCGATCTTGCCTTCAATGTCAGCGTGCCAAAGTTCACCGACACACAAAGTCAGAAATTGGTACCTTTCCTTTGCCAAAGGCTCGTTTTGAGGCCATACACCTAGACATAGTCGGCCCCCTCTATTCTTCTCGAGGTTATACCTATCTTCTCACTGTCATTGATAGGTTCACAAGATGGCCAGAAGCTGTTCCTTTGACTTCTTGTACTGCTTCTGCAGTAGCTCACGCCTTTGTTTCATGTTGGGTTTCCCGTTTTGGAATACCTGCAACCATTTGCACAGACAGAGGTGCCCAGTTTGAATCGGCCTTATGGAAGGAACTCATGCTCCTTCTTGGGACTGAGCGCATCAGAACAACAAGCTATCACCCGCAATCCAATGGGGTGATAGAACGCTTCCATCGTCAACTTAAAAGTTCCTTGCGAGCCACTGATCCATCTACTACATGGGTGGACAGGCTACCCCTAATCCTACTCGGAATTCGTACTGCTCTGAAGACTGATCTTGCATGCTCTGCAGCAGAATTAGTTTACGGTACCACACTCCGGTTACCCGGAGAATTTTTCACACCTACACCCATTAACCCCGCATGTGATCCTGCTTCGTATGTTAAGACATTACGCTCTGTTATGAAGCAAATTCGTCCCACAGCACCTAGAACTTCCACTTCACAAACTACCTTCGTTTCCCCTGATTTACAAACTTGCACACATGTTTTCTTGAGACATGATGCTCACCGCTACCCTCTTCACTGCCCCTATGATGGTCCCTTCCTTGTGCTAGACCGTAAACCCAAAACTTTCATCATTGACAAGGTGGGCAAGCGTGAAACTGTTTCTGTGGACCGCTTGAAACCAGCATACCTTGATTTTTCTCCAACAAAAGATCCTATCCTCCCTCAATCTTCTGTACCTCCACCTCAAATACAGGTACAGCAACCTATCCCTCCTCAATCTTCTGTACCTTCATCTCATATACAGGTACAGCAATCTACCCTTCCTAAATCCTATGTACCACCACCTCATCCGAGGGTACAACAATCTATCATCCCTCTTCCAATTCTCCTTCATTATCGCAACCAACTGTCTTTGAACCAGCCAGTGGCTCCATCGCACAGGCACCAAGAATCCCCTTCCCCCAATGTCCCTACTGCACCTGTAGCACCATCCATGCCTTCAGAACCAGTGCTGCAGGATATTGCCATCCAAAAGCAAACAACGACTCGTTCTGGAAGAGTCATTCGTAAGCCAGTGCGTTTTGACATTTAAGTGTTTTTTTTTACCCCTGACAACCATGTTTTTGGGGGGCAGTACTTGTAGTGCCTTGCACCACAAGAGTATTCTTTATTAGTGAAAACTGCCACAAATTGGCATGAGTGAAATATTTAAATATAAATAAATAAATAAATAAAGTTAAATATGTCCAGTGATCAAATTTAATTCTTAAGAATTCAGTGTGGTGTGACTAGACATGAATGGGCTTTTAAGGATTATTTTGGCTGGTTGGTAAAATTATTAAGTAAAAACAAACTTGTGTGCAACGACAACACAAAGGACGCCAAAAAAAACCATTATTCGAAATCACCCCGCCAGCAAGCAAAGTTCCTTTGTGACAAGGTTGTCATTGTGGCTATTATCTTTTATTATTATCTTTTAGTTATTATTATTATTGTTACTATTATTATTACTATTGTTATTACTATATTATTACTATTATTATTAGTTTATTATTAGTATAATTATTATTTGTATCATTTGTATTATTGCATATTCCTTATTACAATCAGTATTAATTTGCAGACTGTTATATATTAGCCAAACGGGCCATTATTTAATCTCGCCATTATAGTGTAAGTCCATCAAAGTTGTTACGGGTAAAAATCCCCTTTGCATATACTCATTAATTGTTGTCAATAAAATATAAAAATTCATATTGATTTAATAATCAGTCCTTCCCTTCTTTTATTAAAATTAACTTTGCGCCGCAGTGCCGGATGCCAATCTAGTACTTGGGCGCTGGTGACCCTGGCAATTCATAAATAAAAATAATGATGTAATTTTCAATAAAGTTTGGTTGGGGCAGAATTCTCGAAGTTTCTACCGTTTTCTTTCATTTTCGAGGCTTCGTTTTCTTCGTATATAAAGAGGAGAAACTCTCTCAGTCTCAGTTGCAGCCAAACCCTCAGAGAAGGTAGTTCACTCACGTAACTGCAATACATCACCGCAGCAGACAACACACTTCTGTCTATTTTTTATTTGGTTAAATTAGTCCATTTTCAAGTATCAGAATGGAAATAAATTTCCTTCCTCAGAGACGCGACCGATTTCCTTTTGAAGGTCATCATTTAGGATCATATTGGAATTGTCCATTTCCTGTGGCCGGTGAGGATTTCCATTCATTCTCTGATCCCTCCTCACACTTCGTCAGAAGATGTCCTTCCGTCATTCGCCGTGGACGATATTTTCAAAGAGAGAAATCCGACACACAACAAACTTCTTCCAAAGAAACTTCGTCAGAAAAAAAGAATTCTGACGAACAAAATTCTTCGAAAGACGCTTCGTCAACGAAGGCAAAAGCAAACGAAGAAAAGAAGGAACATACTCTTCAGTCAAGGGACAACTCCAATTTCACAAGTCTTGTAAATCAACGAGAAATATTCCCTTCGTTCGATAAATTCAATCCATTCTCCGAATCTCCTGAAGAAGATCAGTTCCAAGTAAATGTAAACCTTCGAGGATGTGATCCTGATAAAATCAAAGTGGAAGTGAAAGATGGGCTTCTTAAGGTGGAAGGACGAAAGGACTCTCCTGACGGAAACTTCATCTACGTTAGACACGAACAAACAATCCCAAAGGACGTTCTTGCATCCAGTTTAAAGGCGTCGTTGCTCCCTGGAGGAAAGCTGAAAGTTCGTCAGGTACAGGAGAGCGACAACATTCCAGTAGCGATCGTAAGTGAAGAGGAGAGTAAACAACCTACAGAATTCGATGAAAATCAAAGCCAACAAACGAAAGAGGAAGAGAACAAAGATTGAAGACTACCTTCATAGAGATTAAGATGTTAATAAAATGATCCTTGTGTGTTATAGAAGTGAACATTGTTTGTCATGTGTTCTTTATCCTAAATAATAAGTATTAACCATTATTATATTTTTGTATGAATTTAGTTTGTATTGTATTTTATAGTTTTATTAAGTATTTAATTATGTTCTTTATCTACGAAATTGTATAATGTACTTTTATTAATAAAAGTAAACGATATTTAATTCTTTTGATAACCATTTCATTTCTTCATAAACAATTGTCAATCGTAAGAGTAATAAATATTGTTTAAACTACAAAAAAAATGAAAATGGCAGGGAAGAGCTCCATTTTAAGAGCATTTATGGTGAGAAGATAAAACTTACAATAAAATTACGTTTTTTTATTAAAAACATACAAAAAAAGAACATAGAAATGAGAGAAATATCTATGATGAAAACTTCACAGATATAAACAAGGCTTGAAAGTATTTAAAATGGAGTCTTTTCCGTTCTATGGCTGCCACCCAAATTTAATATAATTCTGCATTTTCACTAACTTTTATTATCTTTGAGTACAATTCACGATGTTTTTAATTGGAGAAAATAATTTTTATTAAGAAACAGTGGCTATTTAGTGCGTTTTACTTTTTAGAATTTTGGAGGAAATTGGAAAAGTCACGTAACTAGGGTTGCCTGATTTGCAGTGAGACCTGACCGGACGTTTTTTTAAGGGGAAAGTGGGGAATTTGGAGCTGGCGAGTATGGGGACACGCCGCCCCTCCCCTTTGACAGGCTGACATTTGTAGGGTTTATTTGGTGCATTTTACTGAGTTTATTTGAAATTATTTAGCATATACAGTACTTACAAAGCTATCTACTTTATTCATAATGATTCATCTACTGCATTACCTTTTCAGTAAGTAATTATGGTAGCTATATTCTTGTCTTCTATGCTTTTGCTAAAAACATACTATTTTAAGATATGACTCAGAGTGGGGGTTTTCCTATAGGCAAATTCAGTGTTTTTACCCTTAACTTGCCTACGTCCGTAGCTAATTCACAATTGGAACTAATACTTTGAAATGCATTTGCGAACATACCTATAGAATTATAGAAAGGCAAATAAAACATCTATCTTTAAGATTCTGACAAATTTATGCCAAT
The DNA here is from genome assembly GCA_023014485.1 of Bathynomus jamesi. NCBI lineage: Eukaryota > Metazoa > Arthropoda > Malacostraca > Isopoda > Cirolanidae > Bathynomus > Bathynomus jamesi. The sequence continues at coordinate 576,133 of JAJOZX010000841.1, forward strand.
AATAGTGAATAGTCACACACTCACGGGTGACGAAACTACTCGCTGCTATAATATCTATAATCCATTACAAATTACACTATGAGCATGTTGCGAGGATCGGCTAGAAGGGTGTGCTCCTGAAAACAAATGTCCACATTCTAAAAACTCAAAGGCATTTATTCGCGATTTATATGACAATAATATATTCATATATTGATATGACAAACAACAATAATATTCAAACTTTCCTCTCCCTTTATACAGTACTCTTTATTTATTAGGTTATTTTGTATTTTTTCTTGCAACACCAACAAGTTCCAAAATATCTAAATACTGCATTTTTACTTTAAATTAAATTATTCTCGGATGTAAATGAATGTGTTTGAGTTTAATGTTACAATATATTTATAACTGATTCAAGAATTTTTGACTGGACATTTGGCGCCCAGTCAGTACTTTTGACCGGACACTAGATAAACTCTGTATAACCCGACTTTCCGGTCGAAAACCGGATATCTGGCAACCCTACATGTAACACTTCATTGAATAAGTCTTTCAGTTTCTGTCTTTGCCAACACATTAGTTATGGTTTGGTTAGGTTAGTTGATAATGTAATGAAAGCTAACCTCTCTCAAGTGATAATTAAAATCAACTATTGTGTTGTGGTTCATTTCAACTCCTTTTTTACCAAATCTTAATAAATAAATTTTTCTCCAAGTTAAAATGTAGTGAATAGTACGAAAAAGGTGAAGAGAAGTAGAATAATGTAGATTTTCTTTGATTTTAGTGGTGACCACACAACGGAAAAGATACTGAAAATGTATGGGAGAGTAAACTGACCGGGTATAGGTAGACTTTGGTATACGGTACAATGTGTGTAAACTTTGTATGAAGTAGATATTACGACTGTATAGTATACGAAGATCGTGCAAATGTTCATGATTCATAATCTAAATTTTGTTAACTTATTCTCTTGATGATATTAAAGGAAAATATTACTGAAGAACGTAAAGTATGTTTGTTCTTTTTGTTTCTTATCGAGGAAAAAATAACTTTCGTTTGACGCTAAATTAAACACTTTTGAAAATTCACAATCTGATGAATTGAGTGTTGTAGAATTGTTTTGTTCAGAGTTAGTTATGTTAACATTTATTGCGATAGGTTTGTTAACAGAGAGAGATTCAGTATCAAAACTGGACATCTGATAGGCATTAGAATTGTCTATTTTAAGTTTTTTATCAGCGTGATTGAAAGAATTCTTTATTTTATATTCGTTAAATAGAAATTTCGACAATAATGAAACTAAGAATTTTAATGTTATAATTAAATGGTGGGAAGTCAGAGTGATATACGAGTATATTTCAAAAAGCAGTAAAATTCCTCTTTTTATCTGCAGGTGATCCGTGTGCATAGATCACTTTGTAACGCGATATGAACAAAGAGTTACGCTTTATAGCAACACCTCAGGCATAACTATTTGCTCACTCAACACTTTACAAAGTGATCTATTTACTTTGATCGCCTGTAAAAAAAGCAAGAAATTTTAGTATTTTTGCAGATATATCACTGCACCTTTCAACCGTCCAATTATATGCACAGGAGAAACCACCAAATTCATAAATGTGGTTTGAGTTTTAGGTCGTACACAGTCCAAATAAAAGTCTCTATAAATATCGTGGCTTCAATCTTCAGACGTGCAATATATCCTGTAAAATTCGTTACATTTTGGTTACGAAAATAATTTGTTTACGAATCTACTCACTTTAACTTCTTATTAAAAGATCAAATTAAAGGGTGTTCTTGGATCGTATAGCATCAGTTAAAATTTAGGGTGATTTATTAACGATAAGATTTATCATTAAAACTATTCACTTTCCTTGGTTAGATCTGCGTATTATGATTATTTTAATTTTAACAAAGTTCCCATAACTGCGTAAAAGCATTCCAACATAACTTAGAAAGATTTCATAAAAGTAATAATAAAAAAGTTCCGTCGACTTGAGCAATTCGCAGGTAATATATCCGATTAGTCTATGGTCTTATTTAATATTACCTGCATTTATTTGCCCCTTTGTAGTTAAATTGCTGTTCACTGAACCAAACGCGATTGTTAAACATTTGTATAGAGTTTAATGGGGTGTCTATTGCGTTATGATTCGGATTCGGATGGCTGTGGAAAAATTTGAGGAAGGGCCACGAATGTTGCGGTAGTTTATGAAAAGTGAATCAGGCAGAGGTCGAGAACAACTCGAATGGGCGGTAGCAGATCGTCTCGCTAATCGAGTCTGCGTTCCCGGTATCGGCAGCGGAAGAGCCAGAAGTGGGGACACTTATGGCCCCCTCCCCATGGGACACCGAGGCTCTTGAAGTTATTGCCATTTTGTTTTAATTTTGAAAAGATTATGTAGTGTGTAAGATGCCTGTACATGTAGTAAAGAATAGGGAGAGAAGGGTGTGTTTGAGTTCATGCTGGACTGCTCATAGGGTAGATGCGACACGGAAAAGGATCAGCTAAGGAGGACAGTGACAGTAGAAACGGGAGTTCCAGCACTCCGTCTTGTGTCCAACTTCTTCTCCGGAGTACTTCCCTGGTCGATTGCTGTCTACAATCTCCTCCTTTATATATATAATATATATATATATATATATATATATATATATATATATATATATATATATATATATCAGCAGCTGATAAAAGTTGCGAATTATATTCGCAGAAACATGATAGCGTTTTGATGTTACAAAAACTAAGGTTATGCAGTTCCATTCTAAAAGCTGTAATCAGCCAGCTGATATTAGGTTTAAAATGAGAGGTGAAGTAATTGAGGAAGTACGAGAATTTAATTATTTCGGTCAAACTATCACCAGCTCGTTGGTGATGACCCAGATATTAGAAAACAATCTCGAAGTCTTTGTGCTAAAGCGAATATGACTATAAGGAACTTCCGGTCCTGTACAAGTGAAGCTAAAGACACTCTCTTTTGTACTTTCTGCATGTATATACGAACAGCATCTCTGGGGGAATTATTAAAAGGTTGTGGCAGAAACCTAAACTTGCTGTACAATACATCTTTTAGACTCCTCATAAATTACCTCGAGATGCTCAGCTTCGCAAATGTTTGCTACCGCAATGTCCCGAGCTTCCCGGAGCTAATAAGACGTGCTTAATACAGTCTAATGCAAAGAATTAAAAAATCAACCAACCAGATTATACAAGCTATTCATCAGTCCTGCCGTATGTCTTCTGAACTATGAAATTTAGGATATGAAAACGTCTGTTGTAGCGCCACTTAACTTCGACATTACTGCATTATTTCTCAATAATTGTATATATTTCTACCCTTAATATGTGAATTATCATTGTATTATTAATATTTGGCATATGGACTATGGTCTGGCAATAAACTTTTTCACTTCATTTTATTTCATTTCATTTGCGTATGGCGTTAGATTGGAGAATAGTTTCTAAATTTAGAGCGATACATGAGCTTGCTTTTCCTCTCCTACTTCATCAGTATCTGGTGTCACACTAACTATTGTTAATAGAAAAAGGTTGGACAAATTATAATCATTCAGTCGCTATTGGTGCTGATTTTGGATAAGTTTCACTGCTGAGAATGTTTCTTCACAGATATAGGTACAACCAAATCAACATACGTTAAATATTTATTACATTCAATGACAGATCAGAATTCTTTAATTTGATTTGGTAAAATAAGAATATTTTCTCCTTTAGTTTACCAAATTTTAGTTATTAAACTAATTTCTGACTGGTGGGAGAGGAATTTAAGAAGTGAGGTACGAACTAATGATCCAAACTAATTTTAAATTATCTAACCTAATCAGGACTGACGTACCTTTATTCCGACCCAAAAAATGTTCCTTGGTTCTTTTCTATAAATATTGGATCACCTGAAAATCAGGGCCCCATGTATTCTTGTATTTTGCTTTTCAGTACCAAATATAATAATAAAGTAAATTGAATGCCCGTTTAGGTCAACTGTACGCCCTTGACCATTGGTTAGGATAAGTCGTGATATTTTCGTTAGTTTTAACAAAGATATCATTTGGTAATTGAGGCTGGGGGTCCTGATCTTCAGGTTATCCATATATTTTAATATCTTTATTTGTGAATTGTCAGTTGTCACACACACACACACACACACACTCGACCTCACTTATTTTCAGTACTCTACACCGCTCCGACTCATATAAACATCGGGACCTAAAACACTCAAATAAAAACACACACAAGGCTACATACTGTAATCACCACCTCAAATAAAGTAATGCCCCAACCTCAGGGATTCATATAATCTTTCATAATTTGGAGTACGCGCTATTCTTTGGCTTTTTAATCCTATTTAATATTGGAAATGCATTTTAAGTGCAATAATTGCACTTCATATTAAATGAAAAAGGAAAAGGCAATAAGTGGAAATGAATGAATGAATTTTCATTAAGCTTTAGGCTTTACTGAGTACTAGGTCCCTAGGAGTAAGTGGGACTCGGACATATGTCGCATGGTATAAAGGTTCCGCATGGAGTGAAGGGATGGCGCACGGACTCTGAAATCCCACCACCCGAGGTCGAGTCCCATTTATTGCCTTTCCTTTCCATCATATATATTTATATATATATATATATATATAAAATATGAAAATTATTTCACGAAAGTAACACGTGAAAAATATTTATGATGAATAAAACCACGAAGGAACCATTCTGTGTTTCCTTTCCTTCGTGGTTTTATTCATATATACACACACAATGTTTTTACCAGTTTATGGCGTTTTTAATGTTTTTTGATATCTTATATTTCATATTAAAAAACGGCTCATACATTAAATTTTTTAATTTTTACAATTTTTACCATGTTTTCAACATTTAAACTGTCTTATTCCTTTTAAGGCTTATTTATGTCTGTTGAACTTTTATCATAAATATTTCTTTCTCATTTCTCTATTTTTCTATAGAAGTTTTTAATTAAAAAGTTATTTTTAATTAAAGATTTAAATTTTCACTATAAATGCTCTTGAAGTGGAACTCTTCCCTGTCATGTTCATTTTGTTTGTAGTGTAAACAATATTTTTTACTCATACGATTGACAATTGTTCATGAAGAAATTAAATGTTTATCAAAAGAATTAAGTATCTTTTACTTTTATTAATAAAAGTACATTATACAGTTTCGTAGAAAAGGAACATAATTAAATACTTAATAAAACTATAAAATATAATACAAACTAAATTCATACAAAAATATAATAATGGTTAATACTTATTATTTAGGATAAACAACACATGACAAACAATGTGTACTTTTATAACACACAAGGATCTTAATCGCTATGAAGGTAGTCTTCAATCTTTGTTCTCTTCCTCTTTCGTTTGTTGACTTTGATTTTCATTGAATTCTGTAGGTTGTTTACTCTCCTCTTCACTTACGATCGCCACTGGAATGTTGTTGCTCTCCTGTACCTGACGAACTTTCAGCTTTCCTCCAGGGAGCAACGACGCCTTTAAACTGGATGCACGAACGTCCTTTGGAATTGTTTGCTCGTGTCTGACGTAGATGAAGCTTCCATCGGGAGAATCCTTTCGTCCTTCCACCTTGAGGAGACCATCTTTTACTTCCACTTTGATTTTATCAGGGTCACATCCTTGAAGGTTTACATTTACTTGGAAGTGATCTTCTTCAGGAGATTCTGAGAATTGATTGAATTTATCGAACGAAGGGAATATTTCTTGAAGATTTACAAGGCTTATGAAACTGGAGTTGTCCCTCGACTGAAGAGGCTGTTCCTTCTTTACTTCCCTTGTTTTTGTCTTCGTTGACGAAGCGTCTTTCGAAGAATTTTGTTCATGTGATCTTATTTCTTCCGATGAAGTTTCTTTGGAAGAGGAGGAGGATCTTTGTTCTTTGGCTTTATTTCTGACGAAGGAAGAGAAGGGATCGCCGTGCGAAGGCAAATCTTCAACGATGGTGAAGAATGGACAATTCCAATATGTACTCAGATCAGTCGGATGACGACCATCAAAAGTAAATGGTGTCAGTCTTTGTGGAAGGAAAAACATTTCCATTCTGATAGTTGAAAACTGGTCTAATGTTTTGATGAAAACAGATGGAAATATTTTATTACTCGCAGTGTTGTTTCGCTGCAGCGTAAGTGAACTTCTTTCTCTGAGGTTTAGTCTGCAATTGAGTCTGAGGCAGTTTCTCCTCCTTTCATACGAAGAAAACGACGTCTCGAAAATGAGAGAAAACGGTAGAAGTTTCGAGACCTATGACTAAGGCCTTATTGAAAATTGTGGTTTTTATTTGGGGGACAGGGGTGCAGACTGCAGAGGCGTACCTAAAGTATTTGGCACCCGGGGCGGATCCTTCTTTGGCACCCCCATAAATAATTTTAAAATTTAAACACACGGAAAAATATATTATGTTTGCAAGTAGATTTTTAAAGAAGTACAGTACTGTTCTAAGCAAATTGGAAATAAGAAAAATGCAGGACATTAAAAATTCAGTGAACAGGTATACTGCATTTTATTTTATACAAAAAACACAGGAAATCCAGTCTCAACGCTCAGCCTATTCTTTAAAGGTAAATAGAGAGGATTTACAGTCTCTGCTTTCGAGCCTTAATTTCTGCAAATTGATCAATGACCTCATCAAAATTCACCTTCTTTGCATATTCATGTTCACTTGAAAGTAAAGCCAGATTTGTCAATCTTGTCTGACTCATGGTCAAACGAAAGAAATTTTTTATCAATTTCAATTTGGAAAAACTTCTTTCACATGAAGCAATCATGGCCGTAACTACCTATTAGAGGACAATGATTATGTTTATGTTTATGTTTATGTTTTATTCAAGTGATTACTTATTATGCTTATTCCTTTTTCAGAAGACCGTTGTCATTGTTTGACTTTATATAAATAAATAAACGATCACAAAGAGTTGGTTCTCATTTATGACAACGGTCTTAGGTACAAATGACTGATTAATTAAATAAATAATAAAATAAGTCTAAATACGTGGTAAATTCAAGCAACTGTCAACCACCCCAACCTAATTAAGCAACTTCAACGAACGCTATCCACAATGCCTGCCGTAGAATGTCCTATCACAGGTTGTACCTATGTCACAGCAGACCTGGACCCAGCCATTGTAGCCGCACTTATAACAGCCCACTGCACGACCCATGTCCCAAGCCCGACAGTCTCTGCAAAGGTTGAGAAAGTAAGACGGCCAACCATTTCGGCTGCAGGTATCAGTGAAGACTGGGCATATTTTACGTCGCGTTGGACTGATTATGCGGAAGCTACAAAAATCACTGGTAGGGACAAAGTGGTACAACTACTTGAATGCTGCGACGATTCACTCCGCAAAGATTTGACAAGATCCGCAGGTGGAAGCCTAACAAACAAAACCGAAGATGAAGTCCTTGCTGCAATCAAGAAACTAGCTGTCCGAGAGGAGAACACCATGGTAGCCAGGGTTACCCTACACAATATGCGACAAGACCGCGACGAAACTGTGCGCAGTTTTGGAGCCCGTCTTCGTGGTCAGGCCGGAGTCTGCAAATTTCTTGTTGAATGCCCAAGCTGCAACAACAACGTAAATTACACTGACCCCATCCTTCGCGACGTCCTTACCCGCGGAATTGCTGACCCGGAAATACAACTGGAACTCCTCGGCAACAGTAACCAGGAGATGACCCTGGAAGACGTCTTTCAGTTTGTCGAGGCGAAGGAAGCAGGCAAGCGCTCAGCATCACGACTGCTGGACACCCATGCCGTGGAGGCCGCAGGCAGCACATACAGGAGAAGTAAGCAAATACCCCCACAAGACAAAAATGCCCCCTGTTCATATTGTGGTAAAAAAGGACACGGCAGAAGAGCCCCAGTCCACATACGCAAGAAGGATTGCCCTGCGTACAACCACAAATGCAAAATTTGCAAGCGCGACAGCCATTGGGAATCCGTATGCAGGAGCAAAGACAAGGAAAAGAGCCTTTCAGCCACTCCTAATAAAGCTGATGAGTGCGAAGGTGCGGTATTTGATCTTCTCTGCGCCACAAGCAACACTTCCGAGCCACATAAGAAAAGAGCAATCGCCCTCGACCATCACATTTACAATGAACTATCGGACATGTGGATCAAGGAGAACTCACAACCACAGCCACACATCAACCTGACAGTCAGGACTCTCCCCGAAGACTACGAGGCGCTTGGGGCAACCCTCAATGCCCACCCAAAAACCGTGGTACTGCCTGCCATGGCAGACACAGGCTGTCAGAGCTGCCTCACCGGTATCAAGGTTATCCACCTCCTCGGGCTTCTCCAGTCTGACCTCATCCCTGTGACCATGAAGATGCACGCCGCCAACAACAAGGGCATCAAAATCCTTGGCGCAGCCATACTTCGCCTCACTGGCAAGGATGAACAGGGCCAACAAGTAGAAACGAGACAGGTAACATATGTGACAGATTCTTCCGACAAGTTCTTCATCAGCAGAGAGGCATGCGTTTCACTCCACATTATCTCGGGAAGATTTCCTACAGTGGGGGAAGTCCAACTGGATCCAGCACAATACTGTAACAACAGTGCCAGCACGCCACACAGTGACAGCGGACTTGTAACTAACTGTGACTGTCCAAGACGCCAACATCCTCCATCACCTCCAATCGAGCTACCGCTACCCGCTGTTGCGGCGAACCAGCAAAAGCTCAAGGAATACCTGCTGTACTATTACTTTTGTCAGGAATACCGTTGTACAACCCTTATTTTAATATATGATTCAATCTCTCGCTGAACTCTCTAATTGTATTGTAATATGTTTGATTGGATATATTGTACTGTATAATTCCATAAGTATTTATATTTTAGTTTCTACAGTATCGTATTCATCATGATGTAATAGCAAAGCCTTATGTTCTCATATTACTCTTAAATAAACTAGTATCTATGTTTTCCTATTAAAGTACCATACTGTATTCACTTTATAAAACAATATAAGTCTTTGCACTACCGTACTGCAATTACCTCATATCACATCTAGTATCAAAGACTTGGGAGGAGATAGAGGACAATGATTATGTTTATGTTTATGTTTTATTCAAGTGATTACTTATTATGCTTATTCCTTTTTCAGAAGACCGTTGTCATTGTTTGACTTTATATAAATAAATAAACGATCACAAAGAGTTGGTTCTCATTTACCTATGAGGTCACCGAGGTCCGGACCTCGGTAATTATTTCCTAAAAAAAAAAAAGAGACTGAACCGTTCTCCGTGTATGAAACGCATATTACCGCTTTCTTTTGAAAAGAGGGAGCGTCGAGCGTTTTGTGTTTTGTGTTTAGTGTATAGCTTGGGTTGTGTTTGTAGATGTCATTTTGGTCTGAATTTTGCTCGTCCCGCCGCGCTCGAAAAAAATCTGGACCTCACTAATTTCTAAACCCTAGTTACGGCCCTGTCAAGCAATAGACACACAGACAGTCAAAAAGAATCTCAAACACAGTGACAAGCTTGGCAAAGATTCACAAAAATCCCATTTCACAATAAACTCCAGAAACCGCAATGCTGTCCATTTCTTTGCCTCTTCAACGCTGATTTTGGCAGCTTCCAAATGCCTCCGAAGTCGTCCAATTTCCACACTGATATCTTCATCAGAGAATTCATCGAAAATCTGAGTCAAATTTGGAATATACTTCCGAAGTTGTTCTTTTGCAACAACCAAAGTGTTTGGCTGAATAACAGCGAAGATTGACAGAATTTGATCCATTGCCTTAGAACGAATCTCCAATTCTTGATGAAAGCGATCAAGACATTCAAACATAGCCCTTTTTACTTCCTCTGGCAATGTGAGACCAGCATCCTTTGCCATCTCTCCTGGCATCCTTTTTCGGGGCTTTACTCTCCCTCTTCTCTCCATAGAAATGTCCATTTCCTCACACTTTGTAGTTGCATAATGAATGACCCTGTGAAAAAAACTATATAGGGCTATGGGTTGATTGCCTGTGCCCTCATCCGTTGGAAATTTCCAGCAGACTTCAGTGGAGGGTTACCGACAAAAGCCCTATGCTTTTTCTTTAGAGAGTTATGAATATGTAGGTCTTTAAAGGACCTCTTTATATTTATATTGATTACGGTAATTCTAGCGTCGGGATTTGCGCGACCTACAGTATATTAGAATGAAAATAATTTGCCTCACCTTATTTTTGCTGGGTCTTTGTTTGTTTCGATGTAGGGCGTGACGGTCTTCTTAGATGTAGGGCTGTTACGATGGAGTTACGCGGCGAATTTACTTAAGGTAATTAATATAGGCAGTCACTATATAAGCCCCTGAAGGAATAGGCCTATCCTTTTATAGTCATTAGGTTTTATATTATAGGGAATTCACTCAGAACTTGAGGGAAAACTTAAACACGTCTTCCCTGTTTAAAGCGTTCGCTGTAACATAAACAGCCCTGAGCCGTTCCTTGGTTCGCTTGTATTATTTGTCGAACTAGCAAAATTTTGTTTGGTCTACCCCTCTGTGGTAGACCAAACAATAAATTGGGTTTTCTTGTTGCTATGTGAGGCTGATTCATACATACAGGTTCTTTGTACGTATGGCAATTCAATTATTTCATTCCCAATAGGCTATGTCGCCAATCCCGTGGCAACTTTGTATAGATATTTAATTCAATTAATTAATAATTTATATTTAATTATGAAATAAAGGTATCACATACAATACCATGTTGTAAGCGCGTATAGTTTTTCCATATACTGGGGGGGCCGGAGAAAAATTTGTATGTTATAGATCAAATTTTTTGATAAACTGTTTTAAACCATGTGAAATGGATTGAAAAGAATGAAGTAGAAATTTAGGAAGAGAGAGGTTACTCAAGACATTTAAATATAAAAGTTCAAGAGGCCAACTTCTCTAGTTTAGTTAAAGTTATGTCAATCAGTTTGACTCCCTTTAGGTATAGGAAATTTATGGAATTAAAGTATGGTTATTAAGCATTTTAACTTTGCTCAATTTGTGTAAGGTTTATAAGTCACCAGTTTTAATTTTTTCTTGTAAAAGTTTTCTGGCTTTCAAAGCAGTCTTTCTTTGAGGTCTGTCTGGTTTAATCTGAGATACATCAGGTACATTGAGAGATTCCTCCCCAATAGTATCCTGATCCATCCTCTGGGGTAATGGTTCTAATTTAGCCCCACACTCCAAAGGATATGGTAATGTGATATCTCTGGTGGTTTCACAAGTTGCTGTTTTCAGTTTTGATTTCTGTTAGTTTGGTTTTCACAAATATGTTTTTGCAAGAAGTTGTATCTGTGTTGGTTACCCATGTTAATTTGATTGTCTGTCCATAAGTAAATGTCTGTTATATCAACTTCTTTATACACTTGTGAGAGAAAGTCTTCTGTTTTAAGACCCAAAGGCATTCAAAGTGTTTTGTGTAATTGTTTGGTGCAATGTTCCCATTGTTGTCTTTTGTTATTTGTTCATTTAATTTAGGAGAATTAGAAAGAGTTTGTACTGTATTCAAACCTCCTACCACTTCAGACTAGTCAATACCCGTAGTTTTAGTGGAGTAAATTTACTCCTCCACAGGTAGATCTGGAGGGCTTGGGGCTTTGAATCCTGTACTGTTTTTGTGTTGTTTGGCCTATGGCCAAGGGGGGCCACAAGACCCTTTTTGTTTGGTCTCTGGCCAAAGGGCCACAAGACCCTTGTTGTTTGGTCTCTGGCCAAGGGAGGCCACAAGACCAATGTTGTTTGGTCTCTGGCCAAGGGAGGCCACAAGACCAATGTTGTTTGGTCTCTGGCCAAGGGAGGCCACAAGACCAATGTTGTTTGGTCTCTGGCCAAGGGAGGCCACAAGACCTTGATGAATATGTTGGGCTATGGCCAAGTGAGACCATCAGCCCCTTGATGAATATGTTGGGCTATGGCCAAGTGAGACCATCAGCCCCTTGATGAATAGGTTGGGCTATGGCCGAGTGAGACCATCAGCCCCTTGATGAATGTTGGGCTATGGCCGAGGTAGGCCATCAGCCGTTTGATGAATTTGTTGGGCTATGGCCAAGGTAGGCCATCATCCCTTTTGATGAATTTGTTGGGCTATGGCCAAGGTAGGCCAAGGCCCTTTGATGATTTGTTGGGCTATGGCCAAGGGTAGGCCATCAGCCCTTTGATGAATTTGTTGGGCTATGGCCAAGGTAGGCCAAGGCCCTTTGATGATTTGTTGGGCTATGGCCAAGGGTAGGCCATCAGCCCTTTGATGAATTTGTTGGGCTATGGCCAAGGTAGGCCAAGGCCCTTTGATGATTTGTTGGGCTATGGCCAAGGGTAGGCCATCAGCCCTTTGATGAATTTGTTGGGCTATGGCCAAGGTAGGCCAAGGCCCTTTGATGATTTGTTGGGCTATGGCCAAGGGTAGGCCATCAGCCCTTTGATGAATTTGTTGGGCTATGGCCAAGGTAGGCCAAGGCCCTTTGATGATTTGTTGGGCTATGGCCAAGGGTAGGCCATCAGCCCTTTGGAGTAGAGTAGTTTGTTTGTACGTGTCGCTGTCTAACCATATAATTTTGGCACAAAATTATGTGCACAGAATCAGAGCACAGCAATAAAAGCTTTTACTCTCCAATCCTTGGTTATGTTTAGACAGGTTGTTGTGTTTGAGACACATGGAAAGAGTAGTGTGTGTGTGTGTGTTGCATTCCTCCGAATCCAGTTGGTCTTCAAAACTTGGATTCACCACTCCAATGAAGTTAATACCAGTAGTTATGAATGAGTAAATGTTGTGTATCCTACAGGTAGGTCTGGAAGGTTTTGGGGTTTTGAAGGAATCCAATCTGTTTGCAAGGAATGTATGTGTCTGTTGATGAAATCTGTTGTGTTTCTTCTTTTAAAAGAAGAATTGGATGTTTGAAGTCGTATGTATATATTTATATACTGTACCGTACGTATGTGTGTAAATGTGTATTTTGTTATAGGGTTTTATTTTTGGGTTTTGGATTAGGTTAATCAATTTGGCTGAGTAAAGACCCTCAAACGTTGCATTTGAGACCCTTATATCAAGCCTTGTCTGTAATAGGTTGTGCCTATATGTCAAATAGGAATTGGAATAGGTTGGGCCTATATGTCAAATAGGACTTGGAATGCCTATATGTCAAATAGGACTTCGGAATAGGTTGGGCCTATATGTCAAATAGGACTTGAAATAGGTTGGGCCTATATGTCAAATAGGACTTGGTATTCCTATATGTCAAATAGGAATTGGAATAAGTTGGGCCTATATGTCAAATAGGACTTGGAATGCCTATATGTCAAATAGGACTTCGGAATAGGTTGGGCCTATATGTCAAATAGGACTTGAAATAGGTTGGGCCTATATGTCAAATAGGACTTGGTATGCCTATATGTCAAATAGGATTTGAAATAGGTTGGGCCTATATGTCAAATAGGAATTGGAATAGGTTGGGCCTATATGTCAAATAGGACTTGGAATGCCTATATGTCAAATAGGACTTCGGAATAGGTTGGCCTATATGTCAAATAGGACTTGAAATAGGTTGGGCCTATATGTCAAATAGGACTTGGTATGCCTATATGTCAAATAGGATTTGAAATAGGTTGGGCCTATATGTCAAATAGGACTTGGTATAGGGTTACGAATAGGTGTTAGGTGGGTGTAGGTTTGAATTCGTGCAATTGCTTTAGGTCTTTGTGATGTTACAGTTCGAGTCGAATTTTGTGATGTTACAGGTCTCAGTCGAATTTTGTGATGTTACAGGTCTGAGTCGAATTTTGTGATGTTACAGGTCTGAGTCGAATTTTGTGATGTTAATGAGTCTTATGAGTAAGTTAAATTGCTGAAATAAATTTTATAACCTACACCACAGGTTCAATTATAAATTTAGTGTTTTTAGTTAGGATAGGCCTTGAGTGTAAAGAGTAAGGCCTACTTTAAGAGGTAGGCCTATTATGCAATGTAAAGTTAGGTGGGCCTACTAAATAGACCTATTTGCTGGGCCTACCAAATAGGCTTATGTTTGGGCCTATTATTTTATAGGACCTTAAATGAGTTAAGCCTGTTAAATTAACAAGGCTTTGTTTTTAGTTTGAAGAGTAGGACCTATTAAATAGGCTTAATGTTGTGGGCCTATTTTTTTTTTATAGGACCTAAATTGAGTTATGTTTGTTAAATGAACAAGCCTTTGTTTTCGGTTAGTGTAAAGGCAAAGGGATCGGTTCCCAGTTTTAGGCCACCATATGAAAAAACTATAGTGGGGTTACGGTTGAAATTGGGGTTAGGCCTAATGAGCTAAGCCTAGCCACTGCGTGTCAGTGTAAATTGTAGAGGGGTTAGTTCCCCATACACAGGGCCACCATGTAAAAAACTATATAGGGCTATGGGTTGATTGCCTGTGCCCTCATCCGTTGGAAATTTCCAGCAGACTTCAGTGGAGGGTTACCGACAAAAGCCCTATGCTTTTTCTTTAGAGAGTTATGAATATGTAGGTCTTTAAAGGACCTCTTTATATTTATATTGATTACGGTAATTCTAGCGTCGGGATTTGCGCGACCTACAGTATATTAGAATGAAAATAATTTGCCTCACCTTATTTTGCTGGGTCTTTGTTTGTTTCGATGTAGGGCGTGACGGTCTTCTTAGATGTAGGGCTGTTACGATGGAGTTACGCGGCGAATTTACTTAAGGTAATTAATATAGGCAGTCACTATATAAGCCCCTGAAGGAATAGGCCTATCCCTTTATAGTCATTAGGTTTTATATTATAGGGAATTCACTCAGAACTTGAGAGAAAACTTAAACACGTCTTCCCTGTTTAAAGCGTTCGCTGTAACATAAACAGCCCTGAGCCGTTCCTTGGTTCGCTTGTATTATTTGTCGAACTAGCAAAATTTTGTTTGGTCTACCCCTCTGTGGTAGACCAAACAATAAATTGGGTTTTCTTGTTGCTATGTGAGTCTGATTCATACATACAGGTTCTTTGTACGTATGGCAATTCAATTATTTCATTCCCAATAGGCTATGTCGCCAATCCCGTGGCAACTTTGTATAGATATTTAATTCAATTAATTAATAATTTATATTTAATTATGAAATAAAGGTATCACATACAATACCATGTTGTAAGCGCGTATAGTTTTTCCATAGACCCTCTCCACAATTTCATTGCGCTGATCTTCAAGAAACAGTTTTAGAGCTTGGAGCTTCACAATGCACTTTTCAAGGCTGATTCCAACTGTTTGCAAATACTTTTGTGTGAGATTAATTTCTTCCAGGACTTCACACCAGAAAGAAAGGTAACTCAAAAAAGAGAAATCACATACAGCAGACAGCAAAATCTGAGCTGATCCTCTTGTGTCCACATTTTCTTTGGGATCGCACAGTACTTCAAGGGTTGAGGTCAGCTCTTCAAAATTTGCCTTCACTGGTTTCACAGCTTCATAATGAGCACTCCATCTTGTCTGGGAAAGTCTATTGACTGTCATGCCTACATTCTCCATCAGCACTTCCCATCGATGAGTTGAGAATGAAAAGAAGGAAGAGACTCTCTCCAAAGTTCCAAAAAAGTCACACATGAAGAAACGCTTCCAAATGAGTGCACTCCGCAAAGGTTCAGAGAATGATTTGCACAAGGCACAAACAAAGCCTTGGGATTAATCTCTCTGAACTTTGACTGAACACCACCATGAATCCCAGCCATAGTTGCAGCGTTGTCATATCCTTGACCAAGGCACAGGTTTATGTCCAGTCCATCTCTCTCCAGATGTCTCAGGATATCCCCTGTGAGCTCAGCAGCAGTCTTTCCGGCAAAAGGGAAAAAGCCCAAGAGTGATTCCTTTACTTCAACTTTGTCACATTCAATATGGACGTATCTGATCACTTCGTTTGTAAATTTTGTATTGCCAATAAAAATAAAAAATTATTTTATAGTGGAAATTAACATTAAGCTGTTGTAATAGTTTTAACATTTTTAAATGTTTTTTATTACTTTGGCGAATTTTTCATTTGGTTTGAAAACTTGTACTGGTATTTCAACTCTCCCGATGGCACCCCCCTCCTGGCTGTCACCCGGGCGGACCGCCCCCCTCGCACCCCCCTTAGTACGCCACTGGAGGGCTGTCATATTAAATCGAACCAGTCAACAATTTTCAAGAATATAACATTTTCATTTTAAATAGTACCTACATATAGCATAGAAATGGGCTAAATATCAGATTCACGACAGTGATTTTCACACCTAACATAATTTAGACCTTATGTAAGTTATTCATTATTAAATTAGGTTAGGTTAGATTAGGTTTAGGTCACGATTTTAAACTCATCATTGTCGTGAATCTTAAATTTTATCTAGAATTGCACAAGGATTTAGGACTAAATTATAGGTATACAATTATATATATATATATATATATATAAGCAAACAACCACAGGGAAAAGGAAAATGAAACGCGAAATCCGAGCGCTTTCGTGATATATTCATATCTTCAAAGACAAGAAAGATATATATATATATATATATATATATATATGGGATGAATTTCACAATTAGACACGTTTAAGCTCTCGTTAAAAACAGGGATATAATCGAAAGGAATATTCTAGAATGTGCATTTATCCATTTTAAAAATAATTTCAATAACAGTGCGGGAATGTATAAACTTGACAATATCTTGTTAAAATTCCTTTTGCCTCTAATCAACTCTTGTTATTCTTGTGTTAATCTTTGTTTTTCTGTCCCGTTGTATATATTTTTGGTCATCTTGCCTCCACCCTTCATTCCCTGACGAGGTGTACTTCTGAATACACGAAAGGCCTTGGAATCATTTTTCTTTTTCCTTGTAGGTTTGCATCATATATATATATATGTGTATATATATATATATATATTCATTCTAGGAAGTCGCATTAATTCATTTAATGAATATTCCATTTATCTACGAAACTATAACGTAATAATTTCAGGTTTACTAAAAATAGGATTTATAAATAAAAATAATGATGTAATTTTCAATAAAGTTTGGTTGGGGCAGAATTCTCGAAGTTTCTACCGTTTTCTCTCATTTTCGAGGCTTCGTTTTCTTCGTATATAGAGAGGAGAAACTCTCTCAGTCTCAGTTGCAGCCAAACCCTCAGAGAAGGTAGTTCACTCACGTAACTGCAATACATCACCACAGCAGACGACACACTTCTGTCAATTTTTTATTTGGTTAAATTAATCCATTTTCAAGTATCAGAATGGAAACTATATTTCCTTCCTCAGAGACGCGACCGATTTCCTTTTGAAGGTCATCATTTAGGATCATATTGGAATTGTCCATTTCCTGTGCACGGTGAGGATTTCCATTCATTCTGTGATCCCTCCTCACACTTCGTCAGAAGATGTCCTTCCGTCATTCGCCGTGGACGATATTTTCAAAGAGAGAAATCCGACACACAACAAACTTCTTCCAAAGAAACTTCGTCAGAAGAAAAGAAGTCACACGAACAAAATTCTTCGAAAGACGCTTCGTCAACGAAGGCAAAAGCAAACGAAGAAAAGAAGGAACATATTCTTCAGTCAAGGGACAACTCCAATTTCACAAGTCTTGTAAATCTTCGAGAAATATTCCCTTCGTTCGATAAATTCAATCCATTCTCCGAATCTCCTGAAGAAGATCAGTTCCAAGTAAATGTAAACCTTCGAGGATGTGACCCTGACAAAATCAAAGTGGAAGTGAAAGATGGGCTTCTTAAGGTGGAAGGACGAAAGGACTCTCCCGACGGAAACTTCATCTACGTCAGACACGAACAAACAATCCCAAAGGACGTTCGTGCATCCAGTTTAAAAGCGTCGTTGTTCCCTGGAGGAAAGCTGAAAGTTCGTCAGGTTCAGAAGAGCGACAACATTCCAGTGGCGATTGTAAGTGAAGAGGAGACTAAACAACCTACAGAATTCAATGAAAATCAAAGCCAACAAACGAAAGAGGAAGAGAACAAAGACTGAAGACTACCTTCATAGCGATTAAGATGTTAATAAAACGATCCTTCTGTGTTATAAAAGTACACAGTTTGTCAAGTGTTCTTTATCCTAAATAATAAGTATTAACCATTATTATATTTTTGTATGAATTTAGTTTGTATTGTATTTTATAGTTTTATTAAGTATTTAATTATGTTCCTTATCTACGAAATTATATAATCTAATTGTATTAATAAAAGTAAAAGATACTGAATTCTTTTGATAAACATTTCATTTCTTCATGAACAACTGTCAATCGTACGGGTAATAAATATTGCTTAAACTACAAACAAAATGAACATGGCAGGGAAGAATTCCACTTCAAGAGCATTTATGGTGAGAAGATAAATCTTACAATAAAAATAAATTTTTAGTTAAAAACCTATTTAGAAAAATATAGAAATAAAGCCAAAATATTTACGATGAAAGTTCCGCAGACATGAAAGACACTAAAAAGGAATAAGACCGTTTAAATGTTGGAAACTTACTTGGTAAAAATTGTGAAAATTAAAAAAATTAAACGTGCTTCAAACTTACAAATTAAAACTGTAAAAGAACATCCTTTGTTGAGAATATAAACATTTTTAATGTGGAATATAAAACATGAAAAAACAGTAAAATCTTTGTAAACTGGTACAATTTTTGTACATTGTATATACATTATATGATGGGAAGAAAAAGGCAAATAAAATGGGATTCGAACTCGGGTCGTAGGATTTCAGAGTCCGTGCGCCATCCCTTCACTTCGTGCAGAACTCTGATACCATGCGACGTACGTCACATTTACTCCTCGGGACCTAGAACTCAGTGAAGCCTAAAACTTAAGGACCAAATTAAATAAAATGAACAGTCCAATTGACAATAACTTATTTTATGTTAAAATTATTATAAAAAATAAAAATTATATTTATTTTATAAATAAAAAATTATCATTCATTCATTCATTTCCATTTGATTGCCTTTCTCTTTTCCATTTAATTTAAAGTGTAGTTATTGCACTTAAAATGCATTTACAATATTAAATAGGATTAAAATATGAAGTAACATCTTATACTCTAAGTTATGGAAGATTACACCTATGTATCCTTGTCAGGGCCGGATTAAACATGGTGCAAATGGTGCAATTGCACCGGGAACCCCCCAATTTTGGGCCCCCCTTCCCACAAGAGTTTCGGGTAGTTCAAAAAATATTTACTTGGTATTCCCAAAATGCATTAACCAATATAGTTTATATTTTTGCATTCTGAATATTGCAAAGTGAATAATGGCTAGCTAACCAACTGTCAAAAAAGAACCCGAAAATCATGATCACTAATGAAAAAGGGCTCTTGACAAAGACAGGTCTAGTTATCGATCCGTGAGGGACCAAATGTAGGTAAATTTTGTGAAAATAAAATGCAAACAATTTTTACATATTTTTAAATCACAGAAACTCTCAATATGGAGTTAAAATTTCATAAACTAAAGCTAGCACGAAGCGAAATCCATTCACCAACCAGTCCAGATTTATTAAATAAGAGAACTAACTAAAAGACAGTCATAGTATATAGTCTAGTGGTGGACCGGATATCCGCATCATTTTTAACATCCGCATCCACACTTCTGACTGCAGATATTACCTCTAATAAATTATGCGATTTGCAATTAAATTAGCTTATAAAGTAGCTTATAAGGCCCAGTCATGCACATTTCATGTAAAGTATTAATTATTAATGAACAACTAAATATATAAACCTCAAAATATAAATACCTGGTAACACAGAAAATTGAATGAAACTTGTTTCATTGAATATTCTGTGGCTGAAACTCTTGAGAAAGGTATTATTTTTATCATAATGAAAACATTAATATTAATTTTAAATCTTATGCATTGCCTGCCATAATAGTAATATCACGAAATTTGAAAAATTATCTTATATATTCATAATTCTATATTATATTGATAGATTAACTAAATATGCATCCGCGGATATTGAAATTAAAGATCCGCATCCGCAGATGTTGAAAAACTGACATCCGGTCCACCACTAGGCCTATATACTATTACTTTACGAGGTTCGGGCTGGTTAACAGATTTAACTTACACGTATAAAAGAGTTAATTTTCACGTGATAGTGTCCCTAACATCAATCTTGTACTTGTATAAAAATTGATAAAAAATATAATTTATGCTCTACTTGGTATCATTTACTTTAATGGAATAATTCCAATTTGAAAGCGAAGAGTTCAGCTTTGTCAGGGGAATAGACGGCAACTGAACCGTCGAAATGGAAATGAGGAGGGAAAGACGAGCAAGTAAAGTTGTTGGGGGAGGTTCTTAGCTAGATGTCAGAAAGAGCGAGAAGAATTAGAATTGGACAGGTTTCACATTTTTGTCGGATAAAAGAATTTTTGGCGATTAGAAGATGATCCAAAGGCCGAATCAGAGCGATATGACAGGAAACAGATAAAAGATTGTGGTCGGAGGAGTACAACAGAGAAAAAAGTTTGACAGAGTAAAAGAAGGATAAGAGGTGAGAAATAAATGCAGAATGTTGGGCCTATCTCCAAGGCAATCGGGCGTACGAGTAGGGTGCTATACAATCTGTTCTAGGTCATTCAGGATAGAAAAGTTGTAAGCTAGTTCTCCAGAGATGTAAGTGAAATGGGAGGAAAGCCAAAGATGGTGGTGAACATTGAAATCTCGTAAAATGGAGATTTCAGCAAAAGGAAAGTGGGATATAATTGGAAGTGAGGTCGTCAAAGAATTTTGGATAGTCAGTAGAATTAGGAGAAAGGTAGACAGCGCAGATGTATTTCGTTTGAAATTCGCATGTAAGACGTAACTAGAAAGTGTAAAATTCGTAGGATTCGAGTTCAGGGATACGAGAACAAGTTAGATCATTACGTACATATATGCAACATGCCAACATCCACCTTTGAGGTGAAATTAAGTAAAGAGAATGTAAGAGGGTACAGAAAAGAGGTTGCTGTCAGTCGTCTCAGACACCTGAGTTTCAGTGAGGAAGAGAAGGTGAGGTATAGAGGAGGAGAGGTGGTGTTCAACAGATTTAAAATTTGAAGAAAGGGCACGCATGTTGTAGAAGTTTACGAAAGTGAATCACGCAAAGGCCCAGAACACCTCGAATGGGCGGTAGCAGATCCAGTCTCGCTGACCGAGTCTACGTTCCCGGTATCGGCAGCGGAGGATCTTGAATTGAGGCCATTTATGGTCTCCTCCCCAGGGGACCCCGAGGCTTCCGATGTTGTTGCCATTTTTTTTTTTTAATTTTGAAAAGATTATGTAGTGTGTAAGATGCATGTATACGTCACTATACTCGTATGTAGTGAAGCATAGGGAGAGAAATGTGTGTCTTTAGAGCACGCTTGACTGCTTACAGGGTACATGAGACAAAGGAAAAAATCAGCTAAGGAGGACAGTGATAGGAGAAACAGGAGTTCCAGCAGTCCCTGTCTTGTCTAACGTCCTCTCCGGAGTATAGGCGTTAGATTGGAAAATGTTTTCTAAATTTAATGCGATACATGTGCTTGCTTTTTCTCTATCACTTTATCATTATCTGGTGTCACACTAATTATTGTTAATTAATGGGAAAAGGTTGGACAAATTTCAATCATTCGGTCGTTATCGGTGCTGATTTTTGATAAACAAAACAAACAAAAACAAAACATCTTTATTGCAGATCATTCACACTCTATAGCCACTTAACCTAACATACAAGAATAATCTTATCATACACTGAACTTAATCAAAAATAAGGCCAACATCCACTTAACCTAACATACAATACAAAACTAAGGCCAGCATAGCCATTTAACCTAACATACAAATACAAAAATAAGGCCAGCATAGCCATTTAACCTAACATACAAGTACAAAAATAAGGCCAGCATAGCCATTTAACCTAACAAACAAATACAATCTTATTATAACACTTAATATACATATACAATCTTTGCTACATTACAAAAATAAGGTATTGTAAACCAGCAGCTGTCTGAACCAAGACTGCCATATAGGTGAGAAGTACACAGTATCTGAAGACAGGACATTGCACGCATTACAGCTCTTTTGGACCCTAGTAATGAAATTACGAGTATATATATTCTTCCGGATTAACATTTGGCTAGTAGGTAGATTACGCGTAGTAAACATAAAACTGGTACTGCACCAATTTGGTTCCCTACATAGCATACGGAAAATATTATTATAAGCAACAGAGAGTTTATTCATAGCAATTTTTGTATAGTTCCACCACAGATGGGATGTATACAATGCAGTACAGTAAGTTCTAAAAAGATAAGTTTTAACTGATTCTGAGCACATACCAAATTTCCTTATTAGTATGTTACCCAGTACATACAGCTTTTTACGTTGCCTCTCAATATAAAGTTCATCTCGCAGCTTGTGAGTAATTATAAGACTTAAGTATTTACATGTGTCCTTGACATGTATTGTCTGACCATTCATTTCAAAAGACCCACTTGATATATGTTTCAGTAGATTACACCTAAAAATCAAAATACAACTCTTTGCCGCATTATAGGTGATGTTATTTTCTATACCATATTGTTCACATATCTCTATAGTACTCTCAGCCCATGGGGAGAGGCAGACATATCAACTCTCACGGATTTTAAATCTCAAACTCCCTTATGTGGGATATGTTTCCAGTTATCAAAATCAGGCACACGCAAAATCTCACAGATTTTCATACTTCATGGTTGACGTCTCTGGAGAGGGTGACAGAACAAGGTCATCAGCATACATTGAATGATTAATTTTTTCCTTTCCAATGACACAGCCAGGGCATACAGTTTTTAATTCATTGGTAAGGTCATCCATGTATATACAGAAAAGATAGGATGATAATATATCCCCTTGCCTAACACCATTAGTTACCTTAAAACCTGGTGATACAGTGCTTTTCCATCTTACAAACATGGTCTGCTCTGTATACCAGAATACAAGTATCCTAAGTATATATTTAGGTACCCCTCGACACAAGAGTTTCTTGAAAAGTTTGTGTTGGTTAACTTTATCGAATGCTTTTGATGCATCCAAAAAACAGGAATATACATTGCTACTTGACATCTTGCACTTTAGGACGGCTTCCTTTAACATATAAATACACATGTCCGCACCATGTTATGACTAATTGTCATAAGTCTCCAAGTAAATAGGCCTGCTTATTCTATTATAAATTACATATTCTAACACCTTAGAAAGTATACTGGCAAGTGCTATTGGCCTATAATTATTCTTATCACAGATACTAGCACCCTTATTTTTAACAACTGGCAACAATACAACTGACAAAATGGACTGTGGCAAGTACCCATGTATCATACAGCTTATGAACACATTGCAAGCATAGGTATTGTACGAGGGCTACAACATTTTAAATGTTCTGCTTGTATGCCATCTAGGCCACAACTTTTATCATCATCTAACTTATGAATAGCCTTCCAAATTTCTGAGTCATTAATTAGAAACTCCTCAGTGTGTTCTACATTTAGGCATATATTTAGTCTAACGCGCCCCCACCCCAAGACAATTAAATAGAGTTTCATAATGATTTTTTCACAGTTCTACGATGTTTTTTACACCATGTACACCCTCTATTACATTTGGTAAGGTAAGATTACTATTGTTAATTTTATTAACCTCCTTCCAGAATTCCCGACTGGAAGCATTGCTATTGCCTAATTTTCTGGCTAGAGATTCTCTACGAAGATTCTCTTCATTTTTCTTTGTAAATCTAAGAGCACCCTTGAATTTAGCACGAGTTCTATTTTTCAGTTGGAAGAGTTCCCCCTGCTTAGGTTTCCCCATAGCAACCCATTTCAAGAGTACATTTTTAGCTACATCATACAAATTAGCACAGTATTCTTATCACCCTGAATTGACATTTACTTTTCCACATTTTTTATTCTTAAAGCTACTTCCACTCGCAGCCTTAATGGCATGTACAAGCTCACCGTAATACTTATTTTAGAGATCTATATGTTTTAGATCATCACAGGAGCGATTCCTACAAGCCAAAGCTTCAGCAAGAATCCTCACAAGCCTTAGCAGTGCATCAGTCTGCATTGTATAGTGATCTACTCCAGAGTGGCTAAGATTTGACCAGTTAACCTTATAGTAATCAGCATTATCACAGTCATTGTCTAAGTCAGGTGCTATCATACAATCAAGCTCTATTACAAGTGGGATATGATCAGATAAACATTCTCAGCAGTGAAACTTATCAAAAATCAGTACCGATAACGACTGAATGATTGCAATTTGTCCAACCTTTTCCCATTAACAACAAAGTGATAGAGGAAAAGCAAGCACATGTATCACATTAAATCTAATACAACTTTTTCCAATCTAACGATTATACACAAATATATACGTTCGTTCTTATACTTAAGAATTTAATTAGGTCTACCATAAATACTTGGCTCGCAAATTGCTTTCGATGTCGACAATAGTCCCGAGATAAAATAAAAATAAAGTTATCCATCATTGCTTTAGAGTTAGACAATATAATAACCGAAGATCAGTTGGAAAATCCATACCCAGGATGTTGGGCAGAGAAAGTGGCAGAAATGTGTAAATTATATAAAGTAACATTAATTAGAGGCCTTGAAAATGATGAAAAAAAGGGACTTGAAGAAAAGTGTATGACAAAAAATTAATGAATATTTACAGAAAGAACTAATAAAGAGGAAAACAAAAATGAAAAACTAAGATTCATTGATGAATTTAAAAGAAAATCATATATTGAAAATATGAAAGAAAAGGATAAGAAGATTATAATGGAAATCTGATTAAATATGGTAAAGGTGAAAGAAAACTATAAAGGAAAATATAAGGACGAAGTGTGAAGTACGCAGGAGAGAGAACACTTGTTTCATTGTGAAAAACTAAGAAACATAGTTGGGGTTGATGATGGGAGTAGAGAATAAAAATAACAAGAAAGTATCAAAATTTATATAGTAAAAGTAATGGAAATTAGGAGGAGACTGCTAGACAGTTAAAGTATAAGTAGTAATAGGAGATACAGTGTAGAGGATCTGCACCGGAAACGTGTGCTGATCCGCAGGATCAAGCTAGCAAATTCTGGAACCTTTAGACAACGAGTCACTTAAATTTTATTGCAGCTTCACAGATTCTGACTTACTTTTGATGTGAAGTTCAAAATCTTGGTGGCTGCATTCTTTCGTGAATTTGTTGACCGTGGCTCTTTTCTGGTTTTCAGAGAAGTGTATTAAAATAGGATCATTTCCATTCTATGGCTGCCGCCCAAATTTAATATGCATCTGCATGTTCATTAATTGATTATTACCTTCGAGTACAATTCAATACGTTTTAAGTTGGAGAAAATAATTTTTATTAAGAAAAAGTGAGTATTTAGTCAGTTTTACTTTTTAGAATTTTGGAGGAAATTGGAACCGTCATGTAACACTTCAATGAATGTCTTTCCCTTTGTATCTTTGCCTCCACATTAGTTAGTTATGTTCGGTTAGGTTAGGTTAGGTTAATTGACAATGTAGTGTCAGCTAATTGGGATCCCTGCGGTCCCCCAATTACTGGGGAGTCTTATTCAGTCAATAAAACTATAGAAAAGAATGCAGCCATGAAAATCTTAAACTTCACAAGTCTTGATACAATAGGTTCGGATGTGAAGTTCAAGATTTCCCCTGCTGCGTTCTTTTCTAGCTAAAGCCCTGCGGACCCATTTAGCTAGACCTGCGGTGCTGGGGCCTTCGGCCCTAGTAATTAGGATGCTGCAATGGGTTCGGATGCGAAGCGCAAGATTTTCATTACTTGTTCTTTTCTGCGGTCCCCTAGTTACTGGGGTTGTCAATTGCTAAGCTTCACAAAAGTTTCTCGTGAACTTAAAGTAAATACAGTAAGTTTTCACTGCCTTAATTTCTTTTCAAAATCTTCGATACCCGATTTCAGCTTTTGAAATAATTTTTTTGACAAACTGCGTCAATTATCATCATACATTATAGATTCATTTTCCTTGATCAGATCTGCATATGGAAGGATTGTTTAGAGCAGGCTTACGGGAGACGAAATTGGAGGATACGGTGTACGACAGACCAAGATGGAGACGACTCACCTTAAACAGCGACCCCATATAAAAATGGGATTAATTATGCTGAGGGAGAAGAAGATCTGCATATTATAATTATTTTAATTTTAATAACATTCTTATAATTACACAAAGGCGTTCTAAGATTATAGAGAGATTTCATAATACTGTAGTAATAAAAAAGTTCCATTTACTCGAGCAAATTGGATGTATACAGCATATCCAATTCGTCTGGGATTCTTTAGTATTACCTGCACTTATTTGCCCCACCCGCCAACCCTTAGTTAACTGCTGTCCACTGAACTAAACGAGATTGCTAAATATATGAATAGGGCTTAATGGGGCGTGTACTGCGTTATGATTTGGATTCGGATGGCTGTGGAAATTATTTGGAATAGTTCATGGTTACTAAACTCGTCTTGCATCTTACTTTTGCCTCAGATTACGTTCACTCAAACCTCTCCATGAATACTAAGAAATTATTCAGTAATGACACTTCCCTTTATTATCAGGGTTGCTTCTACCTTGAGAAACGAGATTTTCAGAGTATGCATGATTGCGAGCAGAGATGAACAGTACACTGCGTTCCAAATTATTAAGCAGATTACATTTTCTCCAATGTTTTCAAAAGTTTTTCACCGATTTCAATGAAATTTGTAGCAAATAATCACTATATATATAGCAGCAATGATGGTATTCATTTCGATAAAATATTTTGATAATTAAAAATAATTCTCATTTTATTGAAAAATATGTAAAATATTATGTTCCGAATTATTAAGCAAGTATTCTATTTACAGATCTAAATGGTGAAAATGGGTAAGAAGGATGATTTAACACTGAGAAAAGAAAAATAGTCAAGTTACTCGCTGAAAATATCTAATCTATTGAAATTGCGCAGCAGTTTGGCAGAGCTTATCGAACTGTAAACAAGTTTGTAGCGGAGGGTACCAAATTGAGGCAGCGAAGTGATAAAGGAGCTACAAGAAAAGTGACAAGGCGGCAGATATCTGTAATTAAGCGCAAATTGCAAAGCATCCATTGTCCTCAAGTAAAGAGGTTTTTGAGCAGGCTGGCATACATAATGTACCTAGAACATCTCGATGTGCAATGCTCCAAACAATTGACAAGACGTGTAAAACCTACGATTCAGTCACCATTATTTTATTTTATTTATTTTTTAAAATAAATAAAATAAAATAATGGTGACTGAATCGTAGGTTTTACACGTCTTGTCAATTGTTTGGAGCATTGCACATCGAGATGTTCTAGGTACATTATGTATGCCAGCCTGCTCAAAAACCTCTTTACTTGAGGACAATGGATGCTTTGCAATTTGCGCTTAATTACAGATATCTGCCGCCTTGTCACTTTTCTTGTAGCTCCTTTATCACTTCGCTGCCTCAATTTGGTACCCTCCGCTACAAACTTGTTTACAGTTCGATAAGCTCTGCCAAACTGCTGCGCAATTTCAATAGATTAGATATTTTCAGCGAGTAACTTGACTATTTTTCTTTTCTCAGTGTTAAATCATCCTTCTTACCCATTTTCACCATTTAGATCTGTAAATAGAATACTTGCTTAATAATTCGGAACACAATATTTTACATATTTTTCAATAAAATGAGAATTATTTTTAATTATCAAAATATTTTATCGAAATGAATACCATCATTGCTGCTATATAAATTCAGAGCTGGGCACTTGCGGTTTTTTTTGCGGTACTGCGGTACTACCGTGTTGGTCGGTACCGCGGAAAGTACCGCGGGAAATTTGAATGCGGTAGCGGTACTGCTGTACTTTCAGCGATCCTTTGCGGTACTGCGTTATGCGGTACCGGTTTGGTAGTGCGGTAGTAGTACCGCAGTACCGCAAAAAAACGGGCAAAAAAACGCAAGTGCCCAGCTCTGAATTATTCTGGTCCATTAACACCCAGGTACAAGCAGCAGCGTGTTGAATGGGCGCGTCAGTATGTGAAAACAGATTTTAATACTGTATTGTTCACCGATGAATGAAAAGCAACCCTTGAGGGCCTTGATGTTTGGTCAAGATGGATTGCTGAGAGCCAATTTCTACCATCGAGATTAAGACGCCAACAAGGTGGAGGTAGTGTCATGTTTTGGGCAGGATTGATAGGCAATGAAGTAACTGTCCCATACAGAGTGCCTGATGGTGTAAAAATGAATGCCCAGTCTTACACAAACTTTCTAAAAGAAAACCTCATTCCATGGTAGAGACTGACCCTTAGCAATCCATCTTCTTGACCAACCATCAGATCCCTCAAGGGTTGCTCTTCATTCATCGGTTAATAATACAGTATTAAAATCTGTTTTCACGTACTGACGCGCCCATTCAACACGCTGCTTCTTGTACCTGGGTGTTAATGGTGACTGAATCGTAGGTTTACACGTCTTGCCAACTGTTTGGAGGATTGTACACCGAAATGTTTTTGGTACATTATGTATGCCAGCCTGCTCAAAAACCTTTACTTGAGGACAATGGATGCTTTGCAATTTGCGATTGATTACAGATATCTGCCGCCTTGTCACTTTTCTTATAGCTCCTTCATCACTTCGCTGCCTCAGTTTGGTACCCTCCGCTACAAACTTGTTTACAGTTCGATAAGCTCTGCCAAACTGCTTCGCAATTTCAAGATTTTAAATTTCCAGCGAGTAACTTGACTTTCTTTTCTCAGTTTGTGTTAAATCATCCTTCTTACCCATTTTCACCATTTAGATCCGTAAATAGAATACTTGATTAATAATTCTGA
>JAJOZX010000841.1:610000-717500 GCA_023014485.1 Bathynomus jamesi
TATTTATCATCAAATACAGTTTAGTATTGTCCTACTTTAGCTCAGCAATTAGTACAAAATGACCTGTCCTTTTAATTTTTTACTCAATTATAGTAGATGTTACCTATTTAATACAACTTAACTAGCGTTAATGACTTTCTACCAATAAAGTTAAAATGTAACAATACTGTAAACCTAATCTACCTTGAGGTAGGTCAACTTTTTATAGGTTTGCTGTAGGTTATGTCAAACATACAAATTTCAATTAGCCAAGGTTTACCCGAGTTTCAGAGAACTAACCTTGGTAACCTGTTTTGCTTCCACCTGAACTGTTCATTCTGATGATGGTCAGCTTGTTGCCTCCACCCTAGACCTACAACTTAATATCTCACCACAGGTGATCAGAAATTACAAAGCCCTAACCCAGACTGGATCCCACAACCTCCTAATCAGAAGACCAACATCTTAGCCACTAGGTTACCAGGGGACCCATTTATCTACCAACTAATTTTTTGTATAGAGGGATGAACATAGAGAATATATTTAAATCAGAATTTATCAGTGCAATGAAATGACTGACCACCAATAAACTCTTCCTAAATACCAGTAAAACAAGTTTCATGATTTTAACAAATAAAAGAAATGTGTATCTTTAACTTAATGTTGATGAAATTGCTATAAAGAAGTGTACTGTAACAAAATTTCTTGGTGTAATGCTAGACAAAAATTTGCAGTGGAGTGATCATGTAAATTATATGGCAAAAATGTTTGAAGGAGTGTTGCTATAATGTTTAAACTTAGAAATGTAGTTCCCAAATGGGTTTTGTTAACTCCTTATTATACTCTTGTTCGTCCTTATATAACATACTGCACCCTTGTTTGGGGGAAACTCCACTAACAACATAATGCCAATTTCCTTGATCATTCTAGTAGATTATTTAAAGAGCTAAAACTACTAAAGCTCGATGATGTAACCAAACTGGCACATTTTATTTTTATTTACGAATGTAAGAACAAAATCATTAACTTACAATGGGTAATAGATATTTTGTAACTCAAGAAAGCCACTCGTATCAGAACAGAAATAGATCAAAGCATGTTATACCTAAATTTATGAGGTTGTAACAAAATCTGCTCAATCAGAAAACAGATGATAGATAACAGAATAACCTGAAGATAATGTGAAATAGTTTTAGAAATGTTGCAAAATACACACAGCAACAGGTTCGCAAAGGTTTTATGACACAGAATGACTTAGGCTAATGAATATTTTCTCTGGTGTTTTTCATAGTTACAACACCACCCCTACGATATTACAGTAATTGAAAAAACATGGAGCCCACGAAAGAGCATATTCAACATGTTATGCTGTATGGGTTCCATAAAGGATGTAATGCTAGTGAATCCGCAAAAAACATTGAGAGAGTTTATGGAAATGATGTGAGTGAATGGATGTGTAGGAGATGGTTTGAGAAGCTCAGAAATGGAGACTTCAGTCTGAAA
Source organism: Bathynomus jamesi (assembly GCA_023014485.1). NCBI lineage: Eukaryota > Metazoa > Arthropoda > Malacostraca > Isopoda > Cirolanidae > Bathynomus > Bathynomus jamesi. The sequence continues at coordinate 611,483 of JAJOZX010000841.1, forward strand.
GATTACACCAGTACACATTTGAAAACTTGTCGATCGATTTTTACAAACTAGTTGGTGATTCTATATAATTTGAGTGCGCTGATCTAAAAAAATATAGTTAGTTTTTCCCTATCACGTATGGTTTTCTTACTACAGGGTGTGTCATAAATCCCCCATTTATCCCCAAATGTGAACCATCTTATCGAGACCAACATTGGATTGCACATGCTAAACCATAAATTTTGTTGTTATAGACTACAGTCAGGGATGGGGAGTCGGCCAAAAACAACCGACTCCCGAGTCGGTATTTTTAAAAACCAACTCTGACTCCCGACTCTTTCCTTATCATGCTGATCTACAACCTTATAAATATTGGGATGTTTGTTTCGTAGTTGGCGTTTCAAGTTTGAGGCTCTAGTTGGAGCATTAGCATGTTTCCCAGTGTAAGCACTAATTTTTGCATTACACTCTTTACCATCCTTTTCTACTTGACAAATAAAAATACTTTCATCCTCATTTAGCTTAAAATATTGAAAGACTGCTGATTTTCTACTAGGCCCATGACTCATTACTAATAGGGGCTAATTAAATTAATAATTAATATATTGCTAATTTTTATATGGTACCTAGTATCCTAAAATAGAAATATGAAATTCATTTGCTAAGATTTACCAGAACAATAAATCAAATGTGGAAATGTGAATCTAGAATTAGTTCAGGAAGATATTTATTTAGGGCAGAGTAGTATTCTGGTAAATTGTTGGCATATAGAAATTGAATCAAAGAGTCGGGAGTCGGTCGTTTTTACCGACTCCCGACTCCCCACCTCTGACTATAGTAACGCTTACATAATAATGTAGGGTAAATATATATAACAACCAGTCCCATTCCCAGCAAAATACTCTCTCCCCTCCCATCAATGGGTGGTTAACATTTGGGGACAGATGAAGTATTACAACACCCCTTGTAGCACGAAATCTTTAGGTGATAGAGTAAAACCTAATTAAAGCAGAATTAAATAGCTCCTAGCTCTTGGACAAGCATTATTGCTTGTTTATGAAAGAATAAAAAAATAAAGAAACAAAATATATTTACCTTCTTTACTTGCAAACATTTCAGGACTTATTCCAAAGACTTAAGACTACGAAGGTAGATCTGACTAATGACGACTAAACCGGTGCTTCGTTGATGTTTTCTTATGCTGTGCGTTAGGCTGATCTCGTTGCAGACACCAGCAGTAATCCACCACCATATTTGTATGCCATCTTCCTTGATATCTTCTTTCCATGGTTTTGATGTCCTGGTGAAATCATTCCCCTTGCTCCTCACTGACATCTCCGAGATTTTCAAGAAAATGGTCAAGATGCAAAATAAGAAGTGAACTTTCAGGCTCATGTTGCAGCCTAAGGCGCAAAACTTTTTAAGCATATTTTCCACCAGTCTTTCATAATTTTGGCTTTTGTAGTTTCCCAAGAAGTTTTCAACAACATCTTTGAAACCAAGCCATGCTTCTTTTTCTTTATTGGTCATTGTGTTCAGGAAATGATCATCTGTCAATAACTTTCTAATCTGAGGACTTATAAAAACACCTTCCTTTATTTTCTCGTAGCTAATCTTTGGATATTTTGAACAAATATACTTGAAACACTCACCTTCTCTATTCAATGCTTTGACATAATGCTTCATCAAGCCTAACTTAATGTGCAAGGGTGGTAGGAGGATTTTATTTGGTTCACTAGATGTTCATGTAAAATGTTCTTTGATCCTGGGGTAAGATTCTCTCTAGGAGGCCAAGTTTTCCTCTTCCAGTGCTGGTCACGTGCTTGACTATCCCATTCGCAGATGAAACATGGCATCTTAGTGTATCCTGATTGCTGCCCAAGTAACATGCAAAGGACTTTGAGATCCCCACACAATATCCATCTGTGATTTTGATACTGAATTTTTTCCAGAAGCAGTTTCATGTTATCATAGGTCTCTTTTAAATGAGTAGAATGGGCCACTGGGATTGATGCATATTTGTTACCATTGTGCAGTAACACTCCTTTTAGACTGGTTTTAGAGGAATCTATAAACAACCTCCAGTCACTGGTTTGGTATTCGATGCCTAGCTTGCACACTAATCCTGTGATGTCCTTGCGAGATACCAAGGGACCATCATCTTCGAAAAAAGGCACGAAGTCTTTCTCATGATTTCTGTACCAAGCGAAGTATGTGTCGGATGCCAATAAATTGTTCTCCTGCAATCTAGACCCCAAAAGTTCTGTAGAGTCCTTAGGCAGATTCAAATCCCTGACTAAGTCATTTAGTTCAGCTTGGGTTAATGGTTTAGGATCTCGGTCAGCTGATGGCTGTTCATAAACATCATCATTGTCTGGATTTGGAGCCGAATCAGAATCTGAATTGTATTGATCCAGACTCTCAGGTGGGTGAGGAATAGGAACTTCTGGACCATGGGGTACCGGCCTTATTGCAGATGGAAGACTTGGGTATTGAAGGCTCTCTTTATTCTTTGCATTATAACCTTTAACATTGCAAGAACAGAAGTAGCAGTCGTCGATATGGTTTCTAGGATCGCGCTATACCATAGGGATTCCAAATGGCAAACTTTTCTTTTTACCTTTGCTCCAATTCCTTAGTGCCGCAACACACGTAAGACAAACCTTGTGTGGAGCCCAACTTTTGTCTTGATCTCCTAATTTAATTCCAAAATAAGCATGATAAGCTCTCTTAATGAAAGTCGTTACATTTGTCCTTTGTTTTACAACAACATACTGACCACAAATATAACATGTCTGGACTATGGGTACATCCTCTAGAAGCCATTATTAAAATTTTAAAGACGTAATGTTAGAATTATCTATCTGAAAAATATGAAAAAACGAAATTAATTAAAGATAAAAAAGGTAAAAAATTACAAAATGCCCCAAAATTGTTTTGCTAATAACTTTAAAACTGTGGGTGATAGAAAAAACTGGTAGCATTTTTTAATTCAGCACAGCGAACTGCTTCAGAATCACAACTCAAAATAAAGAAATAGATTTTCATGCAGACCGGTGTTATCAACGAACAGGACGACCAAATGAGTTAGATGAAGACTTGCTGAAAGCAACAGTGGAGGAAAACCCAATGGTAACTAAGAGAACTTGGCCTGCAACTCGGCGTTAGCCATATGACCATTCATCGTCATCTGAAGCTGTTAGGAAAAGTAGTGAAAGTTGGAAAATGGGTTCCACATGATTTGTCACAAGCGAATCTTTAACATCAAATTGATATTTGCACATCACTACATTCTTGGCAACTGCAGGCACTGTTTTTGAATCGGATCGTCACTGGGGATGAAAAATGGGTCCTCTATAACAATATTAAGCGTCGACATCAGTGTCTTAGCCATGAAACAAAGCCTGAACCTCAACCAAGGAATGGACCCCATCCAAAGAAAACTTTGCTATGCATTTGGTGGGATATGCAAGGAATTATTCATTTTGAGCTTCTGCCAGATAACCAAATAATCACAGCTGAAGTCTACTGCCAACAACTACAACAACTGAAGATGGCATTACAAGAAAAACGTCCTGCACTAATTAATGACAGAGGTGTTCTATTCCACCAGGATAATGTGTGCCCTCACACTGCTCGAATCACCACTGCCCAATTGGAGGCATTTGGTTGGGAAAAAATGCCTCATCCACCTTATTCTCTGGACATCACACCTTCAGACTACCATTTATTCAGAAGTCTGCACCACCACCTAGATGGACAAAAGTTGCACTCCAGGGAAGCTATTGAAAACAAAGTGATCACTTTTTTTTAACTCAAAACCAAGGGATTTCTTTGAACATGGCATAAAAAACTTTTCTACAAGTGGGAGGAGGTTATAGAAAAAGGGAATTATATTGATGATTAATTTGTCATTATGTCATTTAATTTTTGTTGACTAAACTAAAAATTTGAGCAAAATTGTCCTTATAAGTCCTTTAATTTTTGTTCTGAACTAACTAAAAAATTGAGCAGAATATATGTTACAACCTTATAGATTGTCTTCATCTCAAATATTACCTATTTTCATTGGACAAACTATGAAATGATTTAAATGCCAATATAAAAAAAACTGAGTGTAATTTCATTTAAAACCAAGTTGAAATCAGAATTAATAATGGCATACTAATAAAAATCTAGGATTAATGTACATTACTAGTGTGTGTAATCTAGGATTAATGTACATTACTAGTGTGTGTAATCTAGGATTAATGTACATTACTAGTGTGTGTAATCTAGGATTAATGTACATTACTAGTGTGTGTAATCTAGGACTAAAAATGCATTACTGGTGATTGCTCATCTCTTATCCCTCATGTACAATACTGATTTCTTTGTATGGTATTGATATAATACCTTCCATAATGACTTTGCATTTGTTATATCGATAATTATAATTTAAGATTAATATATACCTTAATTAATAAGTCTTATTCAGGATTTATGTAGCTATTAATAATAATTTTTATATTTTATAAGAGACCAGTAAAGCCTGAAGCTTAAGGGTCAAATTAAATAAAATAAATAGTCCAGCTTCACAATTATTTATGTCAGTGTAAAACCACTATTTACTTTATTAATAATAATAAAGGTTATTCAATCCAACAGCTGGGTGAACTGAGCACCACCTGTCATCACTGGGAATTAAACCTGGGACCAATGGATTCATAGTCACCAATGTTAATCATTACACCACTGAGGCACATCTACACCTTGGGTCAATGAGCAAGTCTACCTTCAAGCAAGCTGATACAGTGCCATAAATGTAGTAATAAATTAAAAATAAAACTTACTGTATTTCTCTTGGCCACTTTCAGTTTCCATGTCCCTCCTCTGTGATTCATCTCATCTTCCCACATGGGACGGCGATCTCCACGCATCAGGTGATACGAGTATCTAGAGGATATTTCATCTACTCTGGGAATATTATTGTAGACAGACCAAAAGCTCTGGACAGTAGAAACACTATAAACTTTCTTTAAATTTGCTAAATATTCAGCAGCTGTTGACCCTCTAGTAGTTCTTTAAGAGAAAAAAAAAAATTAATTGAATTTGTTGGGAGTATTAATGCACTGCATTAATATATACAGGGTGTAACATAGTCAGGATCTATTTTTGTGAAGCACTTGGAAATTATATGGAATTCAATCATAAAATGATAGTGGTAACATTTATTAAATAATTAAGAGTAGGATTCGACGTGATGCCCATCAGTATCCCTGCACAGCTCAAATCGTTCCGCAGCATTTCTAAACACATTCTGGAGCATTTGCAGGGTTATGTTATCTGCAGCAGTTCGTATACGTAAGTTTTCAAGACTCGTAATCTTTGTCTGATAGACGTGCAATTTGATAAAGCCCCATGCAAAGAAATCTAAAGGGGTTAAATCTGGTGATCTCACTGGCCAAGGTCTGTTGCTTCCGCGTCCAATCCAGCGATTTGGAAAACGTTCATTTAGATAATCCTGAACAATTTTGGCATAGTGACAAGGAGCCAAAATTGTTCAGGATTATCTAAATGGACGTTTTCCAAATCGCTGGATCAGACGCAGAAGCAACAGACCTTGGCCAGTGAGATCACCAGATTTAACCCCTTTAGATTTCTTTGCATGGGGCTTTATCAAATCGCATGTCTATCAGACAAAGATTATGAGTCTTGAAAACTTACGTACACGTATACGAACTGCTGCAGATAACATAACCCCGCAAATGCTCCAGAATGTGTTTAGAAATGCTGCGGAATGATTTGAGCTGTGCAGGGATACATGGGCGTCACGTCAAATCTTACTCTTAATTATTTAATAAATGTTACCACTATCATTTTATGATTGAATTCCATATAATTTCCAAGTGCTTCACAAAAATAGATCCTGACTTTATGTACACCCTGTATAGGAAAATGAAAATTACATTTAATTACCTAAGTACAGAGACTTGAACCTGAAAACCAGGCACAGCTGACCTCATATAGGTTAAAGGCATGTGTACAAAGTTATCTTTCAAAACCCCAAAGAACTTGTATTGTCCTCTAAAAGTCCCCCATATAAAGCAGTTCCCTTTCTACTAAGATATAATCCATGCTTACTGTAAAGCTTCCTCCTTTCCTTAAAATTATCCCACAAATCTATGAACTTAGCTCCTTCACTACATAGCATCTTTACTTTATCATTTATTTAAGGCTAAAATTCTACTTGTAATTTCCATGCTTACCCCAACCCTTCGTGAAATGCCCACTACATAACACTTGCTCTCCCTATTTTTTAGGGTTTCTATCAATTCTCTGTACCTATTTTAACTACTACTGAATTTCTGTTCAACTTAAATCTACCCTCTTTACTCTTGCTTGTTAAATCATTTATACCTACCTACATGAATTATAATATTACCTTGGTTTTCAGGCAACTTCTTCACTACCTCATTGACTTTAGAAATATTACCTCCTGGAATACATATTCTTCTATGGGTTTTCCTTCCCTTATTGCAAAATTCATTGTTGTGATTCCTAATAATCAGGACAACCAACCATGGTAAATTCACACTGTACTGCTCATCTAAATTCCCTAGTACAATCATCCTTCATTTTGCCTCAAGAATGCATTCCTAAAAACCATCATGTAAAACAAAAATAAATTTCCCAAAGAAAACAATGCAATAATTAAGGATGTGTAGTGAATACTCTTATTTTAGTTTCAAGATAAATGTTAATTTTACCATCTTGAATTTCGGAATAGCTATAAATTCATTTTAAATTAGTTACCCATCATAATTCAATTGTGAACCACATTAATACTAATTTTATGTATATTGTATTATTTTATTGTATGTAAACATAATTAATTATATATCACAATTGTCAGTTAATTATTTATATTCAAATAATTATTTTAATCTAATACCATGTCCATTTTACAAATAAATAATAGAAATCCAAGGATTATATTTTCCATCCTTGGTACTGTCGCAGTTTCGCCTAATGGACTCAATACGGCTAGTGAGATAATCACTGGTTGGCACTTAACCAGCGGCAGTGCTTATGGCTACATCATCCAGGTTAACCTATACCGGATAGATGCGCTATGGTCCCAAGCCGTAGCTTGCCTAGGCCCGACGATGACGAAAACCAACAGATGCATTCTTGGATATAGAAACTCAATGTACTTATAAACCATTTTATTACAAAACACAACAAATAAACAGAATCACATACGCAGCAAACAGTGACAAGCAAGACCTTTACTGGACAGGAGATGGGTGAATACTGAGTGAATGCTGTCCCAGATGCTCTTTTATACTCAGTGATGAGTATAAATGAAAAAACAAAAATTAGATGTCTGGGGACTTGTAAAGTCAGCAAAAATTGAAGACAAAGAAAATTTATATTAGCTCATCTCAGGGCTGCTTAGTTTCAAGCGATGCTTTGGTCAAGGGAGAAGTGCTTAATCTTTCTATAAATTCTGAGTGAATACCTAATAATACACAAGGATAGGCCTATTCCTTCAGGTATTTAAGTGTAGTGAATGTCTATATTAATTAAACCAAATAAACTCATTGCATAACCCCATCACCTACATCAAAAGAGGCACAATAGACAGCCATATGCCCTCCAACCAGAAGCGAGAGGCAACGAAATAAGGTATGATAATTTCCTTTTTTACCATTAAGCAGCGCTAAATACTAAAGGCATATAAATTATACATTAACCAAACACACTACTTAACAAGGTCTTTTGAAGATGATCTCAAACTCTCCACCAATATCTGCTGGAAATTTCCAATGGCTGAGGGTGATGGCAATCAGACATAACCCTATTTAGTTTCTTTCACACCTGCTGCTACATTACTACTATTCTTTCTAATCTTTTTTCTTGACTAACCTTTGACTTTGTGCCATTCATTAGGCCTAACTTTACTTGGACTTGCATCCTTATCATGAACACTTTGCTTAGGTTTAACTTTACTTGGGCCTGTATCTCTGTCTCTAACACTAAAGCTAGGGTTAGGCTCAACCTCACTATATCTTGCATTAGTACCTATTTCCTGTATTAGGCTCTTTCTGGACTAACTGTAAGTAGAGTACTGTAACCAGGGGTTACTTTGACCACTGGGTTATTTGTTTTGTTTGGGAGTTTTGAAAATCTAATGGAAATTTGACTACTAGTGGAAAAAAAATTAAACAAAATGGGGCTACTTGACCACTGTTGACTTTTTATTAGTAGTATATTTAAATAAATCTAGCTAAAATAAAAATAGCACACATTTTATATGTCTCTATTGTAGTCATTGAAATTTGCAGGGTGATTACTCTTTTGATTTTTGTAGGAGTTTGGAACATTTTTAACCTTTAACAAGGGTAGTCAAAGTTGCCCTATTGCATTATCAAAAGCCTATAAGCTTAAATTATCTATACATTTCTTTTATTACCCAATGGAACAATGGCCTAAGATTATAAGATCAATTTGTGAAAATCAGAGTTATTTACCTTTTATACTTAAGAATACGAAGGTATCAGTTTGAATGAACCAAAATCATGTAATTTTTTTCTGAGCATAATTGTCTTATAACGTTTTATTAATTGATAATATAAACAAAAACTCTACATTCTCCTATTGAGTAATTTTTGCACTTTAAATGCTCCTTATATATATTTTTTTTATGTTTCATATTTTTAGAGTTACAGCCCAAAATATATAAGTATTTAAAAATGGTCAAAGTTGCCCCACTAGTCAATATTTTATTGACTTAATTCAAACTTGGTTCATCCCATGCATTTATTCTATTTTCTTGTTCCCAAGATGGTGTTGACAAGAAAGAAACTGGAGGATCATTTTTGAAGAAGAAATGAGGATGGCAACAGTAGACAGCGCCACCCACTTTTTCAACTTGGTAGAATGTGAAGCGTCTCCAAGAACAGTTCTGAATAAGGTGGTTGAAGTTCGGAAAAATTTCCAAAATGATCACCAACTGTCTGGGTGGCTTCAAGAAAAACATGGTGTCAAACCTCAGCTTCCAAACTCAACCAGATGGAACAGTCAAGACAAATGCATTGACACATTCCTGAAAAACTACCAAATACTTCATGAAATCTATTTGGAACATGAATGTGATGTTGACAAGAACATTTTTGTAATCATGAACAATGCTAGCTTCCACATGAAAGCTATGCATCTGCAGAAACAACTGCAAATTGTCTCCAGTGCACTGGACACAATGCAAAAAGATTCCTACACTTTGGTTGATGATGTGCATGTTTGGTGGAATCTCCTAGATGCTCCTGCTATACAACCTTATATGCATGAAGTCCAGAAAAGATTCAATCAATGCATAACTCTTCACCTGGTAGCATACCAGGCTCACCCAAAACACACAGGCTCAAATATCACGCCAGAACAAGAAGAATCGGCTGTTGAATGGCTTCAAGACATAAATCCAGAATATGTTGCTCCAGTAATGGCTCTATCTATTGAAGAGACAGATGTTTATCCCAAATCCACGCTTGAAAAGTGTGTCATTAATTCATTCTCTCCAGCAAAATGGTGGAAAGTGATTAAGAAGAAGAATGCCAAGACTACTAAGATTGCTACTTCACAATTTTGTCAATTTATGGCAAAAATTAGTTCATTGCCAGCAAGTTCAGTGTCAGTAGTATCTTTAGTATAAAAATACTTTAATATTTTTAAAGTTTTAATTTGAAGTATAATTTGTAATTCAGTGTTGTAATAATTGTAGTTTTAATTTGAGGTATAAAAAATTAGTATTGCCTTTGTTGAATGATTGAATATTATTTTGATCTTGGGTAGAATAGCAGTAACTATTTTATTTTTGCAACTTTCTTTAATTATTGAAATTAGTTCTTGAGTATCTACATTCTACAAACATTATGTAGTATTTTTTATTTGCTTAGCTACTGGTTTTGTTCAACTTCAAATAAAAGAAATAAATTTTAAAAAATCAACTAAATCATTATCCACATTATATTGGTAACTATTGCTTCTTCTAAGATGAAACTCTGAGATTGATCATTAACTATTTACCTAGAGATTGAATATATGTATGCATCATTGCATTGCAACATTTATGGCCCCTTGTATAGCAAAAAACAAAAATTGCTAAAAATATTTGGTGGAGAACAATAATGTTACAATGAAATTATGCAAAATATATCATTTAACCCAATTAAATGGAGCAAGTTTAGTCAGTTATGATCATCAAGCAAGTTTTATTCCCAGTATTATTTTAAAAAGTAAAGTTTTTAAAGAAAAAATCCACTTGAAGAAAAAAAAAAAAAAAACCCAGCCTGGGGGGTAAGTGGGTAGCTACAGTACCCAGGTAGATACCCGTAACCACCCTGATTCTCAGGGTCTTATTTCAAAGATGATTACTGTATACAGAGATTCATTTTGGAGTATATACCATATTGCTTTTTAAAACACTTCAAATGGGGTTCTGACTAAAGTTCATTGCATTTCACATTATGAACATATTGAAAAATACCATTCTTCTTCTGAGGCTATGAAAATAAGTTATAATTTAAGTGTCTACCTTGAAGGAAATCTTAGTATAATATGGATCATTCACAACTACATATTGTTTAAACCAGGGCTTCTCAAACTTTTTTCACTTGCAACCCCTTTGGATCAGACAAATTTTTTCGCGACCCTTCACTCACTGTCATAAAAGCAATAGGTACTAACACTGTATATTTATGAAAAAAATAATATTTTCAAATGTTTCTGCGACCCCTAGTTTGAGAAGCCCTGGTTTAAGCAGTTACTTTTTAGGATCCTTTGGACCCTTGTCTTAATTCTTTCCTCCATTGATGCTGTAGTTAGATTATTTTCTTCCCACCTTACTTAGCTGTAGTATTTCTGTGAAAATATAAAGTATAAGCAATTCATATTTTTTCATTTTGGGGAAACTCAACATTGTTGTTATTTGTAAGAGAAATTTAAATAATTTTAGGATCAATCCCAGAATAGGCACCTGAAATCAGGGCTGTGGAGTCGGCACATAAAAAACCGACTCCGACGACTCAATTTTTTGTCTATCCGACTCCGAAGGTATATTAATTCTAAATCTGCTATGATGATAATTACACAAGAGGCATTTCATCACCACCACGTGAAGCATCATCATCTGTGGTCATTGTTACGGTAACTTTGTCTGTAGTAAAGAATCTTGTAAGTGGTGCTTGTCGTTCAGTAGATTTCTGATCTTTTGTTAACTTTGAAGTAGTTGGAAGGTTTTTATTAATCTTTCTCAATGACAACTTCTAAAATTTTGGGATGGAAACACTGCAAATGTCTTTTCAAATTTGATGCTCTGGTTGGTGCATTTTTATCAGAGCCAGTAAAACCACTGATTTTTGCTTCACATAATTTTTCATCATCATCATCTTCTATCATACACTGACACACGAAATGTTTCCCATCTGTGGTTATTGTAAAATATTCAAAAACTGCAGACTTTGTTGGAAGTGTCTTTGCCATTATGAAAGGGGTTTTAGACTTGAAAGTTAAAAACTTATGAAATTTAGAAAGAACTCGAAATTAAATAAGCATTAAAAATAAAAAATATTATCTGAAAAGAAAAAATGAATTAATGGCATTAGTGTCTGAAATGGAAAACATTGTGTTTATTATTTAAGTGGTTTAACCACCATAGCTGCCAGTGATATCACACACAAAAACATATTTTATTAAAATTTATATTGAGGTCGGAGTCGGTACATTTTTACTGACTCCGACTCCAGCACCACCAAAATTGCTTCCGACTCAGACTCCACAGCCCTGCCTGAAATCATTTTTAGGTGCTTAATCTGGGATTGAGGCAAAACACAGGTGCTTAATCTGGGATTGAGGAGAAAAAAATATAAACAGTTTTTAGAGATATAATTTCATTGTTTTTATCAATATTTAAAAAAATCAACTCTAACCTAACCTATATCTATACCAATTTATGTGGCAAGATAGATTTGCTTCAGATGGATTCAGAAACATTTGGGCTCATATTGCAGGAATTTATAATATCTAAAATTTTTCTTTATTCATTAAACCACTTTAAACCTTTTATAACTTTGCCTTTATTACATTTGTAATAAACTTTGTATAAACAATAAATTTTGTAATCATCAGGTTTTTTTTATTTAATTCCTTGCAAGGTGCCTATTCTGGGATTGAGGTTGAACGCAGGTTCTTCATCTGGGATTGAGGTACATCCGGTGCCTATTCTGGGATTGACCCTAATTTTATGCTGAAATAGGGATACGCTAGGTTAGTAGAGCCATATATATATATATATATACAGTATGGTGGTTTTATAAATCTGATGTTGGAATATCTGTTATGCCAACCCAGCATTTAGTGCCACTAGCTTAAAAAATTATACACTAAAAAATGTTTTGAGATCAAGATATATTTAGGACTTGCTGAAAGCTATTTTGTTTTTTTTGATAAGACCTCCATCCATTTTATTGCTATAGAGACATTTCAAAAAAAAAAAAAAATGGAGCCATTATGTGAAAAGCATACTGTCCATTTTGACAAATTAAATTATTAAAACATTGTAATAAGAGTTCCTTTCACACAACAGGTCATTAGGCCCATCCCCACTAATGACTGCAGTCGACAACTATCCGTGTTGGGAAATATTTTATTAAAAGAATAATTTGTATATTGTACAAAAAAAAATATTGGAATTTCTCCAATGACAATTTACATGACATATATTATTAGATAAATGCCAGATAATCATTATTGCTTAGTTCACATGATGGCAGACTTCTTCATTGGTGACAAGACATTCCAGTGATCTTCAATGACTTTTAGAAGGAACTGCTTCTGCTCTTCACTGCACATGAGAGATGCAATGAACTCCTGGATGAGTGCAACACCGCATTCTGCAAGGTCATTGATCACTTCCAACCAATCAGACAGTAGCCTCCTCCTGTATGACTCATGGACTGGCCAAAGTGTTGGATTCTCCTCCAAGAAATCTTGAGGCAGTTCAAGTATTTCAAAAACTTCAGAGTTGACATGGTTACAAAATCATGTAATTCTTTCCCACATGCCTGGCCAACTGGAGAGATCCATTTAGGGGGGTCCTCAGACCCAATTTTGTTTTTCAGGGCATTTACCATCTGGCTCCTCTTCTCTGCTGCAACACTGTCATCGAAGAAACCAAAGCCTACCAATGTTTCTGATAAATACCAAAGATAGCAGCTGAATGCTGTGCTGGAAGCCTTAGATATATCTTTATCAGCATAGTTAGCTAGTGCACGGAGGAGATTCAGATCATTTCTCAGAACTTCTAGTGAAGATGGACTCTGAAACCAGTATTTGACAGAGATGGCTGTAACAAAGAAGCTTACTTCCTGGAGGTGACTCCACACCATATCACTGCATGATGGTCTTCTTGATGATCCCTGTTGCTGCTGGAGGCAAAACTCCTTGTGGAAGAGCTCAAGCCATCCAATGAGCTCAATGTATTGCTCTGGATATTGGAAATGGATCGCATGTGGAGGGACCTCTCCAAGGAAGATAATCATCAGCTCAAGTTCATGGTAGTCATCCTGTGGCTGAAATTTGGACAGCTGGTCAACAGCAAATGCAATGACCTCAGTCTCATATCCATTTATCACAGGGACTAGGTCTTCTTCATCCACTGCTGAGGAGTGCGCTATCTTATTATGGAAAAAATAGGTCCTGCTCCAACCAGAGTAGCCTAAACACAACCTAGGCTACGTTGGAGATGGAAGACCTAGGCCAAAGATGAACCAGCCTAACTATTTGTCCATAAATAGGACTTCCATACTCTTTTGTTAAACAATTACAGCTGAAATGTCAGCTTATTTAACCTAAATTTAATAACCGAAGGGAAATTTATGAACTTACCTTGAAACTGTTATGAATTTTATCTCTTGACACCACTAACAAACATTTTTATTCCGGCTTCTTTCGTCTTACGTTTTTCGTCCTCCCTATCATTCTGCTTATTCAGCTTATCCTGATCTTTTTCTTCTTCTTCCCAAAACCATGTTGCTATTTCTAGCTATGGGATCTTTTTTCTTTTCATCCCATATTTGTTTCTTCATTGGTGTCTTTTTAATTTTTCTCAGCAAGAGTTCATGTTCTCCTTCCGAGTTATTTTTTGTTATTATTATTTATTTTAATGTCAATATGGCTTATCCAAGATTAGGTGGGTCTTCCATTTCAGTACTCCCAAATTTTCCACACATTGGGGCCAGCCAGAAAGGAAAAATTGCATGTGAAACCCAATTTTTTCTTTAACATTTGTTAACCCATCTTAGATTACCTATAATTTATGTTTTATTTGTTATTCCATTTTTGTTTTTCCTCACTTTTTAATATAAAAAGTGTAGCATTTTATAAAATCCTCACCCTTTTCAAAATGAAAGGGTGTTGCATTTTAATTTATTTTCCATAGGAAATATTACAATACTCCAGCCCTTATCTTTTGTTGTAACATCTGCCTAGCTCGTAGAGCAGTTGAACGTTGTGGTCTACTATTTGTGGTATAGGTTATTGTAGTAGTAGGACTAGTTACATCATTTATTGAACAGGTTAGGTTTGGTATAGTTTGGGTCAAATTTTGATCATCATCAGAATCTATTATAGATTCATCATCTTGATAATTTTTGTTAACAGTAGTTGGTCCTACTTCTAGGGGGTATAAGAGTGATACATCTCTTATAGTTTCACCTGAAGCAGTTTTAAGTTTTACAACCCTGGTTAATCCATCTTCCCCAGTTTTTAGTTCTAAAACTCTACCTAATGGCCAACACTGTCTTGGTGTATTTTGTCTAATTAAAACTACATCTCCTACCCTGATTTCATTAACCCAGTTTGTTTTGTATATATTTATGTCTTTCTCTCAACCCAACAAGGTATTCATCACTCCATTGCTTTTTAAATTTTGTTTTTATATTTGTTATTTGTGATAATCTATTTTACAAATCATGATTATTATCACTCTAAGGTGGATCATCCAAGGAGATATTGTAATCAGGTAGAAGGTTAATGACTTCTCCCTTAATCAAATGATTTGGGGGTGAGAGGCTCTACATCATTAATATTATCCCCTGCATAAGTAAGAGGTCTGTTATTGACAACATTCTCAATTTCACTAATGAGAGTGAGAAGTTCAAAGAATTCAATTTGTTTTTTACCTATTGATTTCTTTAGGCAATTCTTTATTGTTTGGATATTCCTTTCCCAGATTGCTCCATACCATGGTGAGGCAACAGGGATGTATTTCCATTTTATTTTGTAGATATGTTATGGTATATGAATTTTGTAATATATCATTTATTTGGTTTTCACCAGCGTTGAAATAGGTTGCATTATCTGTCCAAACAATTTTGGGTACAGAATGCTTAGCACAAAATCTTCTAAAGCTATAGACAAATGATTCTGCGGAGAGATCACTCACTATGTCTAAGCTGACTGCTCTAGAAGATGAACATGTGTAAAGTATGATGTACATTTTTTTTTGTTCTGTTGTTCCCAGACCAACAGTCAAACTTCCTGTATAGTCTATGCCAACTGTTTCAAAAGGCCTATTAAAGGTGACTCTCTCTGTTGGCAAATCAGGAGGATTGGTCTTCCTGAAAGATCTGGAATGAATCCTTTTGCAGGTGACACAGTTATTCAAAATTGTCTTTACAGTCATTCTGCCTTTGGGTATCCAATACAACTTTCTAATGGCATTTAATGTTTGTGGAACGCCCATGTGATAAAGTTCATTGTGTTTCTCTAATAATTAGGGTTGTAATGTGATGGAACCTAGGAAGAAGAAGGGTTGTTTACTGTTATATGTGATTTGTTTAATCTACCCTTACATCTTAATAAGCCAGCTTTGTCAATGTAAAGATTCAAGTTTATTACCACAGAGGGTACTTTGTTCATTTGTTTACCAATTGTTAGAAAATCTATTTCATTTTTGTATTCTGTTTGTTGTATGTGGTTAATCCAATATTTGGTAGCTAGACTTGTATACATTTCATTATTTCTTTGTTTATTTTTTTTTCTTTAAACAGTTGTGAATGAATCCGAGACAGTAAGATGTTACCCTTACAAGTTTGGCAAAGTCAGAATAATTGTTATAATCTAATAGTGGCTCAACTTTATTTGTGGTTATCATGTTAAGTTTTACATTAATTTGTTCTGCTGGCCACATTGTTTCATCCTGAATGAATTCAGGTCCATGAAACCTATTTTGTTGGATTTTAGTAATTTACAGGATAATCCTCTTGTGAAAAGTCTGCAGGATTTTTTTGTTAGAATGTATACTGAAGGTTGTCCAAATTTTGTCTAGCTTCTTTATATGTCTCTTAATCTGTTACGGACAAAGATGTTTTTGAGTTTAACTCATCAGAGTTGATCCATGCCAAGCAGATTTGACTGTCAAGCCAAATATATGTAGTTGTGATATTTACATCATAATAGACTTCATGGAGAAATGCTGTTATTTTTACAGCTAGATAACCCGCAAGTAGTTCAAGCTGAGGAATAGTTTTCTTTTGTTTTAAGGTGTTACTTTCCCCTTGGCATAGATCAAATGGCTGCATCCTCACCTACAAGGTAAGCGCACAGCCATACACCTCTTCACTGGCATCACCAAATACATGCAAGGTTTGAGGTGTATCTCTGTGTCCACAAACTCTGGGAATATTTATGTTTTGTAATTTATTGAGATCTTTAGCTAACCTTCTTGTTTATTGGTTATAGGATCATCCCAGTCTACTTTCTGTTTCCAAAATTCTTGTAAAAGAACCCTGGATCTGATAGTAGAAGGAAGGAGTAAACCCATAGGATCAAATATTTTTGAACTTTCGGATAAGATCTTTCTTTTTGTGTTAGCTGTTGTATCTAAGGTGTAGCCTTTTGTGCAGAGTGAATCATGAACTTTAGAATCTGAGTTCAAATCCCAGATCATGCCTAATGTTTTCACCCTGTTTGTTGGTTCTGTTAATCCTTTGTCTTCTGATTTTATTTTTTGATTTAGTCTCATTATTTGTGATCCACTCTCTTAATTCAAAATTACCTTCTTTCATTATTTTATCTGCTTTTATGTAAACTTCATTTAATTCTGACTCTGTTTTGGTTGATCCTACAAGGTTATCTACATAGAAGTGATCTTTCAAGAACTGAACAGTTAAATCATTTTCATCATACAAATTTAAGTGATGTTTGATGGTTAAAGCCAGTAAACTAGGACTTGCATTTGCTCCAAACAAAACCACATTAAATTTAAATGTTTTAAACCCTTTATTTAAGTCATATGGATCATTAAACCACAAGAATCTTAGTTGATCTTTGTCATAGTTATTTTTCAGATGAATTCTCAAAAAAGCTTTGCTTATATCACTTTGAACTGCATAGTCATCTAATCTAAATCTTAGAAGGATTTTTACAAGGTCTGAAATAAGATTAGGCCCCTCTATGAGACAGTCATTCAAGCTATGCTTATTGCCATCTTTAAGACTACAGTTATACACAACTCTAAGTTTTGTTGTGGGTGCATCCTTTCTATAGACTCCTGTGTGAGTAAGATAATGGCAGTTGTCTTTTTTAAAGGGGTGATCTTTAACTTCTTCAATGAAGCCTTTTTAACTGGTCCTTGAAAACATCATCATACATTTTAATTCTCTTGTCATTTTTTAATCTTTTCATCAAATTATAGAGATGACCTTTAGCTACCTTTAGATTATCATTTAATTTTGGACTATTGATCTTCCAAGGTAGTTCAATTGAATAATGGCCATTTTCATACATGATGGTGTTTTCAAAATTTTCAGCCATTAATTGATTTTCATCTGTATGATCACCATCTTGCACCCCCACTGACTCTAATAGCCAGAGCTGTTGTACACCTTTATCTAATTCTTCAGTTGTTAATGATTTATTTAATATTTCAGTATTTATGTCATTATTTGAGTTGTGTAAGACCTTGTCATAATAGGGCAAGTTTGTTAGTCATATATTTTTATTTTTCATTGTTATTTTATATTTATCTATGTGTCCCAGTGGAGCTATACCCCAGTGAGTATCTAGAGCAATCCCATCTCCTATTCTGACTATGCCCTTCTGAATTAAGTGAATATAATCAGCTCCAATTAACATTTGAACATTATCTATTGTATCATCATTTAAATGTCTATCTGCAATTTTATATTACTTTTTAAGTTGTTGTATTACTTATTTTAAATTTGGTATTTTAAATTTTTGTTGACCAACTTGTTCAATGACTAATGCTTCTATGTTTGTTGTTTTATTCTCTGTGGGTATATCCAGATCTAAATTGACTGTACTCAGGGGTGCAGTGCCAATTTTATAGGTGCCGGAGCTCTGGTGGGCCTGACAAAAGCCTGCCATTTCCTATCCTGTTTCTATATATGCCACACGATGACTAAGTATTTCGTGTTTGCACTCACTAATTATCATAAAATAAATATAATTATCAAGCAAATAAAAAAAAAGAGCAATCATGTATTTTATCAATTTAAGAAGTTAAAACTACTTAGTGCTTACCAAATACCACCAGTGGGAAGTTTCACAATAATTTCCACAAAGGGTCAGGCGTGATATGTTTTCGGGGGTCTGAAGCAACTCTTGTCCTGGTGTCATCTGCCGATCTGTGGTACCGCAGCCATGATATGGCATATGGCTCAGGATTCCACTGAACTAGAGGAGGTCCATGTAGTTTAACAAACATAAGCGCTGATACATGATTTATGAGAATTCTTGAGCGTGTTGTTGTTATTATCAAGTTCATGTGACTGAATCCCCTCTCACACTCAGCAGTACTAATAGGAATAACTTGTGAACAGCTCAGTAATGGGTGTAAATCTTGGGGGATGCGGCACCCATGATCTTCCACATAGTCTCTAAAGGCATTTAGTACAGAGTAAGAAGAAAGCTTAAACCTCTTACAGAGAGATGAGATTTCAGCTTCTCCGTAATTAGGTGGTATTTCATCAGGCCAGTAGTCTTTTTCAAGGACATACATTTCATTTAGCAGTGATTTCTACATACTTTGAGGTTCAGAAATTTGAGAACCTTTCATGGATGTTGTCGTGAACATACGGTGCTGCAAATTGTTCACAAGACTAGTAAGAAACTGTTGATAATTAATGGAGACAATTTTTTTGTTGCTTGTTATGGTAATTCCTCCAAACTTCCTCTTGCAGAGGTGCCGGAGCGCCACTCCAGCACGCTCCGGCAGCACTGCACCCCTGACTGTACTATATTTTTCTTTGTTCATTTTCTTTGACAAATGATGTTATACACAATTCTTGTTCATTTTTATGAGTTTGTAGGCCTAATTGATTAACTAATGATTGATCTACAAATGTTTGTTGGGAACAAGAATCTATTAGACATATTATAGGAGTTGTCCCACCTTTTTTATTTTTTAAATCCAAGGTTATTGTAGGTAGGAGTACACTAGAATTTTTATTGACATTATTTATTGATATATGTCCATTAAATATTTTTTCATTTTTCTTTGGGTTTTGTTTATTTGAATTTTTAAATGAATCACAAAGACAAGAGACATGATTTAAACTTCCACAATTAACACATTTGAATCTTATTTTTGTTTTGCAGTCTTTGTTAGTATGTCCTGCAGCTGTGCATTTAGTACAAAGGTTTAACTGAGAACACCTATTTATCCGGGATTCTAAGTCTACATATTTAGTACATCGTGTGCTATTGTGATCATCAGCCGAACAAAATTTACACACATACAAATTCTGTCGTAACATTAAAATTTTGTAGTGTAGGAGTTAGGTCTATCACTTTTTGTTCTGATTTGTCTTTGTTGTTGTTGCGATTATGGTTTTGGTTTTGTTTGAATTTTCTTTGTTTGGTTTATTTGTGAATCAATCTTTGTTTGTGACTCAATCTTTGAAGATTTGTACATTGACAAAACATTTGGAAATTCATTCCTTATTTCACCAAGGGTAGGGTATGTATTTCCCGTTATTCTTTGGAAAATATCCCTAATTTGGGTAGGTAAACAATCAAATATTATGGCTTGGATAAACCATGCTGATTTCTCTAGATCTATATCATTATTTTGTAGATGACCTAACATGCATTCAATTTCACAATAGAAATTGTACAGATCCTGATGGTTATCCTTGGCTGGTTTTATATTTTTTAGTTTTATTGCTAAATCATTTACTATTTCTTTTCTATTTAGGAAATTTCTTTCTAGTAATTTGAGTGCTATTTTATACGAACTGCCGATTGCCAGTAAGGCATCAACCAGTTTTAGGGCTGGGCCCTTTAAATAATTAAGCAGATAACGGAATTTGTCAACATCAGATATATAATCTTTGTTGCCAATTAAACTATCAAATTTTTCTAGAAGAGACTGAAATTTTGTTCGATCACCCTCAAATATTGGTACTTGTAATGTTGGTAACTTGGCTTTCAGTTGTTTATTGTCATCATTAGAAATGGATACATTTCTGAAGGCCTCAATCAAACTTTGATTTGTAGCCTCTCAATTATTTGGTAGATTATCTAAAGCAGCATATAATTCATTTGTGAGAATCTATTTCAAAAATATTCTGTTCTTGTTCACACAAAAGTGCTGTATATGTCTTCACCAACATTTAACCCATCAGTTTCTGTAATAATTTCCTCGTCTATAATTATTATTTCCTGTTTAATTCTATTTAAACCACCCAAAATAGTATCATAATCCCTTTTATTTGGATTTTCTTTGCTATTAAAGGTAGTTAAAAGCCTGGTAATGACTCCCTTCCTTGCTGATCTCTTCCTTTTTAATGATTTAATCTTTGCCTCAATTGCTTCACATTCAGCCATACTTTATTTATTTAATTTTTCCAAAATTAAGTCCCCAAAATGCTAAAACCCTTTCAACTCTATAAATAAGCTTTATTTTGGTTAAATAGGCTAGGCTTCTGATTACCTTTATTCTAGAATTTTACTACATTTATGACCAAATGATAAGTTTTGAAGCATTTGAATTATTTCTTATTTTTATTTTTAGTTAGGGCTTCGTAATTTATTATTATTTATATGTAGTAAGTATTTGAAAAAGCCAAACATGGAATAAATTCTGTTCAGATGTCAAAATGTTTGATAAGGCGTAATTTTATTTTATTTTTTTTAATTTATTTTATTTTATTCAAGGTTAAGGTTTTCACAGCAAATAACCCTTCCCCACACGGGCCACCATTATAGATATGGAAAAAATAGGTCCTGCTCCAACCAGAGTAGCCTAAACACAACCTAGGCTACGTTGGAGATGGAAGACCTAGGCCAAAGATGAACCAGCCTAACTATTTGTCCATAAATAGGACTTCCATACTCTTTTGTTAAACAATTACAGCTGAAATGTCAGCTTATTTAACCTAAATTTAATAACCAAAGGGAAATTTATGAACTTCTTACCTTGAAACTGTTATGAATTTTATCTCTTGACACCACTAATAAACATTTTTATTCCGGCTTCTTTCGTCTTACATTTTTCGTCCTCCCTATCATTCTGCTTATGCTTATTCAGCTTATCCTGATCTTTTTCTTCTTCTTCCCAAAACCGTGTTGCTATTTCTAGCTATGGGATCTTTTTTCTTTTCATCCCATATTTGTTTCTTCATTGGTGTCTTTTTAATTTTTCTCAGCAAGAGTTCATGTTCTCCTTCAGAGTTATTTTTTATTGTTATTATTTATCTTAATGTCAATATGGCTTATCCAAGATTAGGTGGGTCTTCCATTTCGGTACTCCCAAATTTTCCACACTTATCAAGGTAAGGTCAGTAGTCCCAGAACTGACCAAAGAGCTGAATATTTGGAGATTTGGAGCTGGAGACATCATGAAGGCTGAAGACCATCTCTAGGCATATCTCTGAGATGTGATGTTGACACGCCAACTTCAATAAATTCCTCCCAAGTTCAGTTTCAAAACAAACACAAACTCCTCCCTTTGAACCAGTGTTGGATGCGGTGGTGTCAAAGCAGACACCAGGACCAGAGTAATCCTACAGGATTTTGCCATTCCAATGCAAGATCAGAGGAACTGCTGGGGCGAAGCTTTCCTTCATCTCATGAGCAAACTGCAAACTACTACTGATGTTCCATCCACTCCTTGCAGATAGTGCTTCAGCTGATCATCAGCTCTTCTACTTTGTGACTGAATTGCCTCATGGATGCTAATGCTGAAAATATATGCACTGCTTGACAGTCAGTCACATTAGTCCAATCTAGTGCAGCTGCTACTTCAGGTGTCACCACACTTACAGTTCCATGAAGTCAAGCTCATTTAGGAGCACATGTTTCTGATGGTGCAAGCTCTTCCTCCACTTCTGACGAGTTGCTTGAAGACAACTCAAGAACAGTGACATTAGTTGTAGCAGCACTTGATGAAGCCGCTTTGCCAGCCCACTTTGAAGCTTCCACTCTCCTTCTTGAAACATGTTCTCCTTGCAGAGCGAATTTTCTGTCAACTCCAGCCATTGTGCCCCTCTGTCCTGTCTCCCATTGAGCTTCCAGGAATTGTCTGTCCTCTTCAATTTTCATCAGCTGCATGGCATCCTGGTGGGCGATGTCAAAGAGGTTATCTAACCCATCTTGAAATACTGCCTAGTTGTTGTTGTTGGTTAGCCAATCAGCCCACCCTGATTGAGTAAGCTGGCAGCACGCAGGTAACTAATCACCCTCTCCAGAGTAGACCAGAGGTTCAGCACACTAGTGATGTTGTGTTGTGTTAGAATATGTTATGCTAGAGTGGTAGTCTGTCATAATGTGTTCAATTGTTTGTGGTGTGTCCTGGGACAAGTGGCAGGTGTCATCTGTGGAGTTATCTAGTCTGTGTTTATATGTCTAAGTTGGGGTGATGTCCACATCGGAATCGTACTAAGTTAACTTGATCCAATCTGCTCAGGCTGGTCTCTGACCTGTCAATGGGTGGTGGCTTCACACCTAAGACTGCATTTGGACTGAGTCATGTCAGTGCTTTGTGGGTTAGGTGTATGTGTGTGTGTGTGTGTTCTGTACTGTGTGATATTTGTGGGGCCATGGTATACAGGGTGTCCCGTAAGTCTGGACCCATAGGGAAAAATAATAAAATTACAAAATAGTCCAAAAATTTATTACATAATCTGTTCAAAGTGTCCGCCGTTGTATCGCACACATAGTTGAAGACGCAATCTCCACTGCGACAGCACTTTCTGAATCACAGTCGCAGAAATTTCTTGACACACCTCCACAATGCGTGCTTTAAGGTGGAAAATGTTCTGAAGTTTGACCTCGTACACTTTGGCTTTCAAGTGGCCCCACAAATAAAAATCATAATAAAAAATAATAAAAAAATAATAATAAAATAATAATAATAACATAATAAAAAAATATATTATAAATCCCTATGGGTCCAGACTTACGGGACACCCTGTAGAATGGAGTATTTGGTTATAATGTCTCTCTGGTGTTACCTTAATGGTGCAAGGTGTTGGTGCATGATTGTACATTAGTGGCAAGGGTGTTGTGGGTTAGTTGTCACTGCTGCCATGAATTGTATTCCCCTTGTGTCTAAATGTTCCCAAACTTTCAGTATTTTTGTTTCTGTGTGCAGGTGTTCTATTGGTGTTGCTTGAGTACATCCTGTAATGATACGAAGTGCGTTGTTTTGTATTGTCTGTAAGGTGTTTGTGTGTGTGTTTGAGATAATGGGTGCCCAGCATTGTCTACATAGTCCATAACTGAGAAAATACAGTCAGCCCTCCGTATCTGCGGGTTCCGCATCCGCGGATTCAACCAACCGCGGATCAAAAATATTCAAAAAAAAAAAATTCCAGAAAGTTCCAAAAAGCAAAACTTGAATTTGCCATGCGCCGAGCACTACACTGAATCCACGCGAATGAAGTGATGTGTAGGCATACCCTGCTGTAGCCTCCCGCCATTTCACAGATCCTCAGTCTCTCTCCAGCACTCGTTGTTTGAGCATTGAGAAAGAATAAATTTATATTTTCTCTATGTACTTGTATTTTAAATATTCTGTGTTTTATCCTATGTATTTCTCTTTCAGGTCATTAAACGAAAGCAATCTAAGTGTTGAAAGAAAGAAAATATTACGTTGTTGCTGACGTGTACTATGTAGTTAGGCCTACGATGGTTGCGTCTGTACTGAACATGTACAGACTTTTTTTTCTTGTCGTTATTCCCTAAACAATACAGTATAACAACTATTTACATAGCATTTAAATTGTATTAGGTATTATAAGTAATCTAGAGATGATTTAAAGTATACAGGAGGATGTGCGTAGGTTATATGCAAATACTATGCCATTTTATATAAGGGACTTGAGCATCCGCGGGGGGTCCTGGAACCAATCCCCCGCGAATACCGAGGGACAACTGTATATTGTTTGTATATGAGTGATATGTTTCCTGCTGGTGTCCAAAGTTTGTGCCTGTTAGTACCCTAAGCATGTTAAGTCTTGACGTACATTTGTTTTTAATGTCCTGAATGTGGTTTGCAAAGATGATAATGTGTTGTATGTGACCCCAAGTATTTTGGTCCTGTGAGTGTGTGGAATGTTGGTGTTGTTTAGTGTAATCTGTGGAGTTATCTGGTGTTCTTTTGTGTTGCTTGATTTTGTGGGTGCTACTTTGAGTCTATTGTGTGTGAGCCAGTCTTGTATACTGTTTATGTATGTTTGTAGTTATTTGTAGCAGTGTCAATGTTGTTGTGGGTGGATGTTAGTATGATGTCATCTGCATATGATAAGGTAGCCTTGTTATCTATGGGTGTTGGAATGTCATGCATAAGTTGAACAATGTTGGTGAGAGAACAGAGCATTGAGGGACCCCATTCGGAAAAAGCTTGTTTTTGGATGACTTGCCATTAAATGTGACATGTGAGTATTTTCCTGAAAGATAGCTGCTCAGCCACCTTTTGGTGTTATTGTGCATGTTTGTGTTGAGTATGGTATTTTGTTTATGAGAGGGGAACGTGGGATAGCATCAAATGCTTTATTAATGTCTATTGTTGCTAATAGTATAATGTTGAGCTGGTCATCTGGAGTTGATGCCATCCATGATATGCTGTGCGAGGTTAGTGAGTAATGTTATGGTTGAGTGGTGAGGTCTGAATCCATGTTGAGTAGGCGATAGTGGTATGTGTGGGTTGGTGATTTGTAATATTAGTCTTTGTTACTTTGGAAGGTGTGCATAGTAAAGTAATGGGTCTATAGGAAGCTGGTTCTGTTGGATTTTTGTTTGGTTTCAGTAGTGTAATAATTTTACCATTTCCATATGTCAGGAATAATACAGTGTTGGTATGAATGTGCTGATATTTGTGAGAGCTAGTATTCCCTGTGGGAATAAGTGTTTAAGGTGTATGTTAGATATGTTGTCTGGTCCAGTAGCCTTCAAATTCTTAATGTTTTTGATGATCTTGGTGGTCTGGTCTATATTAAAGGGTGTAATGGTCGTGTTGAGTCTGTAGGTTTTCTTGTGTCTAGCTGGCTGTCTGTCTGCATGTTTCTGGTTGTTGTCTCTGTTTAAGTTGGCTTATGTTTGCATAGTGATTAACTAGAATGTTAGCTTGTTGTGTATATGTTAGGATATTATTTTGGCTGCGACAGATAGCCATGTGTGAGGTGTGAATGCCGCTGTTAGAGTGGGTAATGCTGTTTATAGTCTTGTATAGCCTGGATGTATCTGTGGAGTGGTTTAGTGTTGTTATGAATTCCCTAAATGTTTCTGTTTGTTTTTCTTTAAGTTTGTTGTTTATTTCTGTGTTGAGCTGTTGTATCTGCTGTTTTATGGCTTCTGTGTGTGGTGTGTGTGTGTGTTATGTTTGAAGTTGTTACATTGCCTTATAAGCAGGCTGTGGAGTCGGAGTCAGGATTCGGAGTCGGAGTGGAAGTGCATAGTTAGATGGAGTCGGAGTTGGTGCAAATCCTTCAACTATAACCTAATGTTTTAATATATAATATAATATATAAATAATATATAAATATAGTTGCTTATAATTAATAAGGATTATAATTAATTAATTAACATAATTAATAAAAGGAAAATTTAAAAATTTTGTACTAGCAACCCTAAAACTTTTTCAGATTTCAATTTGATAAGTAATGATAACAGCGTAATGTCACATCAAAAGTATAAATCTGCTGTTTTTTAATATTTTTCACTCACTGCTGATGGAAAATATTACGTATTACAGATGTTTATAATAATACAAAAACATCTTATTAATTTGCTAAACCAATAATAATCTTATTTTGTTTAAGCTTTAATCAGTTTGTATTTTGGGATTTATTGTAATTTTTGAATAAAGAGAAAAAAAGCCATTAAGGCATAGTTACAGCCACTAAGTAACTGATGAGTCATGTGGTGGTGACAAAATGCCTTGTTTATGAATCTCCATTGGCCTAATAAAGCTAATCTTAATCAATTTGGCCTTAACATTCCATCAGAGTCAGAGTCATAATTATACAAGTCAGATTTCTGGAGTCGGAGTCGGCAAATTTTCTCCAGTATAATTTGAGTTGTATTTCCTAATGTTGCCCTTGGGTATTTGTTTGCATTATTATGATCTGATTAAATGTCTTGAGTGTTGTATTGATGTTTATGATGGATGTGCTGTTTAATATGGTGAATTGTTCCCAATCAGCTTTCTTGTAATTTCTGCAAGTGTGCCAAAGGCTGTTGGGGCAGTGTAGAACATGTTGTAATGATGATGGGCAGGTGGTCTGATGACAGCTTTTCTATTCTCCAGTGTGTATGTGTTGCTAGTGAGGGGGAACAGAACATTACATCTGGGGAGGAGTTTGAGTATCCTGTTTGATGTGGTATTTGTGTATGTTCTTCTGTATTGTTAAGAATGAAGTGGCTGTTTAGTTGTGTGGCTATGTTAGCACCTCTGATGTTGCTTTGGTTGTGCAGGTACCAACTAGTGTCTTTAGCATTGAAGTCTTCTCCTAAGATGATGATAGTGAGAGAGGACAGATTGTGTAACTGTGTATTCTAATTAGCTGGCACCTGAGGTGAACTATCTGGTGGGATGTAAATGTTGATGAGTAATGAGTATGGTGGTGTGTTTTGCGCATATTTTAATGTTAACTGCCTGTATTTCTATTGTGTTATCTGATTAGATTGTGTTATCTGATTAGATTGTGTTATCTGATTAGATTGTGTTTGTAATGTTTTGGGTGCCATCAGTTTAGCTAATGCTTTTACATATGTAAGTGATGAGTCCACCCCCTTGACCCCCAGTACAATCTTCATGGATCACATATCAGGGATGGTGGGTGTTTTGTGTGTGCATTTTAGTTTTGTTTCTTGTATAAGTGCTATGTGAAAGTTTTGTTTGTGTACAAATTCCCTAAGCTGCATGATTTTGTTTGCAAGGCCATCTACATTGTACTATATGTTAATATTATACTTCTGTATGTATCTCATGGTCTGATTGTGTCTATGTCTTTGTGTATGGTGACATGTGTAAGTTGTAGTGGGGCCTGGATTAGTCTTAATGTCACCAGAGAGTAAGAATAGTCCAGGGAGCACACAATTGCTCCCCATAAATGAAAAAAATAGCATGCTGGTATAGGTCTGGCTCCAGGAGCCAATTGGCACTCTGACTGTGCCACACAACAGGCCATCAACTGCCAGTCTGGCCAACCATGGACAGCCCACTGCATGGAGATTTGAGGAAGTTAGGCCACCAGCGCATTGATGTTTCAGTTTGATGTCACTTCTTCACATTGATGTGTCCCGTGCTGGAGGATACAGCCACTGTTAGAAGCTTCCTCATCAGCTACTAACTGTCGACATACATTGAAGTTTTTAGCTCCTTCCTATCAGTTTCTTATTATTATCTTTAGTCAAAATGTGCTGTTTAATACTCTCTATTAATTTGTCCAACAATTTGGGATTGTAAGTATGTAATGAAATTATTTCCAGTCCTGTCCTTCGAATGTTTTGATAAAAAGTTTTTAGTATTTTCTTTCAATCAAGAATAAAGAGAATGAATTCTTTACTAAATTTTGCTTTATTTTTTCTATCTCTTTACGAAAAATATCTCGGATGTAGTCATTTTTGGATGATAGTTGGTTGAAACGAAGTTGCATGTTGCCTGGTTGGCAAGGTTCGTGGCAAACTTTTAGTTGATATCCTTCTTGAGCACTTGCCACTCAATATGAAGCTTCTTGATGTGTTCAACAACATGTTTAGCAGCTTTTGTAGGCACTTTATGTTTCATCCAAATTGCAAGCAAGATATCAGCTGTCTTGGACATGCTATCTTTAAGAGTCAATTTGTGCTGATTGTGGAAATGGAATTGTGGGGCCGCGCAGTTAATTTTCCACATTTATATTATTTTTATATTAGTTACCGACAAACCAATTTTGCGCGTTACCAAATTGTATATATTTTATCATTGTGTAATTTTAAGAATCATATATAATCTTTATAAATAAGTATTGTACATAAATTTATATATATATATATTTAATTAATTCAGCTGTATATACAATAACAAAATCTTCTGTAAAATAACCCCAGCCAACCAAGAACTCAATAAACTCTGAAAATGACTGGCTTTTCCTTCAAGATGCTAACCTTCCAAACGACAGGGAGAGAAGAGGACACAAGAGGCCCCTAAAAGAGATAGCCTGCCTCTCGTATCCTTCATTCTTCCCCGGCAAATACAAGTAGCACCAAGAAGGAACCAGCTACAATTGGTGGCCCCTGGAGTGACCCGAAGCAGCCAGCGGAAGCAGCATCCTTCAGTCGCTGGGCGGAACAAACCGAAGCCACGCCTCTTCGCCGCCCACCCGTAGTAGCCGGTCAGAACCGAACCAGCAGCAGACCCGAATTACATTCCCGCAAGATGGAATCTGTTGAATCAGGAGTGCACCATGTCACCATCAAGCCACTCACGTTCTCTGAAGCGTCGGCCGCAGGATGGTTCTCCATCATGGAGGCACAATTCCACATTTCCAGAATAACATCCCAAGAAACCAAACTTTAAGCCGCTTCAATCAACCAAACTTTAAGCCACTTCAATCAAACAAACCAAACTTTAAGCCACTTCAATCAACCAAACTAAACTTTAAGCCGCTTCAATCAACCAAACTAAACTTTAAGCCGCTTCAATCAACCAAACCAAACTTTAAACCGGCTTATATAGTTTCAGGTCCCACACAGGTACCGGGCGCACAATCGGATGACATCGGATCGGAGAAAAAGCACGCAAGGAAAAAGGACGATGGAAGAGGCACCTCGGAGGTAGCAAATACAGACCTCAGGACAACGCAACAACCGGAAATGAGGCTGACCGAGGATCAACGCGAGCTGGACGAAGGATCTGATTCAAATCAAGACCCGAATATTTCTACTTTTGATATACTGTACATGCTCCGCTTCTCAGGGTGGGCAGTAGTGTGGGGCCGCGCAGTTAATTTTCCGCATTTATATTATTTTTATATTAGTTACCGACAAACCAATTTTGCGCGTTACCAAATTGTATATATTTTATCATTGTGTAATTTTAAGAATCATATATAATCTTTATAAATAAGTATTGTACATAAATTTATATATATATATTTAATTAATTCAGCTGTATATACAATAACAAAATCTTCTGTAAAATAACCCCAGCCAACCAAGAACTCAATAAACTCTGAAAATGACTGGCTTTTCCTTCAAGATGCTAACCTTCCAAACGACAGGGAGAGAAGAGGACACGAGAGGCCCCTAAAAGAGATAGCCTGCCTCTCGTATCCTTCATTCTTCCCGGCAAATACAAGTAGCACCAAGAAGGAACCAGCTACAATTGGTGGCCCCTGGAGTGACCCGAAGCAGCCAGCGGAAGCAGCATCCTTCAGTCGCTGGGCGGAACAAACCGAAGCCACGCCTCTTCGCCGCCCACCCGTAGTAGCCGGTCAG
Organism: Bathynomus jamesi; assembly: GCA_023014485.1. NCBI lineage: Eukaryota > Metazoa > Arthropoda > Malacostraca > Isopoda > Cirolanidae > Bathynomus > Bathynomus jamesi. The sequence goes on from JAJOZX010000841.1 coordinate 641,450, forward strand.
AACCGAACCAGCAGCAGACCCGAATTACATTCCCGCAAGATGGAATCTGTTGAATCAGGAGTGCACCATGTCACTATCAAGCCACTCACGTTCTCTGAAGCGTCGGCCGCAGGATGGTTCTCCCATCATGGAGGCACAATTCCACATTTCCAGAATAACATCCCAAGAAACCAAACTTTAAGCCGCTTCAATCAACCAAACTTTAAGCCACTTCAATCAAACAAACCAAACTTTAGCCACTTCAATCAACCAAACTAAACTTTAAGCCGCTTCAATCAACCAAACTAAACTTTAAGCCGCTTCAATCACCAAACCAAACTTTAAACCGGCTTATATAGTTTCAGGTCCCACACAGGTACCGGGCGCACAATCGGATGACATCGGATCGGAGAAAAAGCACGCAAGGAAAAAGGACGATGGAAGAGGCACCTCGGAGGTAGCAAATACAGACCTCAGGACAACGCAACAACCGGAAATGAGGCTGACCGAGGATCAACGCGAGCTGGACGAAGGATCTGATTCAAATCAAGACCCGAATATTTCTACTTTTGATATACTGTACATGCTCCGCTTCTCAGGGTGGGCAGTAGTGTGGGGCCGCGCAGTTAATTTTCCGCATTTATATTATTTTTATATTAGTTACCGACAACCAATTTTGCGCGTTACCAAAGTATATATTTTATCATGTGTAATTTTAAGAATCATATATAATCTTTATAAATAAGTATTGTACATAAATTTATATATATATATTTAATTAATTCAGCTGTATATACAATAACAAAATCTTCTGTAAAATAACCCCAGCCAACCAAGAACTCAATAAACTCTGAAAATGACTGGCTTTTCCTTCAAGATGCTAACCTTCCAAACGACAGGGAGAGAAGAGGACACGAGAGGCCCCTAAAAGAGATAGCCTGCCTCTCGTATCCTTCATTCTTCCCCGGCAAATACAAGTAGCACCAAGAAGGAACCAGCTACAATTGGTGGCCCCTGGAGTGACCCGAAGCAGCCAGCGGAAGCAGCATCCTTCAGTCGCTGGGCGGAACAAACCGAAGCCACGCCTCTTCGCCGCCCACCCGTAGTAGCCGGTCAGAACCGAACCAGCAGCAGACCCGAATTACATTCCCGCAAGATGGAATCTGTTGAATCAGGAGTGCACCATGTCACCATCAAGCCACTCACGTTCTCTGAAGCGTCGGCCGCAGGATGGTTCTCCATCATGGAGGCACAATTCCACATTTCCAGAATAACATCCCAAGAAACCAAACTTTAAGCCGCTTCAATCAACCAAACTTTAAGCCACTTCAATCAAACAAACCAAACTTTAAGCCACTTCAATCAACCAAACTAAACTTTAAGCCGCTTCAATCAACCAAACTAAACTTTAAGCCGCTTCAATCAACCAAACCAACTTTAAACCGGCTTATATAGTTTCAGGTCCCACACAGGTACCGGGCGCACAATCGGATGACATCGGATCGGAGAAAAAGCACGCAAGGAAAAAGGACGATGGAAGAGGCACCTCGGAGGTAGCAAATACAGACCTCAGGACAACGCAACAACCGGAAATGAGGCTGACCGAGGATCAACGCGAGCTGGACGAAGGATCTGATTCAAATCAAGACCCGAATATTTCTACTTTTGATATACTGTACATGCTCCGCTTCTCAGGGTGGGCAGTAGTGTGGGGCCGCACAGTTAATTTTCCGCATTTATATTATTTTTATATTAGTTACCGACAAACCAATTTTGCGCGTTACCAATTGTATATATTTTATCATTGTGTAATTTTAAGAATCATATATAATCTTTATAAATAAGTATTGTACATAAATTTATATATATATATTTAATTAATTCAGCTGTATATACAATAACAAAATCTTCTGTAAAATAACCCCAGCCAACCAAGAACTCAATAAACTCTGAAAATGACTGGCTTTTCCTTCAAGATGCTAACCTTCCAAACGACAGGGAGAGAAGAGGACACGAGAGGCCCCTAAAAGAGATACCCACTAAAAGAGATAGCCTGCCTCTCGTATCCTTCATTCTTCCCAGCAAATACAAGTAGCACCAAGAAGGAACCAGCTACAGAATAGAACAGCCAATACTTGTCAGTGAGATGGGAGCTTTCATGATGTAAAGTTCACCTGAGTAACACCAACCAACCAGATGGCACTGGCCACACGTGTTGTCATCAACATCACTCCTGAGAAGTTGAAAAGAAGCACAAATTTGTTAAATACTTGCATTGCTAATATTGTGTTGCAATTTTTTAACACTGCAAATGTGATTTTCTTTTATGTTCATTTTTTTTTTTTTTTTTTTTATTTTGTTTTTTATAAACTTTGTTTTTATATAAATATTTAGTTTTTTGCCTCAAGGACATCATCATGGGCTATTGTAGCAAAATTATATATATATATATATATATATAGAATTTCATTGATTCCTATTTAATATCAATTTTATATTCATAAAATTTCAAACAAGTTGAGCAAGTCCTAAATATCGTTTGATCATAAAAATACTGCTCTATAGTTTTTACCCCAAGTGGCACTAGATGATGGGTTGGCAAAGGAAAAAAAATTGGAATAGAATTCCACCTCTGAGATAAAACCTCCCTAATATACAGGTAGCCTTTGCTTTATGGGACTTCTCTCAATGTGATTTCATTATGCAATGACCCCTACTTCCAACCTCTCTCTCACTTTGTGCAAGAAAAATTCACAATTATGCAACTGGTTGGGCTGGATGTGTGAAGCTCATGCAACTGGTTTAAGCATGTGTGGACTCTGCAATATAAGGCAGTCCACATGCTCCCTCACTCAGTGTTATATTGTCCATTGTGTGCAACCTACACTACTCACTCATCTTGTAGTGTGTTTTTGCCATTACTGTTAACTTTAGTGATTAATTGATGGTGAGTAGTCAAGTAAATACCTCACTAACCTTGTTGCAGTTCTGTGCAGTGCTCTCTTCACACAAAGGTCAAGCTGGTGACCCCACCTCTAGGCCTGAGTTAGTAGAGGAGCAAGTGCTCTCTTCTTGCACTCCCCACTACATGTATCCATCCTGAGCCAGGCATCTAGTCTTCTCTTGAAGACTAGAACTTTGACCCCTGTAACACTCCTGATTTGGAAGCTGGTTAAAAAGTCTTGGCCCCTTGACAGCCAAACTATTTTTTCAGTGTTGAAGAGGTCCCTTGTGGGACTTTAACTTGGGAATACTACACATTCTGCCTTTCCTATTTTCCAGGAATGTTTGGATAGTAATTGGTTTAGTTTGAGGTTTGGTATCAGTTTCTTGGTAATTTTCCATATGTAGATTATGGTTCCTCCTCCTCCTCCCATGAAGTACAGGTTTAGTTTACATAGACTTTCCCAGTAATTGAGTTCTTTGCACCCATCAATCTTAGCTGTGAAATACCAATTTTTTTTTTAATGTTCATTTTTATATAATGTCAGATGCTTGTTTTATTTTATTAGGCAAATTTTTTCATTAGATTTGTTATGGAAATGTGTTGGAAAGGTATTTTGTAGGGGGGGGGAGGGGGGTCAGTAGAGGTCCTGGAATGCATCCCCATTAAATACATGTAATACATATGTTATACTACATTTCATTATATGTAAGACATTCAAGAAAAAGGAAACTGATAATCTAGAGCCACACCCCGGCAACAAGAAGGGTTTAAATTATTTTGAGGATTATTTATTCATTCAGTACTTCCTTCCAAACTGAAGTCTCGTGTTGGTGACACAGCAGCAAGGCCGGCTCAAGGTACCGGCAACTCAGGCAGTTGCCCGGGGCACCACGTGCTAAGGGGCGCCACGTCATGTGTTTGGGATCTTCCAAATACAAAGGGAAAAATAGAAAAATAAATAAATAAAATAAAATGAAATAAAAGAGTCAAATTTTCAAGGATTATGACTAGGGCAGTCAAAAGTCAATAAATTCAAATTGTTTCCTATGGGGCACTTTTCGCTGAAACGACTGAAAATGCAATAAAAACACCTGTAAGGGGTATATTACCAAAGTTAATAGGTCACCCAAAAGTCAACTTTTACCTGTTAGGTCAAAAAATAGCAATGAGGTAAATAAAGTCAATTTTTTTTAATAAATAATTAAAATAACTAAAAATTGGCATCTTTTTTGGTTAACTGGCAACTTCGCTGCTCGTATTTGTCTTATTCATTATGTCCGTTTGGTTTTGGATGTGGTTGTGTTGTATGTATTGTGGGTTACTGGTTACCATTTTTGATTTGATTTTTTCTGATTTGTGATTTCACTGATTTCGATTTCTTTTGATTTCAGATATTTAAAATGCCAAAATTGCAGTTAGTTCTATTGCTAAAGTGCGCGCTATAAATTGCGAAATATCCTAATGAATTCATTTGTTCAGGAAAAAATGAGCTATACTGTCAGATTTGTTGTGTTGTGGTCAAGCATGACAATCCTTTTTTGTGGATAAACATCGCTCTACCCAAAAGCACCAGCGTGGATAGACCAAAATGTGGAAATGAAAAGACGCAAACCCTTTTAAAGTACAAGTCTTCAGATTTTTCGGAAAAACTTGACTACATTTCTGTCAGCCAACATACCTCTCATAAGTTGAGCAACCCTCATATGAAACAATTGTTCTCTGAATTAGGTGTAGCAGTGCCTTGCGTGTCAACTTGCAGATCAATAGCAATGAAACAGGCAGAAAGCGAGTTAAATAGAATAAAACATTTGCTAGAGGGTAAATTAGTTTTCCTATTGTTAATGAAAGTGAAGTAAGGGGCTCAAAATATTTGAACATACTTGCTGGATCTATTGATGTTCCCAAGAAAACATATTTAATCAGGTGCGATGTTCTTCTTGGAATGTTAATGCACGAACTGTCATACCAAGATTGACTATACTGTAAAGAATTCGAGATACTAAGAGAAAATTTCTGTTTACTTCCGTCTGATGCAGCTCGTTACATGGTGTCAGCTGGAGCGACACTCAAGCAACTTTTTCCAAGACTTTTTCCATGTAACGTGTCTGCGCATCTGTTACATAATTGTGCGATGCAAATAAGAGCATTTTATAGTGATGTTGACACTTTAATGCATGTGTCAAGGCTTTCTACTCTTAAAACAAAAGAAGGAAGGAATTGTTTGCTGAAATAGGAACTCCTCCAGAACCAATTGTAACACGTTGGGCAAGCTGGCTGAACGCTGCTTTTATTATGCAGACAATTTTCAAATGTGAAGACAATTGTGGAAAATTTGAAGATGAAGGAATCATTGTTCAGAAGGCTAAAGAGTGTGTTGCTAATGAAAAGCCACGCAACTAATATGGGTCATTCTCTGTCAGATCAACCAAAAAAATTGAAATTAACACCCTCATCTCTCATATTTTGCTGAAATTTGGTTTATAGGGAGTTTGAGAGCCCTGACTCCATTTCTGAAATTATAAGGTCAATCCAACCACGGTTCAAGAGATATGACCTCAGGCAATTGAGGTCACTCGCGAGGTTACTAACATTTGGCGAGCCATAACTTGGGTAATAATTGTCATAATTATATAAAAGTATATATATTTAGAATCAGAAAACGACAAGGAATCCAAATATGCAAGTTTTAGAACTCTAGGTTGAAAAATAAAAAAGTTACACTGTAACCAAAATGTGAGGTCACGATTTGACCTCTGGGGTATCAAATGAGAATTTTTTTTTAAATGTTAAAAATGAAGGCATAGGCATTGGCTATTAGAATCAGCAAAAAAAGTTGTTTATGTTAGTATTTTTCATGTAACTAACATATAAGTGAACACCATATTCATAAGTTGTGCGTCAATTCTACCTATTTTTTCACACTTAAGCTCATAATTTGACCTATAGAAATTAAAATTACATTTTTTATAGATATAAAAAACAAAGTCAGAGTTCTTGACTAATAGAAACAATCATAAAAAGTTTGTTTATGTTGGTACTTTTCATGTAACTAACTTATAAGTGAACACCATATTTATAAATTGCTTGTCATTTCAAGGAATTTTTATATCTTAGCTATCAATTTGACCTCAAGCTCCAAGAATTTAATAAAAATTGTATTTCACTGCTAATCTACACTGGCAATAATAGTTATAATAGTGAAAGGGGAAGACTAAGCTCACATGTAGCCTAAACAAACCTATTGAAACATGTTGCTACTTGTCTAAGTGCAGAATCAACACAGATAGTTGCAAAATTCCTTGTCTACAGGTTAGTACAGTTCCAGCCAGCACTGTGGGTGGCTGGTGGGTATGGTGTTTTAATGAGCCTCAGAGACTATCAAGGCCTAAAATATTAAGTGTGTATAGCTATATATTTTCTAAAAAATATATATTACCTAATTGTAAATCCTATATCTTTACAGATCAAAATACAATGGTTCGGCACTTGAAATACTGCCAGGACCCTATTCAAAAACACAAGAAACGCATAACAATCAATCTTAGAAAAGTGACTGATGTACTTGTTGAAAAATGTACTGGAAGAGTGAAAAAAGACTCATTGTTGTGTGTGAACTGCTGGACACTGATAATGAAAAACCCCACTATACTTAGTACCACTGAAAACAACGAGTCTGAGCAGGATTCAAATGAATCATCTACTATCAGTGGCTTGAGTAACATCTCTTCAATTCAAGATCTGGACAATGACAGTGATTGCTTGATAAAGGAAAATCCTTCAACTTCAGTTGAACCAGTTCTAGCATTTCTGGACCAAACACCAGTTAAAAAAAGTAAGTAATAAATTAATATAATAACTTATACTTTACTACAAGGTCTGTTTGATCAACTATATAGCCAACTATATAGCATTTAAGGTACTATAATTAATATTTAATTACTAATATTCAGGTGTGTGAAACCTTTTTTTCTGTTCTTTTCAGAAGGGCTGTCATTAAGCCAGAAAAAGCACAAGGCTCGTGGTAAGCTATCATCTGCTCAGAAACACCTGAAGGAGAGGCTAGAACTCAGTTATGGTGTTCAAATTACCGAGGAGGTGTGATACTTCAAAACCTGAAACTAAATCTGAAAAACATCGACAAATTAATGAATGAATTGAAACAGTCATTCCTGGAGAGCAAATGTCACCATCACAAACTACAAATATTGACACACTCACCATACACAATTGAAAAAACAGCTAGTTTCTTTCAAACTACAACATACATGGTGAAAAGAAGCTGTTCACTTAAATCAGAACATGGAATCCTTCCGAAGATTCCACTAATGAGCAAAGGAAAAGTGATATCTGAAGAACACAAAGATATAGTTAGAAGATTCTATGAGTCAGAAGAGGTTAGTCATATGTGTCCTGGCCAAAAGGATTGCATGAAAGTTATCAGTGCTGAAGGTGCAATGAAGGTGCAAAAACGATTGGTCCTCGGGAATTTAAGAGATGTTTGAACTATATAAAAATGATGAAAAGAATCCCAATAGGATTTTCCACATTTGCAAAATTATAGCCATCATATTGTGTGCTTGCCGGTAGTGGTGGGACTCATTCTGTCTGTGTCTGCACATACCATCAAAATCCAAAATTGCAGCTGGCTGCATTGGGAGAAAGAGGTCTTTCATACAAGGATCTTATGGATTACAGTGTCTGCAGTACAGAAAGAGAGACTTGCATGATGCAACTTTGCAATGATTGCCCAAGAGAAGAGGGTGTCCTGGATTTTCTTGAGTTACTTGACAGTGTGAAATCAGCTCCAAATGAAATCTCTTACAAGCAATGGGTGACTGTTGACCGTTGTACAATGGTTGATAAGGTGGAGCCACTTCATGAATACTTATCATCCCTAAGCATGAAAATATCCTGCATGGTTCATCATCACTTTGTTGCTCAGCAACAATCACAGTACTTCAAGCAGTTGAAAGAAACACTACCACCTCAGAGCGAGGTAGTTATAGTAGGTGATTTCTCTGAGAATTATTCTTTCATTGTCCAGGATGCTGCCCAAGGGTTTCACTGGGACAATTCACAGTGTACAGTTCACCCTTTTGTCATCTATTATAGATCATCTGCAGACCAGGAACTTAGCCATTTTAGTGTCTGTTTCTTATCTGCATCACTAAAACACAACACTATAATGGTTTACTCATTCATATTGAAGCTTATGACATATGTTAAATTCAGATGCCCACAATTGAAGAAGGTGCACTATTTCTCAGATGGATGTGCTGGCCAATATAAGAACAGATACAACTTCACAAATCTCTGTTACCATGAAGAGGATTTTGGTCTGTCTTGTGAATGGCACTTCTTTGCTACATCCCATGGCAAAAATGCATGTGATGGGATTGGAGGAACAGTGAAAAGAGCTACTGCTCGTGCCAGTTTGCAGAGAACTACAGAGAGGCAAATTCTTACACCAGAACACGTGTTTCAGTTTTGTGAAGAAAACTTGAGCAAGATGATAAATTTTTTCTTTGTAACTACAGCTGATTTGAAAGATGCAGAAGAACGGTTGGAACATCGATTCAAGGATAGTAGGGCTATTCCTGGAACTCAGAAATATCATAGATTTGTTCCCCTAAACAAGGAAGAACTGATGGTGTATCCCATTTCAAGTGGCATTGGAGAAAAGAAAAGAATAAGGAAAAGTCATTTTACTAATGAACCTGCAATGCTTGGTAACCTAAAATGTGTCAAACCAGGAGAGTATGTTGGCTGCATTTATGACATGCAAGTTTGGTATGGAATTGTGGAGGAATATTGTGAAGAGTTTGATGATTTCACTGTGAACTTTCTACATCCCTCTGGGTCATCAGGATCAAGTGCATATTATTATCCATCAAACAAGGATTCATGTGCAGTGCCAGGACATCATATATTAACTGTAATGAGTTGTCCTACCCTAAGAGGAGGCAGCAGAATTCAATACATTTTTCCACAAAAAGAAATTGATGAGAGCATCGAGCATGCAAAAATTGTATTAGGCTAGCACATGAATCCTCTAAGTAGGTCTTCCCCTTTCACTATTATAACTATTATTGCCAGTGTAGACATTTTTTGCCTTTGTTTTTATATCTATAAAAAAATGTAATTTTAATTTCTATAGGTCAAATTATGAGCTTAAGTGTGAAAAAATAGGTAGAATTGATGCATAACTTATGAATATGGTGTTCACTTATATGTTAGTTACATGAAAAATACTAAAACTTTTTTTTGCTGATTCTAATAGCCAATGCCTATGCCTTCATTTTTTACATTTAAAAAAAAAATTCTCATTTGATACCCCAGAGGTCAAATCGTGACCTCAAATTTTGGTTACAGTGTAACTTTTTTATTTTTCAACCTAGAGTTCTAAAACTTGCATATTTGGATTCCTTGTCATTTTCTGATTCTAAATATATATACTTTTATATAATTGTGACCATTATTACCCAAGTTATGGGTCGCCAAATGTTAGTGACCTCGCAAGTGACCTCAAATTTCCTGAGGTCATATCTCTTGAACCGTTGGTCGGATTGACCTTATAATTTCAGAAATGGATTCAGGGCCCACAAACTCCCTATAAACCAAATTTCAGCAAAATCTGAGAGATGAGGGTGTTAGGCACTGGTTGATCTGACAGAGAATGACCCTAATGTCAATCAAAATGAATTATAGTTTGATTGCTAGCTTAGTGACTAGGATGGAAGCATCTGATTGCACCATTAGAGAGGCATATGAAACCATTTCTTCTATCAACCTTGGCGAAGATGTGTGTTCAGTCAAACAATATGTACATTGAAACAAGATTCAAGACAAATGGTATTTGTGAAATAATTAACCTCAGTAGACCTGAAATCTCACCAACAGTTTATGGTCAGCTTTTGCAATGTCAACCAACAACTGCCGCTGTAGAGAGATCTTTCTCCATGCTTAATAAATTATTAAGTAAGGATCGCAATTTTTTGCCAGAAAATGTCGGTAAATACTTCATAATTTACCACAATCGGTCAACTGATGTAGAAGAGCAAGAATAAGTAATTAAAGTATCGTTTTTATTATTGAAAGTAAAGGAAACTTTATAAGTCAATTTTTTCAATTTGTAAGGTCAACTTTCTTAATTTTTTCGGTCAACTTTTGACTGCCCTAATTATGACATTATATTAGCCAATAGCATTAGTACCAGACTACCAGTAAAGCTAAGGTCAGCTTGGCCCGACATGGGATGACATGTCACATGGGTTGATATGGCCGCGTAGGTGAGCATTGAGCACAAATTACATACGCCTGGCAGCGCTGCCATCCTTTAATATCTCATCAGTATTGCCACTTTGTGGAATTTTTACATTTTTTTGTGGATTTACCTCAGACAAAAGTGGCAATACTGTGTCTCATATTTTCATACATGGTTCCATTTTGAGAATGTTTAGTTGTACTTTTGAAGTTTTGAGTGAATATCGTTAATTGTAATAAACTATTTATTCCTACATTTGTAGTTTTTCCTCATTGTGAACAAATTTTAAAATTATACTTGTAAAGGCGCCGAAGTTCAGCTTGCCCGGGGCGCCAGCAATCCTAGGGCTGGCCCTGCACAGCAGAACTTCCATTCCTTCTAATATAAAAGGAGGGCCTCAGCACCCTGAGATTCAGATTCTGTCATGCGACAGTTATTTATGGATCTCCGGATAAGGACAAAAAAGCCCAATCCATATAACATTATGAAAAGCCAGATATCCAGTATCTAGTTATTCAGCTATATTGTGATCTGGGACGGTACATCCCTAGTTGATAGTGTATCAAATAAAAGGACATCTTAAGTCTTGCATCCAGGTAGAGTTACACTAGGTTAGACTGGCTAAAAGTTTGTCATGTGGGAAATAACTAATCAGGATCCTTTAACAAATTTTTATAGTTAAATAGTTTCCTCTGATCACCTAAAAGTTGACAAGGTTATCAATAGGATTTGCCATGATTGGCTGGGAGTAGGGATGTTCATCCAAACAAAACTTCTTTTATCCTATTCAGTAATACTAAAGAATAGTCACCACCAATTTCAATGTTTTCTTAAATCACTTCATTATTATATATTTTTAGATTTCAGTGAATAAGTCCATACAGTAGCTACACCTTGTAGTACATACTGTACTTAAAACAAATTATTTAGTCACTGACATTTTCAAATAATTTGTAAATAAAGTGAAAAGAAATAGTTTCTCCCATCTCTGAAAATGAGTTAACTGACTGGTTAACAGACAATCTCATCCCCTGACAATTTTTTAATCCTGGACAAAGAAAGCAAATTAGTAACCAATTTCAAATAAATTTGACTAGGATTTGTTTCATGTGAATATTTCATTAATAAAGTACAGTAAAACCTTTGTTATCCAGCAAGCTCAGGGATTAGGCCATTCCAGTTATCTAAATTTTCTAGTTATCTGAGGGTACCATTAACCTAGGAGAAACCAATGGACAATAATAGTAAAACTCAAATTTTTGCTATACTGCACTATACATACACCAATGTAAACTATATTGTAATCAACATAAACACTATGCTAAGTATGTACAGGACAATTGAAACAAGTAAAATTTAGTCTTATTTTATTAAAAATATTAAGGATGTTCTAGATTTTTCCAGATGGCATTGGAAAGCTTCCTGGTTTCTAGATAGGCCAATACAGTTCACCAATGACCAAACATGAAATTTGCCAGTTTCTAAAATTTTCTAGATAGTTGATTGCCAGATAGCGCAGGTTTTACTGTATAAATGTTTCCATTATTATTTTTCATTTATTATAAATTATTATAATTATAGTAACAAAACTGAATTATATATAGAATTTTCATAATTAATCTCAAATATTTCCTTACTCTTTAAATGAAAGTAATTTTATCATTTTAAAAATTAGCTGTATTTTCTAGGGAAAAAAAAAAATATATATATATACATATCTCCCCTGCCCCCTGTTTTGGGGGGCACGGCCTCAGGCCATCCCCCGGTCCCTGGACCAGGTTCCATGGGTCTCAACCCAACTATCTCTCTCTCTCCCTACACGCAACACTATCCTCTCCTTTCCGTTTTTCTAGCTCATGGGAATGATGTCCTGGCCATCATCTCCCTTCTCATCCTACTAGCCAGTGACATTGAACCCAACCCCAGACCCGACACCTACACATGCCCTACCTGCCAACATCAAATCAGGCGAACTCAATGGTCAGTCCGTTGCTGTCAATGCTCGGAATGGCTACACCTCTCCTGCACATCACTACCCTCAGTACAATTCCACACACCCCAATGGGCATGCCAGCACTGTCTAGCTAACCCTCAACGCAACCAACCACACATACCTCACCCCAAACACTCACTAAACATTTTACAAATAAACATTAATGGCATCAAAAACAAACACCAGGAACTCAACTCTCTCCTCCACACATATAATATACATATAGCACTTATCAAAGAAACTAAACTCTCACCAGACACCAGGCTCCCAGCCTTCAACAATTACTCAACATTAAGACAGAACACTAACCCCATAGAACATGGGCTTATCACACTCATCCATAAAGACATCCCATACACAAATATAATGCAGCACACACACACCCTCCTCAATAATGACCCTACCCTAAAAATCCAGACTATCAAAATCAAAATCAAATCCTCCACTTTTCACATCTCAAACATATACATACCCCCCGTACCTCTGCTCACTGCCCCCCACGCTACGAGCACCCCCTGCAACCACTTACACAATACGAGAACCACATCGTGGGAGGCGACTTCAATGCTCATCACCCGACATGGCTCTCCTCTCACATACCAGATGCTCGTGGCACGCTACTCCTAGATGATTCTTCACACATACAACATCCTCAACAATAGGAACCAACCCACACGCAAACCCTTGCAACACAACCAACACCACACCTCCCCAGACATTACCTTCTGCTCACCATCCCTACACACAACATGGCAGACATTACACCACCTCCCCTCCGATCACCTCCCAATACTAATCACCTATCAACACACACACCCCATCCACACATCCTTCAAACAAACATACATGAACTACAAACATGCAAACTGGCCTTCTTTTACAGGATACATTGAAAATGAGCTTCAGGAATTCTCCACTACTAACTTCCCCTCTATAGACAAGACTACCACCCACATAAACAACACTATCACTCGCGCTAGCAAACAATTCATTCCAAATTTCTCCCCACAAATACACAATCTAATCAAACAAAGAAACTCATTACGCCAGAAACACAGTCCCACTGCAGAAGACATTGACCTCATACACCACCTTAACACTGACATCACAAATCTAATAAACACTAAACAGTCAGAAAACTGGGAATCCTACTTAACTACACTCAATCACAAGACCAACAGCACCCAACTTTGGAAAACCTTGAAAAAAATCCACACCACACACGAAGCTCTCCTTTCCAACTGTAACCAAATTCCATCCCCACAAAAACACTGCAACCTACTCATGCACCACTACTCAAAAATTAGCCATAAAATCACTGTTCCCAATAATAGGAAAATCCTCAAAAACATACAGAAACTCTCGGCCAACCCACAACAACCACATCCATTTACACCCCAAGGCACAGCTGCAGCCATAAAATCCCTCAAAAACTCTCATGCCGAAGGCCCAGACCACATTTCAAACATTCATCTCAAACACCTTGGTCCAATTGCTATTGCAGCCCTCACAAACATATTCAATTACTCCTGGCTTCATAATATCATACCCTCTACCTGGAAGCTGGCACACATCATCCTGATACTGAAACCCAACAAACCCCCCAACCTACCTGCTTCATACCGGCCAATCTCCCTTCTCTCAACCATTTCCAAGGTCCTCAAAAAACTGATATTAAGATGCATACAACCACACATTACACTTTCACAAACCCAACACGGCTTCAGGTCCGCCCACTCCACCACAACACTTCTTACAAACCTAACCCCACACATCTTAGATGGCTTCAACCAACTATCCCCCCCTGCCCGCACAGTCCTTGTTGCCATTGACATCAACAAAGCTTTCGACACTGTCCCACGCCACATTCTTGCACAAAAGATTATTAATCTCGACATCCCCACCAATGACAAGAAATGGCTTACTAATCTCATTGCAGGCCGACTTGGCAGTCATACACAAACAACACTCATCCAAAACCTACAGACTATACAATGGCGTCCACAGGGCTCCATACTCTCTCCAACCTTTTCATGCACGACCTCCCACAACCTCTCTCCCCCCATGTCCACGTCTCCTCCTATGCAGATGACCTGACCATAACAGCACAACACCATAACCGTAACACCACCACACGCCTGATCCAGCAGTACATTACCAATCTGGAACTCTGGCTGACTAACAATAGGATGTCAGCATCCCCTCAAAAATCCTCCATCACCCTCCTAACCTCAGACGACCATGAATCCTAAGCACACCCGAGAGTCACCCTCATGGGACATCCCCTACCTCTAAACAAAACCCCAACAATCCTCGGCCTCACCCTAGACACACACATGTCCTTTTCCCCTCACATATCAAACATATGCTCCAAAGCAACAAAAAAACTCAACGCTCTCAGAACACTCACCTCCACAACATTTGGTCAACAGAAGGAATCCCTCAGTATCCTATACAAACAGTTTGTACGTACTACCCTAACTTACGCTGCCCCCGCCTGGTCCCCGTCCATCTCCCACACAAACCAGAAAAAGATACAGACCACACAAAACAGAGGTCTCAGAAGCATTACTGGCTGCCTCCGAACCACACCCATCCCACATCTACATGCAGATACGAAAATACTCCCCATCGAACACCACATGAACATGACAGGGACTCAATTCTTCTCCAGAGCACTGGCCCAGACCACCCCTGTCACCATCTCACATTACACAATCCCCCACCCCGCAACAAAAAACGTACTCCTGCTACTCACTATTCACAGCTACTGAACAATATCCCCCCCCCCCTAAACATCAATCCCATTAAACATCTCCATACAGAATTCACCCGGAAATACCTACTCGACCAACCACGCAACACTGTCCTCCACGATACTCCCCCTGTAGTCCATCAGAGCGAACAAACCCTCCCAAGGAAAACAAGTGTTACTCTGGCCAGGCTCCGTTCAGGCCACCACCCGTCCCTCCAACAATACAGATACAGACTCCACCTAGCTGATACCTCCACCCTGAGGACACAGAACACCTACTCTTACACTGCCACACTCTCTCTCAACAAAGACACAACTCCAACATTACCTCTCTACGAGACTTATGGACCCATCCCACGGTGGTCGCGGGATACCTGAGTGCCGCCGGGTTCGCATAAGAGAACCCTGGGGCTACAAAGTATATATATATACACACATATACATATATAATTTAAGAGATAGCTACACTATACTATAATCATTCTATTAATTTTATTATAATAAGAAATTCTTTGTATTTCAATCATCTGATGTAATATATTATTTATGCTCATGGTATAAGAACTGTAATTACAATAATTAATTTAAAATAAAATGTGAATATATTAGGAGGGTTGTCATTTATACCATTATATATTACCAGTAGTTTCTATTTCTACAATGTTTTCTTTACTTCCTTATTTTTAATTCTCTAATGACTGATACAACTTTATGAATGAAACAAAGGCTTAGTCTTACATATTAGTTTGATTAATAATAATAGTACCATATTACTAATAAATACTATAACTAGGTGAATAATTCATACATAGTACATAATTGATATAGGAAAAAGAAATAGCTTGGCAAACTTTGAAAACCTAAAATTTAGTTGATGTCACATGATACTCCTTGCCCAAAATTTTAGTATTTTTACTCTCACTCTGAGAAAGGTTTCAGTGACTATTAATATAGCCTGATTAAAGACCAAACTCTACAAAGAAATTTTTAAACTTATTTCCTTTCATAAATTGTATGGAAATGTGATACACATTGAAACGAGAGTTACTAACAAATGTAATGATACAATTTTTATTTTAAAAATAGGCCTAACATAAATAAAAAACTACTGGTTATCCCCATTGACACCTCGTGATAACTAACTTTCAGGCCAATCAAGATCTGTTAATATTCAGCAGAACATATCGCCTAAACCTTAAAAACTTATTCAAAATCCTTAGAAAAAAATAGTGAAAGAAAATGTTTTATATACTGTACAAATGAATATTAATAAAATAAAAAATTAATATTTAATATGTTATCTAATCAAAACTTGCAGTAAATAATTGTTCCTTTGTTTCTGTAACCATGAACTGTGCCAGTTATGAAGTAGACTTTGAAGATTTAATTAGTCTTATTGCCTTAGATGAAGATAAAGCTTTAGATTTTTTTGGCAAATCATGGTATGACATTAAAAACTCACTTATGTCCAAACTGTGAAAAAGAATATAATTATAAGTTAGATTAGATTAGATTACAATAAAGAAAATAAAATTACAAATCAAAAAATATTTATTTGATATATTTTGAGACATTTTAACAGAATCTGCAATCTATTTTTTATGAAATTGAACAGCTTTTAAGATAGTCTAATTTCTTCCAAAAAAATTTTTTTAGCTCAAAACCTGTTCAATTGCACAAAAATCATGTAGTAGATTCTGTTAAAACATATTACAATACACCAGAAAATTATTATCTGGGTAATGTGTTCTACAGAATATTTACTTCAGGATCCTTCTAACAAATTTTGCCTTCAAAAATTTATGATAGTATCCCCAAAACTTAATATTAGCCAAGTCTTATTTATCTCATTTCCGAGACTTTTTAGTTGGTAACTTATCAGTCAGATGGTGGACATGATGTAGATGCCAGCCTATTTATTTGGACTTCATAAGTCAATTGACAAGGTTCTACACAAAGTCTATATAAATTAAAAGCTCATGGAATACCAGGGTGTCATAAATTGGGTAAAGAAATGGTTGCTAGGCTTACTTATCAATCCAGAAAGTCCATGGAGTGTGAAGTGGCACACCTGTAGTTTCATTGGATATAATTTTTTCATATGCTGAAGGAGCTAAGTCTGGAGAACATCCAAGAGGCAATCCTTGGGATGAGTTAAATTTATTTTCATAAGCACCTTCGGAATCTAATCGTAAAGGCAAATTACACTCTGAATTTTGTATGGCGTCATTTGTGTATTCCTCATGAACTTGAGGTCGTTGGCCGCTATCAAAAATGATATCATTGGTTCTTTGTTCCAAACACTGGGTATCAATATCAGAATTTATATAATTAACTTTATTCGGTGAAATGGGAACAGAAGCCATTCTCACCACTTTTAATTTTAATTATTAGTGAATGAAGATACGTTACAATACGTTTAAACTTGATAAGAACAATGAAAATCCCCTTTTTGGTATTTCCACTCTGAATGACGTTTATTATCGTTTGAGGATAGGAAAAAACAAACGCAAATTTAAAGATTCCCTCAGTTTCTCTAAAGAAGGAGAAATTATACTATCATGACGTAATTTTACAATAGAAAGAGAAAAAAGAAAATTGAAGAAAATGAAAGCAAACAAAATGAAGGACATATACTGTATACTTAAGTAGGCCTTAGTTATTTATTTAAACATATCAGTATAATTATAAATAAGTTGTTATTGACAATATATCAAAGCATATCAATATCTAGTCCAGGAGTTTTCAACCTTGCCTCCACCAAAGTCTAATATAATTTATCAAGTCTTAATATAATTTAATATAATTTAAAAATTATATTAGACAATGGTTTTACCATAAAAGTTCATTTTATTGATAAACGTTAATCCAAAAATTGACTCGCCGCTCCTTCTCAGGTGAATTATATACATCAGTATAAGGGGCCGTTCAAAAATTACGTAACGCTATTTTTACTAAAACTTGATATCCGCCCATCCCCCTGTAACGTTCCGTAACGCTATTTTTGCTAAAACTTGACACACCTTCATCCCCCTGTAACGTTCCGTAACGCTGAACCAAACACCCACTAAAATGTTATGTAACAATTCCACCACTTCACACCTCACCTCTACGGCACGTAGATTATATATACTGTATATATATATATATATATATATATAGAGAGAGAGAGAGAGAGAGAGAGAGAGAGACAGAGAAAATACGTATGCATCATCTTGACTGTACTCCTGAACACAATTATTAATTATTATTGTTATTATTATTTTTATTATTATTATTATTATTAGATTTGTCTGATTCAAGTTCCGAAAGCAGATGGAGGAAACGTCGAACGCCAAGCAGACGTCGAACCCAAGGTGACTACGACAGCAAATCCAATTTTGGCTCTTAGAGGGCAAAAAATGGAAGTCACGCCACAAGGAAGGAAAGAAAAAACCATTTTGTGTAGCCCCGAAGTAAGAAAAATTGCTTGCAGCTATTTGTGACAAACAGGACGCTGTGAAATACTTGTACATGAGGAAAGGCGAAGGACTGTTGTCAGCAGCAGAATGTTAAGAGCTTAATTAAAAACAGCGGGAACTTGATGCACTAAAATTGGATCTATAAAAATGTAAGAATCAAGAGCGGCAGCAGCGTTACCGCTATAATTTCAAGCGAAAGTGGGACGACTTAGATGATGATACCACAAACAACTGAAAGGGACAATTGTTGGTCGCCCATCAATTGCTAAAGGGGAAAATCTTTTACAAAAGATTGTGGATATTGCAACTGGGAGTTTAGCGGCTGACGAAAAGCGCCGTTCTGAGGTCATCAGAACGGTTCGAACACTGGATGATCTAACTTCCTCCCTGAGGAAACATGGTTCCAGTTATCTCGAAGTTCCGTGTACCTTCGGCAGGGGTGCAGTGCCAATTTTATAGGTGCCGGAGCTCTGGTGGGCCTGACAAAAGCCTGCCATTTCCTATCCTGTTTCTATATATGCCACACGATGACTAAGTATTTCGTGTTTGCACTCACTCACTAAACTGTTGATAATTAATGGAGACAATTTTTTTGTTGCTTGTTATGGTAATTCCTGCAAACTTCCTCTTGCAGAGGTGCCGGAGCCGCGCTCCTGTGAGCTCCGGCAGCACTGCACCCCTGACCTTCGGCTTCTGCCACGAAATTCTGCAACTCGAGAGGATAAGAGACGTTATAAAACTGCCTATGGAAGAGCTATACATACCTGTCATACACTTTACATTACAGTTCACAACAAGGCCTAATTCAAATCCAGGCCTAAACACGCGTACAATATGGCATTGTATATGGTACTGTTAGAAAATCTAGAAGAGGAAGAACCATTGTTGTCCCAAGGCGATACGATGACTAAGCTGATTGATGCAGCATTGCTTGTATATATATTAAGTTAAGGTGTGTATATATATCCATCTCATAATTGTAAGGTTAGTGAAAAATTAAATTAATTTAGAGCTAGCATTTTTGAGCTCTTGTGGCATCATTGTTTGGTCACACTGTTGGCATCATTTTGAGACGCTGCGCGTCTTTTCTACTCGTTTGTGGAAGGTCGTACGTAAAGGTGTGGTTTGATAGAGAGCTCTCTTGCAACTCAGTTTGGTTGTTTAGATACATGATTGTTGCATCGTGCAATAGTCCAGGTTGCGTTGTTGTTGCAAGGTTCATAAAGAAGACCACAAATAGTACCCTTTTGTTTACCTTTTAAGTTCATGTAATTTAAGGTCTAAGGTAGGCCCGCATCGAGTCAGCAACCCTGAGGTTACCCTGAGGTAGGACCTAATAGGATCTCAAATCCGTAAGTTTTAATTTAGCTTAACTTGGGCTTTAGGTAGAACTTGCCCTTTAGAATTTGGCCGTTCACGGCTCAGCTGGGATTTCGAACCCGACAAATAAATAAAATAACATGGTCCTTCAGAACCGGATTTCTACCCCAAGACTGAGTCAGTGACCATTTTTCGGCAAAGTTCTGATTGTGCAAATTGTATCCCAAGTTAGGCCTAGACGGGTTGAGTATTATTGAGTTAAGGTCCCAGGGTAAAAAGTTTGGTCGCCCAATTGCGAAACTTGGCCAGTCGTCTGTCGTTTTTTGGCCTACTTTTTTTCCGGTTTGGTTAATTTTGGGTTATTATTGAGTTAAGGTCCCAGGGTAAAAAGTTTGGTCGCCCAATTGCGAAACTTGGCCAGTCGTCTGTCGTTTTTTGGCCTACTTTTTTTCCGGTTTGGTTAATTTTGGGTTATTATTGAATTAAGGTCCCAGGGTAAAGTTGGTCGCCCAATTGCGAAACTTGGCCAGTCGTCTGTCGTTTTTTGGCCTACTTTTTTTCCGGTTTGGTTAATTTGGGTTATTATTGAATTAAGGTCCCAGGGTAAAGTTTGGTCGCCCAATTGCGAAACTTGGCCAGTCGTCGGTCGTTTTTTGGCCTATATTTTTTCTGGTTTGGTTAATTTTGGGTCATTATTGAATTAAGGTCCTGGGGTGGAAAATTTGGATTCCATACTGGTGTTTGGTTAGTACCCCACTCAGCAATTCAGTTTATTTGAAAGTAAAATTTGCGTTTGATCAGTTTGGTTAAGTATTTCTGCCAATTCAGCTCATTTGGTATTGAGCCCAAGGGTTGTTTACATTGAAGATGAGTGCATCTGAATTGAACAAATTTATAAAAAGGAGAAGTGCCTACAAAGGTCTAATTACAAAGGTCATTGCCACTATAGATTCTGCCATAGAGCAAGAGGATTTACGCTTAGTGACTGCGAAGCTTGCCATATTAGAAACTAAAAAGGTTGCTCTAAGTGAGGTAAATGTTAAAATTGAGGCTCTTATAGAAGAGGATGAAATAGAAAATAACATAATTTACTTTGAAGAGATTATTGATGATATGACTAACGTAGGCCTCCGAGCAAAAGAGTTTAGCAGCTCAGTACAGTTAGAGACCAGGTCTAATAATGAAACACAACACTCAACAAATGATGCTTGTGAAGTTAAGGTTAACAGATCTGTAGTTCAATTACCGAGGCTTGTACTCAAAACATTTTCTGGGAGTATTCAGGAATGGCAAGGATGGGCAGACAGTTTTCAATCAGCAGTTCATTCTAGTCAAGTGTTAAGTGCCGTGGAGAAGTTTAATTATTTGCGGTCCCTCTTGGAAGGGGAGGCAGCAAAGACTATAGCAGGATTAGCATTAACAGAGGCTAATTATAATGTGGCTTGGGATATATTAAAGAAACGGTTTGGTAAGCCAGAGATCTTAATTAAAAGCCACCTCCGTGCACTTTTAACTATACCTCCTGTTAATAATCCTAATAGTGTCAAGGAGTTACGGCAGTTATATGATGAATTTGAAATTAGAACTAGGTCTGGACAACTTGGGTGTAGGAATGGAAAAGTATGGTATAATGTTGGTTCCTACACTGGAGTCTAAATTGCCTAGCTCAATTTTGCTTGAATTAAGTAGGGGACACTCTGCAGAACATGTGTACATCCCCCTTCAGCAGATGTTAAGTCTTTTAGGCACAGAATTAGCAAGACGAGAGGGAGTTGAGTTTGCACAGTGGGATGGTAAACAAGAGGACAAAGGCAGGCACAGCACCAAAGTTTCCACAAAAAGGAATAGCCCAGGTACAGTGTCAGCTCTACATGCCTCCTCTGAGAATAAATTAAAGGGAATCAAGGAATGTATATTTTGCGAAGGCAACCACAAGTCATATAAATGTGAGGTGGCTGAGGCCTTACCCTTTGAGGAGAGAAAGGACAGGGTAACTAAGTCCACAGCATGTTTTAAATGTTTTTTGAAAGGTCATAGAGCAAGGTTTTGTAAGTTTAAAATTTTGTGCAAAAAATGTCATGGTAGGCATCAGCCATTATTGTGTGAAAACACTCTTAGTAGGCCTACCCCAGAAGTAGAGACATCAGTGGCACATGCCACTGCTATGCAAGGGAGTAAAAGTAAAGGGGGATTATTGCAAACAACTGCAGCCTTATTAATTGGGAATGAGGGAGAAGCTACTGTAAGAGTGTTGTTTGATAGTGGTAGCCAGTGTAGTTTTATTAAGACCAGAATTTCCAGAAAATTGAAGTTTAAAGAACTTAAGAGGGAAAATTTAAGAATTTCTGGGTTTGGGGGTTCCGTTCAAAACCCACTATCAAGGTCCAAGCTGTAGAGATTGAGGAACTTTGTGCTCCAGTCACTACTTGTTTAGATATGGCATGTGTCCAAGAATTGCAAGTTAAAGGAATTAATTTGGGCAATAATAAGTTTGAGGGAACAGAAGATATTAGTCTTTTGATTGGAGCTGACTATTATTGGGACTTCATCACTGGTAATATTGTCCGTACATCTCAAGGCCCAGTAGCTATTGAAAGTAAGCTAGGCTGGATGCTACATGGTAGTTATTGCAATGAAATGGAAGTTAAGGCTCTCTTTGTTAAGATTGAGGAGAACAGCCATGGTCTGGAAAGGCATTTGAAAGCATTTTGGGAACTTGAATCTATTGGTATAAAGGACAACCAGGCAAGTACAGTGAACAATGATGTTTTAGAGCACTTTGAAAAAGGGATTGGGTTTAGAGATGGTTGCTATGAAGTTGGCCTACCATGGAAGGATTCTTGCAAACCCGGTTCAAACCTTCAGCTAGCTAATCGGAGGTTGGAGACTTCATTGTACAGGCTAAGAAAAAATGAGGAGTTGTTAATTGAATACGATGAGGCCATCCTAAGTTATGTAAGGGAGGGCTATGCTGAGAGGGTGCAAGGTGAGCTGGTGAGCCAGGAGGCACATTATCTGCCACACCATGCAGTGGTACGGCGAGACAAAACTACCACCAAACTGAGGGTAGCTTTTGATGGCTCAGCCAAGGACAAAGGTGGTGTGTCCTTGAATGACTGTTTGGATGCTGGGCCAAATTTAAATGCAGATTTATTTTCCTTGTTACTGAGATTCAGGTTTGGTAGAGTAGCATTGACTGCAGATGTGAAGCAAGCTTTTTGCGGATAAAGTTAAAACCAGAGGACAGAGATGCAGTAAGGTATCTGTGGGTGGATACGAAAGACTTGTTGGAAAATGAACCTAAGGTTCAAGCATATAGAATGAAGTCAGTGTTGTTTGGCCTCAGCTCTAGTCCATTTCTGTTGGCAGCTACTATGCAGTACCATTTTAAGAAATATTCTGAAGTCTATCCTAACACTATTGAACACATAAGGAAAAATTTTTATGTTGATGATTTGCTATGTTCCGTGGATAATACAGAAATGGCTAAACAGATATTCATGGAGGCTAGAGCTATAATGAGGGAGGCTGGCATGGAGCTCAGAAAATGGCAGACCAATCATTCGCAATTACAAGAGTTTATGAGTCATTCCTCTGTAGTACCTGATGCAGCAGAAAGTATTGAGGATTCTGGTATTAAGGAGTTGTGGGCAATAGACGCAAAGGTGCTAGGCATCGTTTGGCAGCAAGATGATGATTTGTTTACCTTCAATGGGAAATCTTTAGTAGAGCTGGCTGAGAATGAGACAAGGTGGACAAAACGTACAGCTCTTAGTTTGGCTTCGAAGGTCTTTGATCCTCTTGGATTCCTGGCTCCATTTGTGATAAAGTCAAAAATTTGGTTTCAGAGCCTCTGGGAAATTGGACTTGGTTGGGACCAAGAGTTACCTGATCATATGGTGGTAAGGTGGAAATATTGGTTCAAAGAATTGGCACATCTTGGAGACATTGAAATCCCAAGATGGTACTTTGGAGAGTTGAACAATAGTCCAGACAATTTGGAGCTGCACATCTTTTGTGATGCAAGTGAGGAAGCCTATGCAACTTGTATTTATATAAGAGGCGCATTGCAAGAAGAAGTAAGTTGCAGGTTGGTTGCTGCAAAGAGTAGAGTAGCACCTTTGAAAAGGCTTTCTGTTCCAAGGTTGGAATTGATGGGTGCCGTTATTGCTAGTCGGCTTGCAATTACAGTGCGAAAGTCTTTGGCCCTCTATGAAATTCCAAGCTATTATTGGACAGACTCCACTATAGTTTGGCACTGGTTAAGAAGTCAGGCAAGGAAATGGAAACCATTTGTTGCCAATAGGGTGGAGGAAATTCAAGCGCACACAGATCCCAAGCAATGGAAGCATTGTCCAGGCATCCAAAACCCCGCTGATTTACCAACACGAGGAATTTCGGTGAAAGATCTTTCACAATCAAGTTTGTGGTGGAATGGGCCAGAGTGGCTAAAACTTGGAAGTGAAAACTGGCCTTCTAATCAGCCTATTGTAGGAGAATGCCAGGCTGAAGAAGCATGGGTGAGTGAGGTGAGAAAATGCGCTGTGAACAGTTGTCAAGTTATGCAGCAGGACCCCATATTGAGGCTTGAGGACATTAGCAGTCTGAAAAGATTGTTAAGAGTGACAGCATGGGTATATAGATTTACCAACAACATTAAGGGAGAAACAAGAAGGGAAGGAATTCTGAACAGTAATGAGATTCAGCAAGCCAGGAAATACTGGGTGGTATATATGCAGAAGAAAAATTTGGTGAAGAGAGAGAATTGCTCACCAGCCATCCATTACAGGTTCTACCAACACATTCTGCGCTCAAGGGTTTGGATGTGTTTTTGGATCAGGATTTATTGAGAGTAGGAGGTAGACTACAGTTTTCTGGGCTTCCAGAGGAGAAAAGACATCCAATTTTGCTACCTTCTGGGGGGCACTTTGTGGACCTTTTGATCCTGGATACTCATCATAAGCTGTTACATGCTGGAGTTAGAGAAGTGATAATAGAGATTAGACAACAATTTTGGATTCTCAAAATTAGACAAGTAGTGAAAAAGGTCTTGCATAAATGTGTGGTTTGCAAGCGTTGGAGTGCAAAGCCTTATTATGAAAAGGTGGCTCCACTTCCAAGAGAACGGTGTGTCTATACTGCCCCATTTGATGTAGTGGGAGTAGACTTTGCAGGGCCAGTCTATGTGTATGAGCGAGGGGAGTCTAACAAAGGTTATATATGTCTTTTCACCTGTGCTACCACCAGAGCAATCCATTTGGAGTTGGTAAGCAACTTAAGTAGTGATGTATTTCTTTTGGCCTTTAAACGGTTTGTGAACAGAAGGGGTTTCCCAAATAAAATCATATCGGATAATGCAAAAACCTTCAAAAAGGCTGCAAAGGAACTCCAAGAAATTTGGTCCTTGCTAAAAGAGGAAGGATTCCAATCCTACTTTTCACACCAAGGGGTACAGTGGGAGTTTATTGTTGAGAGAGCACCATGGTGGGGAGGATTTTGGGAAAGGCTAGTGAGAAGTGTAAAGTGTCCATTAAAGAAACTTTTAGCTAATGCTCATTTGAGCAAAGAAGAATTCTCTACTGTTTTATGTGAAGTAGAAGCAATGGTGAACAGTAGGCCTATCACTTTTGTTTACAACAGTAGGCAGGATGCAGAGCCATTGACACCAAATCATTTTCTTTGTGGTAAACGATTAACATCAAACCCCAGTGTGCCAGAAGACTTGCAGCCCATCCAGAGCACTCAAGGAGAGTTAACCAGACGGTTCAGGTACCTTGAAGAGCTACAAGATCAGTTATGGAAGAGGTGGCAGATGGAATACTTGCCAGAACTCAATTATTACCCATCAGGCAAGGTAAAGGGCTCCAATGCAAATTGTATCAAGGTGGGAGAAGTGGTAATGATTGGGGATGAAAGACCAAGGCAATGCTGGAAGCTTGGCATAATTGAAGAGTTGTTTGTTGGCAAAGACAATTTAGTTAGGTCTGCACTGGTAAAGACTTCAGGAGGAAAGTTAAAGAGACCTATACAAAAACTCTATGCTTTAGAAATCAGCAAAAACACAGATAGTCAAGATGAAACATTTGAGTTACAGCCTCATGAAGAAGGCTTGGCTAACCTTGCAGAAGGTAATGACAACAATGCCTCTTCGGTGGGGAGTGTTAGAAAATCTAGAAGAGGAAGAACCATTGTTGTCCCAAGGCGATACGATGACTAAGCTGATTGATGCAGCATTGCTTGTATATATTAAGTTAAGGTGTGTATATATATCCATCTCATAATTGTAAGGTTAGTGAAAAATTAAATTAATTTAGAG
This sequence comes from Bathynomus jamesi, assembly GCA_023014485.1. Taxonomy (NCBI): domain Eukaryota; kingdom Metazoa; phylum Arthropoda; class Malacostraca; order Isopoda; family Cirolanidae; genus Bathynomus; species Bathynomus jamesi. The sequence goes on from JAJOZX010000841.1 coordinate 667,485, forward strand.
CTAGCATTTTTGAGCTCTTGTGGCATCATTGTTTGGTCACACTGTTGGCATCATTTTGAGACGCTGCGCGTCTTTTCTACTCGTTTGTGGAAGGTCGTACGTAAAGGTGTGGTTTGATAGAGAGCTCTCTTGCAACTCAGTTTGGTTGTTTAGATACATGATTGTTGCATCGTGCAATAGTCCAGGTTGCGTTGTTGTTGCAAGGTTCAGAAAGAAGACCACAAATAGTACCCTTTTGTTTACTTTTAAGTTCATGTAATTTAAGGTCTAAGGTAGGCCCGCATCGAGTCAGCAACCGAGGTTACCCTGAGGTAGGACCTAATAGGATCTCAAATCCGTAAGTTTTAATTTAGCTTAACTTGGGCTTTAGGTAGAACTTGCCCTTTAGAATTTGGCCGTTCACGGCTCAGCTGGGATTTCGAACCCGACAAATAAATAAAATAACAGGTACCTTTATTTCATAATTAAGCACAAATTATTAATTTATTGTTTTAAATAACTACAAAATTGCCTCGGGAGTGGCGACAAAGCCTATTGGAAATGGAAAAATTGCCATACATAGAACAAAATATGTAGGCATTGGTTCTACATAACAACAAGCAAAACGTATTTTTTCGTATCAAAATTTTTCATCACTGACTCGTGAAAATTACTTCGAGAAAAGAAATAATGAAAATACGAAAATTATAAGTCTGGGATTTATGTTTGCAAAATAAGCAAAATTGAAGACAAAAGATTTATAGCTCAGAGCTGTCTAGTTACGAGCGTCGCTGTAGGCAAGGAAGATGTGTTTAATCTTCCTACAAGTTTTGAGTGAAACACTAATAAAATAAAAATAATAAAACCAAAGGATAGGCCTATCCCTTCATGTATTTAGGCATAGTGAATTGCCTGTATTAATTAGACTGAATAAATTCATTGCATAATCCTATTGCCTACATCGAGAGAGAGAGAGGCGCGATAGGCAACCGCGTGACCTACAACCACAAGCAAGATTCAACGAAATAAGAAGTTTCCTTTCTTGCTATTAGCAGCGTTAAATACCGAAGGCAACTAAATTTAATAATTTAACCAAAAAAATAATTAACAAGGTCCTTTGAAGACCTCCACAAACACACAACTTTTTACCGAAAAAACATAGGCTTTTTGCTATCAACTGTAGGCATTAAATCTGGCGGAAATTTTCACCAGATTGCTAGGTTGATAGCAATCAACCAAAGGCCTATATAGTTTTTTCACAGTGCCCATCAAACTGATGAGAGCCAAGAACAATGAACATTCCCGCCACCAAGATACGTTGTTCGCACGAGCGTCAGTTTCCGATCTGGAAGAGTTGGCACGACTACTCGGGCCTGATGACGCAGTGCTGGGCAAGTTCCGCACACCTTCCGCACCTCCGCACATTCGCACTGTGCGGAAGTGCGAAATGGTGCCCGGAGGTGCGGTGTGCGGTCACCTCGGTAAAAAGGTGCGGCGGTGCGGGTGCGGAAGGTGTGCTGATTGGTCCGCACACCCGTTCGCACACTTGAACTTTAGAATTTTGTCAACTATTGACCAGTCAACATCTCTAATCTAGTGTAATTTATTGTATTAAAACTTTATTTTCACAATTAAATATTAAATAAAAGTTTATAAAAGTATTAATATATTAATGGAAACATATATTTCCTTGCGATAAAACTTTATATATGTAAATAGGGTGCGGGTGCGGGTGCGGTTGTGTGGAAGGGCGAAAACTTAGAGGTGTGCGGAAGTGCGGGTGCGGAAGAGGTTAAAGTGCGGGTGCAAACCTCCCATTTGGTGTGCGGTTGCCCAGCATTGCCAGTGATGAGGTTCTATTTCACTCGCAGGATTTCAAAGCAAAGGTACGTATAGGATTGACGGCCGCCAATAAACAGGCACCGTTGATCATGCACATGGAGTACAAAGTCAATCTAAGTGACCATGGTTTCGTGGTTGCTGCTCAACACAAGTTGGCGTCATTAGTGATCTCAGCCATATCGATCAAGAAGAACTGCATCGACACTCCTGGCGTTATTTACTTTGGGCCAGGGGCGTACACAGGATTTCCTAAAGTGGAGGTCACAAAGGTGATTCGACCAGCGGACGGGTAAAAAATAGCAACTATTGGGAATTGATGCATAATCCTAATAATGATGTGGGTGAGGAAAACATACAGCATGAATGACGTGCTTTATTAAAAACTGTATTACTCCTAAGTTGTCATTGTCAATGAAGGTTTGGATGACATAAACGGTCTCACTCGTGCCTTATACCAACTTAAAGAAGAAAGAACCTTTTGTTCTTCTGAGAGAACAGCTTAAGAATGCTTGCTGAGTTTATTGGTAAGTCATGATGTACCGCGCAGAAAAAAAGCGACTAAATTACTATTTGTTTGCGATACCTTCAAGATTACCGAATATTTTATGGAAATATTATTTTACATAGAATTATGAGATACATATATTTTTCAATGTCATACCTAAATTTTTTGGGCTGAAAAATAAAAGTAAGTCCGAGTATGTCATTGCGTCATCTTGTGAAGTGAAACTGAACTAAGGGTGGCTGTCCCACGCGGGACTCACATCGTCCAACGTCTGAAATGCAACGTCGAAAATGTGTCGTTGGTCCAAAGTCGGAAATTCCGTCCACGGAACCCACCAAAATCTCACATTGGACCATGTTATCTGGGTAGTATATTCATTTCTGTACGGCAGCTCATGAATGAGATAAGGATACCTGTTAATTTATACCAGATTATGACGCGTACCGTTTTGAAAAATAAAAGTGTTTTCGTGTACCCCCATATAATATATATACACAGGGTGTTTCATAACATGTGGGACGCACTTTCAGGATGGATTCAGGACCTGAAAACTGTGAAAAAAGTTTATATAAACATATACCCGAAATCGCTCCTTTAAAGGAAGTGCTCAAAATGACCGCCTTGCACTTGAATACACGACTGAACACGCCTCGTCATAGACTGCCTGACGCGTTCAAACATTCCAGGTATTGCTCGGATTTTCTGCCATCCTTGTTCTACACGTTGGCGAAGCATTTCAACGTTACCAATGGGTGTCACGTAAACGATGGATTTCAGATGACCCCACAGGTAAAAATCGAGTGGATTCAGGTCCGGGGAGCGAGTAGGCCACGCAATGGGTCCTCCACGGCCTATCCATTTATCAGGGAAATGGTCATCCAAATAGTCTCTGGCTACTCGACTAAAATGAGGTGGAGCGGCCGTCATGCATAAACCACATACGACGTCGAACACCGAGAGGAACTTCATCTACTAAATCGCTTAAATCATTCCTTAAAAAATTGGAATAGGATTCTCCTGTTAATCTTCCAGGCAAAAAAAAGGATTGACTAAGTTGTCGGTAATAAGTCCTGCTCATACACTGATACTAAATTGTTGTTGGTACCTTGACTGGATGATGGCATGCGGATCCTCTTCGGCCCAGTGGTGAGCGTTGTGAAAATTGATCACGCCATTTCTTGTGAAGGCAGCCTCAACAGAAAACAACACGAAGGATAGAAAAAGAGGATCGCGAGCATACTGTTGAAGGAACCAAGTACAAAAAGCCTCTCGTGGTGGGAAATCAGCTTCAGTAAGGCCTTGTACTTTCTGAATGTGATATGGGTAAAGCTGTTGTTCCCGTAAAATTCTCCACACAGTTGTGTATCATACACCCTCTGCTGCTGCTGTCCTTCGGGTGTTGACACCAGGATGTTCCTCCACGCGATTCAGGACTCGCTCCTCCATCTCAACAGTTCTGGCACTGATTGGTCTACCACCATCTGAAACTCGTTTGTTGAATGATCCTGTATCACCAAGATGCTAGTCTATTCTTTGAGAGGTCTTCATATCTGGCAGACGGCGATTTGGAAACCTTTCCGCATACAGACGTCTTGCTGCGGCCGCATTATACTCGGCAAGTCCATACATGAGATGCATGTCTGCCATTTCTCTGTTTGAATAAGCCTCCATTCTCATTTCAAATGCAACTATCACTGAATAGCACAAAAACTTTTAAGGTTATTTTTTTCACTGGACTGCACTTATTCACGGTAAGAAGTTACGATTACGAACAGTGAAACACCGCGATGCACCTCTGACTGACTGATGGCTCTACACTCAACGACATTGAAACATGTTATTGAGTGTACAAAACATTACAATCGGCAAGGTCATACATGAAATAAGTCTCGTATACACTCACAAACATTGTCGGCAAGCAGTGTTTGTAAACAGTTTGCGGGAGGAATTGCTGGAACACAAAACGCGCTGTAACTCAGAAACAAAGCGATTTCGGGCATATGTTTATATAAACGTTTTTCATTGTTTTCAGGTCCTGAATCCATCCTGAAAGTGCGTCCCACATGTTATGAAACACCCTGTATATATATAATATATATATATATATATATATATATACAAAGGTGGGCAGGACCGAGTTCCAAAAGGACCGAATTCCAGGAACTCGGTCCTTTCTAAGGACCGTGAGCGGGAAAGTCGGTCCTTTTCTCAGTGAGGACCGAAATGAGGAGCGACGGTCCATTTTTAAGCAATTCCGGACGGTCTTTTTTAGTGATTTTAGTGTGTTTAGTGATTATTTGAAGTTCTAAAGAAGATGGATCGTTTCCTCCAGAAGACTCAGAAAGAGACTGAGACTGAACTTAAACTTGTTTCAACACCTGGAGGAGACGAAGAATCTACTGATGTTAGTGCTTCAACTTCAAGTCAAGCAACTGGAGCTCCTAGCGGAAGAACTGAACCCGGCAATCCCTGGCCGTACCTGGACAAATACTTTGAATGCCTGGGCCCCAAGGGTGAGCAGAACCTGGAGTACAAGTGCTTGCTGTGTTCATCAAGTTTAACACGCCTATCCCATCCAGTGCCGCCGTGGAGAGGCTCTTCTCTTTGGGGAAGGACATCCTCAAGCCGAAAAGGTCAGGGCTCAGTGACAGCCATTTTGAAATGCTAGTCTTCTTGAAGGGAAACTCAAGCATTTAACTTAATAACTTTTTTCATCATTTATGTATTGTATTAATTATAATTTACGTTAATAAAATTAAAGATTTCCGGTGTCTTTAATTTCATTTTTCATTTTAATCAAATTTTTCACTTATATTATATATAAGGACCGAGGACCGAGTCGTTCCTAGGTCCTATCTTCAGAAAGGACCGGGACCGGGACCGTCGGTCCAGTTTGAGGCAAGGACCGGGACCGGGACCGTCGGCCCTTTTTGAGGCCCGGGTGCCCACCTTTGTGTATATATATATATCTATATATAATTTGGTGTTCTGAAAGAAGTCTCTTTCTAAGTGCAAAAAACTTTTTTCTACGTGAAGGTCAAAATATGATAATAAAAACCCACTCTAATAGACAGAGTTTATTTCCACAAATAAACTCTGTCTATTAGAGTGGGTTTTTATTATCATAGTCTCTTTCTATTCGATCATGTGAATGAACTAACAAATATATCAATTAAAGGACGAGAAGTACAGGACACACGGGAAGCCAACAAATGTGAATGCACTGCTTTCAAGAATTGACACTTGTGCAAAATTACAACAAGAAACCAAGAACAATGTAGGTGTGGTGCTTCATAGAAGGCCTGAGCAGTGGCGTAGCTAGAGTTTGTGCCGCCCGGGGCGGTCCTTGAGTTTGCCGCCCCCCTGAAACACAACACAATACACATAACAAACATACTTAAACAAAAAGTGAAAACGACGTATAGAAAAAACCTGTGAAAAATATTACGACAACATGTTTACTTCTGAAGTGAAAAAATTAACTACAACATTCTACACAGTTATTTTTCTTGCTTTTCTGTTAGCACAATCTTCGATGACATTGTCGAAGTCTATTTCGTCTGTCAATTGTTGTTCTATAGACAGTATGGCAAGATTTCTCAACCGCAAGGTGCTCATAGTAGATCTTATGTAATTCTTTATCAGTTTTAGTTTAGAAAAACTCTCACAGCTAGCAACACTAACAGCAATTGTGAGAAAAATCCGCAGCAGTATTACAATATTTGGAACCGAGTTACCAAGATTATACTTTACAACTAATACCAGCATATTAGTTTGGATATGGATTATATTTATAAATATTAAACGTATATTTATAGATTATAACGTATTTACAGAACTTTATGGGTTATTTCCCTTTTTAATGAAATAAATGCATTTATACCAATGCTATTATTAATTAAGCACAACTAAGCGCTTAAATAGGTATGATGGTCAATAAGGCCATCTTCAAGGGAACACAATCCTTACCATCGTCGGAAATTAACGAAGTAAGCAGTGTTTTCGTGGAAAAATAAAATTGTGTCTGGCGTCTTGTATCCTTCTACTGTCCCGACATAAAAAAAACACCTTTTTTTTTTCATTGCAGTAGACCAAAAGTGCCGCCCCTCAAAAAGTGCCGCCCGGGGCGGACCGCCCCCTCCGCCCCCCTATAGCTACGCTAGTGGGCCTGAGTACCCAACTTCAATTTGTGTAATGATTTTAGAACTAGTCATATTTAATAAAATGGTCGTAAAACATTTTCAGTTTTTACTATGGTACCATACAGTCCACCTTCGCCCTTATGGTCTCATCCCTCCGCCCTCACCATCCTGAAAATTCGGACACCCAATTTAATTTCAATTCCTGGGGAAACCATAGTTGGAGCCTCTGATTAATGGTTGTGCACGATAATGATTTCGTCCGTCATTTCCGTTTGAGCTTAAGGAAACTGACGCTTGACAGGCACGGTGACGTGGAACTTCAATTTTATACGTTGCGCCGCATGTTTGCGTTGTTTCTTCTTGGAGTCTTTGGGTTCGTTTTTACATTAAAATAATTATGATAAAGAGGCATTTATGAACTATGCATTAAACCAGAGAAATTAAAGTGGTCATGAGTAGTGGCTATTCATTCATTCTTTCAATAGAACTCTTTCCATTGTAATTTTGCAGTCATATTTACTTGGTTTATTCCAAATTTTTTAAATACAGCTTAGCTTCTCCAACCTATCCTTTGGAAACAAAATTTCCAGTCTGGGTTTCGGTTAAATATGTATTGTATTTTAAATGTTCCTTAATCTCAGCACTAAAATTTGGATTGTATAAAACTAAAAGTGGGGAAATAATGCAATTAAGGTCACCATCAAACTTTATGGTCATCCTGCACGATTAATAAGCTAAACTCTGACATTTCACAAACTGAAAAAAATACAGATATGCAACGTAAACTAATAGAGGTGAATTCAGGCTTCAAATGTGAATAGGCTGAGTGAGCATGAGGACAGAGATGCGATGTTCATCACATAAAAATTGCCTTCGTTAATTATGACATTGAAAAAACTATATAGGGCTATGGGTTGATTGCCTGATACCTCTCATCCGTTGGAAATTTCCAACAGATTTCAGTGGAGAGTTAACGACAAAAACCCTACGTTTTTTCGTTAAAGAGTTATATGTATGTGGAGGTCTTCAAAGGACGTCGTTAAGTAGTGTTTTTATTGGTTAATGTTAAATTTACTTGCCTTCGGTATTTTAGTGCTGCCTAATGGTAAAGAAAGAAATTACCTTATCTTATTATTTCATTGGGTCTCGTTTCGGTTGTAGGGCGCGACGATCTTTTTCGATGTAGGGCCGCTATACGATGGAGTTACATAACGAGTTGATTTGATTTAATTAATATAGGCAATCACTATATTTAAATTCCTGAAGGTATAGGCTTATCCTTTTGAGTTATTTGGTTTATATTACTTGTTATCCACCCAGAATTTATAGAAAGATTAAGTACACCTTCCTTGCTTAAAAGCATTGCTTAACATAAGCAGCTCCGAGTGCCGCAAAATATAAATCTTAGGAATTTACTGATTTTACAAAGTTCTTTAACTTTTCTCTCGAAGTAATTTTCATGTCAGCAATGGAAATTTCTTGTTGTCATGCAGGCCCAATGCCTACATATGGGGTTCTATGTATGGCAATTAGTTTCATTCCCAATAGGGTATGTCGCCAATTCCGGGGCAATTTTATAGATATTTAATTCAATTAATTAATAATTTGTATTTAATTAAGAAATAAAGGTATCACATACGATACTGTATTGTAAGCACATATAGTTTGGAGCACCTGAAGATCATGGCCCCCAGCCTTCTTTAGTTAGCCTTATAAGGGTAACTAACGAAAATATCACGACTTAACCTAACCAATCGTCAAGGGCGTACAGTTGACTTAACGATTGGTTAGGTTAAATCGTGATATTTTCGTTAGTTAGTCTTATAAGGCTAACTAACGAAGGCGGGGGGCCCTGATCTTCAGGTGATCCTATAGTTTTCCATAATGACATTCGAAATTAAACTTTAAAAATATAGACTAGGTCTATGCAAGGTTAATCATTTGAACTACAAACCTAGTCGCACAGTAATAATCCATCAAATTAAACAATTAACTTTTAAATATTGTGAGCGCGAGTTTGGCAATTTGGAAGGCGAAAATGTTTCCAAAAACAGAACGTCATGCAAGAATTGTGCAAGTTTTGCAATTTTGTCTCAGCCTATGGTTAATAGGTCCAACTTGGTAGCCCAGTCACACAGCTCCAACTCGTTAAATTCAATAGCTTTTAATCTATTATGTTATATTACATGAAACATTTTACACATTTGTGAAGCAAACAATCTTTAATTAAATACCAGGCCTAACTTATTTGTGAGAAAGTAGCTTCGGATGGTGCCTAACTTAACGTAGGTTCATGTTTAACAAACTGTACAGGGTGTCCCAGAATTAACTATCTATTTCAGTGAAATCGGACAAATTTTTTAAAAACACACTTTTATTTATGTTTATCATGTTTAATATGTGTTAAAAATGTATAAATTTCTAAATTTTTTCATAATTTTATTTTCATAATTTTTTCATTATCTGGTCCAAGGAAAGACCGTCTGAAGTCATAGAATGGCAAAGAGACTCTCCAAAAGTTAACGTGTGGCTTGGAATGACCAAATCCAAAATTTATGGCCCATTCTTCTTTGCGGAAGCAACTGTAACAGGTACCGTCTACTTTGATATGCTTCAGCAGTTTCTCGAACCACAGCTTCTTGATGATGGCATTCTTGATAATGTTGTGTTTCAACAAGATGGAGCACCATAAATTTTGGATTTGGTCATTCCAAGCCACACGTTAACTTTTGGAGAGTCTCTTTGCCATTCTATGACTTCAGACTGTCTTTCATTGGACCAGATAATGAAAAAATTATGAAAATAAAATTATGAAAAAAATTTAGAAATTTATACATTTTTAACACATATTAAACATGATAAACATAAATAAAAGTGTGTTTTTAAAAAATTTGTCCGATTTCATTGAAATAGATAGTTAATTCTGGGACACCCTACAGTAATGTAGAAATTAAAAATGGGTATCAATCAACAGGAAATCTAATAAACAAACACATCTTGTAGGGGACATAAGCTAAGAAATGAGTTGTTTAACTAGGAAACGGCGAAAACTATGAATTTTTAAAACGCCAAAACCACCCTAGAGTTCGGGCCTCGTTGGTACACTTAAACTTAAGTAATTATCATAGGATAAGTTCTTTAATTAATATATACTTGAAAACAAAGGTCACTCGTTAATTAGGGATCTAATTCTAAAGCTTCAAAAACATGCAAAAATTGCTATTTTGTCCACGCGTTTTGTTGGTCCGCCAATCAAGTCTGCATATTTAAGTCGTCATTTTTCAGCCCAGTAGCCTAGCCGAAAACAGCACAGCAATCTTTGGAGTTAGGTTTTAGCTCTCAAGAAAGACCAAAGTTAATGAAAATAAAGAAAACCAAAAGTTTGGTGGTTACCAGCTTGTTTATGATTATTATTAGTAAGTTCTATTAATAAAAAAGTTGCAGAATTTGTAAAGCACTGCAATGTCGTTCTTTTTGCAGTTATAATAGGGCTAAATAATACAGTCTACGACTGTTATGCAAGACAAATACCATAACCTGAGCATGTTCAATTGAATGACTTAATCGCTTTTAAACTTGATCTTCATGCTCATCTGGGTCCTGTCCTGTTTGAATATGCTGAATAGTATTTGCACCTATGGTTGGGCAGTTTCTGCATTAAGTACTCGGGTGACATTCTGGTTGGTTGATTCTCTGAATTCTGCTTAAGGTACACTTTCCAGTCAATAGAGTAAACTGTGAGTTTTCTAGACTAAGTCTATAATTGTAGGCTGGCGTACCTGCAGATTTGGGCTTACCCTATCAGCGGACTTGATTTAGTTTCCATTGTCTTGACTGTCGGTGCCAGGGTGAGCCAATCAGGTGAGCTAAAAGCCATCTAGGCCTAGGCTAGATCTAGTCTACATTACATTTGGAAAACAATGAAGCCACTCGGGCCTGTCAAAGTTTTCCAAGTCAGACAAAACTACTCATTAATCATAGTTTCATAGAGTAGTCGGTTTTTAGAATGATTTTGCTGTATGATGTGGAAATAGTAGGTGGTAATTATGTCGCAAATGACATGGCCTGAAATTGAAATAAAAAATATATTTTTCTAGTGTATTTTGGTGTGCTCTGTTCAAATATAACCTAACCTAACTAAACCTAATGCTAACAAGGGGGCTCTGACCCCTTGACCCCTGTGAATAACCTAAAGTTTGTTCTTGATAAGACTAAATATGACTCCGAACTAATGTAAATAAATTCTTATTTCTTTATATTTGCACAGGAAATGAAGGTTATATTTGAACACAGCACACCAAAATACACTAGAAAAAATGTATTTTAAGGAAAGATATAAGGCCTAATAGATAAACTAACCTTGAATTATTCTGTGGGTGGATAGAGAAGGGCAGTTTGCTTGAGGAAAGTATGAAGCTTATTTTTGGGATTAGTTTTCTGCAGTTACAGTAAAATGCCTGACAATCTTCGTGATAATAACATAGATTACCACACTTTGGGTACTGTTTGGATGTTGGGAGAACCCTGTGTTCCTTGAAAAATGTTAACGACGCTTGATCATTATGGCTAAAACATTCAATTGCCATAAGGTAGGACAACTCGCACCCTTTGCACAACAACAACATACAGAACTGATCTGCTATGTTTAGACTGAAAGACATATGAATGGCGCATAGAAAATGACATCACTATTTCCTTGTACAAATAGCTCAAAATTATACTCATTGGACCAAAAATGAGCGTATTTATATATATATATTAGTATCATAATTTTCACCATTAATATGCATTTGTACAAAAAATGAGTGACAAATTTGAATAAAGTGATTAAAACTACCTCATAAAAAGTTTTGATTTACAGGTCTAGCCCATGTCATTTAAAACATATTAACTGTACAATTCCTACTTAAGTTATGTAGGCTACTTTGGTAACTCTATAAATAGTTGCATGTTAATTAGCTGACTTGAGATTAATATTGAATTTACCTTGAAGCGCTTCTGCCTCAAGGGTGTGCTGCTCCCATGAAGTCCGCTCAGTGCTTTTTGAGGCGGGGCCACAATGTAGTCATCACCCTTCTTTTCTCTTGCTCTTGTCGTATGATTTGGTCCACTAATGAATTTGTGAGGGCTGGTCTGGCAGAAGAATACTCTGGCACTGTGGGTTGGTTGGGTATGTTGGCTAAAAACATGTCCAAATATTTTTTAAAAATATCTACTGGGACTGCATTTATATCTCTAAGGTACTGAGGCAAGGACCCTGCCTAGAGATACTGTTATATTGAAGGGTTTGAATCCTTCTTAAGCTGTTTGGTAGGAGGTGATGTTTTTGACACATTCTGCCAGTTCTTGTCAAGGTGGGCACAATTGGTTCAGTATTGGGGGCAACTAAAAGCCCTTCTAAAATTTTCCAGGTATAGATCAGGATGTATCTCTCAAACCTCCTCTCTATGGAATAAAGGTCAAGGTCTCTGAGCCTATCCCAGTATTTTAATTTGTTTTTACTCGCCTGTTGCTCATCAGGTTGTTTAATATATGAAGTAAAGGTTCTTTGTAGGTCCTCAATTATTTGCAATTCATTCTGTTTGTGGGGAAACCATAATTGAGAGCAGTAGTTGATGCATGGAAGAACAAGTGATTTCCACAGGGTTAAGTATGGTCATACTGTCCCTAGTTCTGAATGTCCTCAGTATGTATCCTATTACTATTAGTTGTTTGCATGATGAGGTTATTTTGTCAGTGTGTCTGTTGAATGTTGCATTTCCAGATAATATAATTCCTAGATCTCTTACATGATCAGTTTGTACAATATCTTTTCCTGTGGGTCCAGTGTAGTTGAATTGTTCTTTCAGGCATTTATTTGGTCCATACTTAATTACCGTATTTTTCAGTGTATAAGATGCACCCCTATTTTCATGGCCTTTTTTCAGGAAAAAAATTATGATAAACTGCCTAGTTGTCAGAAAATGTCCGTAATTTTCTACCAGCGAGGCTGACTTTTGTTAAAGTCCTCCATCAAAAGTATGGTGATATGTTTTCTTTCACCCATACTCATTATAAGAAAATAGTATTAAGTATACGGGAGACTATACTATATGTTATGAAACATAAAAGTAAATCATTATGCAATACATACTGTTTTTCTTGTTATCAGTGGGTTGGGAAGAGTAGAAACTTAGTGTAAAATTGGCCAAACCAATACACAGTCAGGAGGGACTAAGAGATGAAGAATTTTTGTGAAAATCCATCAGTTCTTCTAGCCTATATAAAGGTAATATTATGACCTTTGGTGTATAGGATGCAGGGTGATTTTGAGAGCCCTTTTTTTTGAAAAAAAAAGTCTCTTATACACCGAAAAATATAGTAGTTCAAAATTGTCTTCATTGAAGGCTATATTGTTTGTATCTGCCCATGCATATATAGTTTGTAGATCTTTTTGTAGCTCTGCACAGTCTTCTTTTTCTGTAATTGGTCTTAGTATTCTGGTATCATCCATGAATGGCAGGAGAGAGCTTCCTAGGTTACAGTTTATATTGTTTAGCATTATGAATGAATAGAATTGGTCCCAGTACTGTACCTTGTGGCACTCCACTAATCACTTCTGTTTCTGTAGATCTTGCTCCATTTATAATTATTTGTTTTCTGTCAGAGAAAAAGGCATGGATCCATTTTCCTATTTTTCCACAAATTCCGAGTTCTTTTAATTTATGGAATAATATTCCATGGTCAATTTTGTCAAAAGCTTTTGCAAAGTCCAGATAGATGACATCACCATTATGTTTTTTTTTATTGAATATTGAATAACCTTTACTAATAATAAAATAAATATAATCATTTCAATTTACAATAACATGAATAATTTTGAAGCTCAACTATTTATTTTATTTAATTTGGCCCATAAGCTTTAGGCTTTACTGGGCTCTTATTAAAAATAAACAGCTAGTTGTCATTAGTTATAAATAAGTATTATTAATAGTTAAAACCTGTCTTAATCTTAAATTATCACTACTGATATGACAAATACAAGGTCATCATTGAAGGCACTATACCAATACCATACAAAGAAACCAATATTATACATGAGAGATAAGAACTGAACAATCCCAAGAAATGTTTTTTTAATACTAGGTTACACACAAGAAATTAATAATTAGTAAACAATAGTAATGGACATTAATCCTAGATTTTTGTTAGTATGCCATTATTAATCAGGATTTCAACTTGGTTTTAAACAAATTCATATTTACAATATTTTTTATATTGGCATTTTTTTTTATATTGGCATTTAAGTCATTCCATAGTTTCAATCCAATGAAAATGGGTAGTTTTTGAGATGAAGATAATTTAAATTGAGGTATAACAAGCTTTGATCTATTTCTGGTCTGATACGAGTGGATTTCTTGATGAGTTACCCATTGCAAATTAATGATATTGTTCTTACACTTGTAAATAAAAATAAAATGTGCCAGTTTAGTTATATCATTGAGCTTTAGTAGGTTTAGCTCTTTAAATAATGCACTAGAGTGATCAAGGAAATCATCATCGGATAACCTTATTGCTCATTTTTGAATGATAGAGATATTTAATGTATTGTTAGTGGAGTTTCTCCAAACAAGGGTGCAGTATATTATATAAGGAAGAACAAGAGTATGATAGTCAATAAAACTTGTTTAGGGATTATATTTCTAAGTTTAAGCATTATAGCAATGCTCCTTGAAATCTTTTTCGCAATATAATTTACATGATCACTCCATTGCAAATTCTTATCTAGCATTACACCAAGAAATTTTGTTACAGTACACTCCTTTATAGCGATTCCATTAACATTAAGTTCATCAAGATATACATTTCTTTTATTAGTAAAAATCATGAAATTTGTTTTACTTGTATTTAGGAAGAGTTTATTGGTGGTCAACCATTTCATTACACTGATGAATTCTGAATTAAATATATTCTTGGCTGAATTAACATCTTCGCAAGAAAAAGAGAAAGTTGTATCTGCAAACATTATGAAATTCAATATATCAGATGAACGTGGAAGGTCATTTATATATAATGAAAATAACAGTGGACGCAGAATTGAGCCCTGTTGCACACCATGTTTTGACAAGCGCTGTAGTTGGGAAAAACTTGTTTACTGATACAAAATGATATCTATTGGACAAATAACTTTTAAACCAATCACTGATTACTCCTCTAAAGCTGTAACAATATAATTTCTTAAGTAGAATATTATAGTCTATTATCAGGTCATCCCATAAGTAATGTTTTTTACGATAGATTAAGTTTAAACTAATCCTACTCAGTTTAAGCATAAATTTTCTGAAGGTTATATCTAAGAGGAGATCTATCATGTTTTGCTACACCAGTGAAGACATGTGTTTTGCTTTATGTGAACCCCTCATAAACATGGTGGTATCAGAAGAGCATATCAGGCATATAATGCTTTACAAGTTCAAAAAAGGGAATAGTGCTACTGAAGCAATGCGAAACATTCAGGATGTTTATGGCAATGATATTCTGCATGTGAGGAAATGTCAAAGATGGTTTCAAAAGTTTAGGAATGGTGACTGCTGTTTGACAGATGCAGCATGCTCTGGATGCCCTGCTGAGTTTGATGATGACCTGCTGTTAGCCACACTTGAAGAAGACTGTTCAACAACTGTCAAAGAATTGGCCCAGAAACTCAATTCATCCCTGTCCACCATCCATCGACATTTGCAACAACTCGGGAAAGTGCCTAAGTTAGGAAAATGGGTGACACATGAATTGTCGGTTGACAGTCTGAGGGTGCGGGTAAACATTAGCACAGCTCTTCATTCCCGTGAACTCCAAGATCCATTTTTGCACCGTTTAGTGACTAGTGATAAGAAGTAGATACTGTACCAGAATGTTAAGTGCCATTGACAGTGGGTTTGTGCCGGAGAACCAGTGACACCTCAGCCCAAACCAAATCTTCACCCTCGGAAGGTGTTGCTTAATGTTTGGTGGGATAAAGGTGGTGTAATACACTTTGAAACCTTACCACACAACCAAACAATCACCACTCAAGTCTACTGTCAATAACTGGATCGATTGAACACTGCACTAAAAGAAAAGAGGCCTTTTTTGGTTAATTAGAAAGGAATCTTGTTCCACCATGACAACGCACATCTTCATACTGCTCGGATCACTTCTGTAAAAATTGAGGAGCTTGGGTGGGAAAAACTTCCACATCCTCCGTATTCTCCAGACCTTGCGCCTTCAGATTATCATCTCTTCAGCAGTCTGCAAAACTATTTTGACGAGAAACAGTATACTTCTTTAGATGACCTGCACACCAGTCTTTGTACATTTTTTGCCTCAAAACCACCTGAATTTTATAAACATGGCATTGAAAAGCTTGTAGGACATTGGCAGTGTGTCATTGATTCTGATGGAAAATATATACTAGATTAAAAAGTTTCAGTTGAGTTTTTTTTTTTTTTTGTCCTTCAAATTCCGATCTAAAAAATGACATTGCTTATGGGATGACCTGATACATCAAATGCCTTACTCAAATCCATAAATAGTGATGTCATTATTTCTTTGTTCTCTTCAGCTATATTTACATTTTCCATAAGATTTAAAGTAGCTATTTTTATTGTTTTATTATTATGGAAGCCATATTGATTTGGAGATAATAAATTGTAGGATTCTAAATATCGCTGCATTCTAATTTTTACAATTTTTTTCAAAAACTTTGCTGAACATAGATAAAGAACACACTGGCCTGTAATTTGTTGCAAATGTAGGATCACCCCTTTTAAAAAGGGGTGTTATACAACCAGTTTTTAGCATTGATGCGAATATTCCTTTGGAAATGCTTTGATTGATAATTTTAGCCAAAGTTAGATATCTTTAACAAATTTCAATATAGGTACATGAATGTTATGAATGTTATTTCTTGTATTTTTTAATAAAATTTACCAATAATATTCCGGACCTCAGTAGAGGTAGCAGGAACAAAAGAAAATGAATTTAATGGGCTGGGTGGCATATATTCTAGAGGTGAGTGATCATTATTTACTAATTATGAGCGAAGCTTATCCACTATTGAAGTAAAATGTACCACCCCCTAGACCCCCCACCTCATATGCCTATGCTCCAGCTTAAAGCATGTTGAGATTGTAGAATGTTTGCCATTTCCTATGGATTAGATGTAAGAGTTAGTCCATCTTTAGCAAGCAATGGACCAATGCTTGTTTTGATAACTGCTTTGCGTTTAGTATAGCTAAAGAAGAATTTGCTATTTTCTTTTATAGTGCCAATAGCTTTGTGCTCATTATCAATATTCTCTCTTATGGTTGACTCCTTTATTTTAAGTTCTAACATCAGTATCTGTTTCTGGATGTTACTATGTCTTTATCACTTAATTGCTTTGTCAGTTGTTTTAGATAGCTTTGTTCTCTTTTTCATAAGTGTCCTTCTGTATCTGTGTTCTTTTGTCAAGTGCTTCTTTACAATATCATTTTTCTTTGGTGTGTGCTTGTATAATGCTGCTGATTAGCAGGTATTGTATTCTACTCCAGCATTCTTCTGGTTCTAGGTTTTTTAATTCATTTTCCCAGTTTATTTTTCCCAGACAGTTATTTATTGATGTCCAGTATGACTTGTGCAGGTTTAGGTCAGAGTATGGCAAGTCCATTTGGCATGGGTCTTGCTTACATTTGTGGAGAGCGAAGTTTGTGAATATGTGCATGACATTATGGTTGGAGTGTATAGTTGGTGTTATAACAATGTGGTCAATTGTAGTTGCATTATTTGTCAGCACTAAATTTAGGATATTATTTTTTCTAGTTGGGCAGTGACCATGCTGTACTAGGAGTTTTATCCAGATGTTTTGAATTGGATCTTCTTGTTCCTGATTTCATACCACCATATTGGTTCCAGGTGCAATTTGGGAGATTAAAATCTCCTGTAATGATTAAATCTCTTGTTGAGTCTATGATAACTGGGCATTGCCTGATTTTTTACAGAACTTTGGTGAGCTCTAGATGGGAGCTATCTGGGGGGCTATAGATATTCACTAGTATTACCATATGTCTTCTTTATTTATACTGAGCATGATGATTAGGAGTTCACAGGCTCCATTTGAGTATACCATGAGTTCACTTTGAATGTTTTCAGGGATGTACATCAGGACACCACCATTTAGACAGCCTTCTCTGTCACATCTATTGGGTGGTATACTGTACCCTTTGATTGTAATTTCACTACTCATGATCATGGGGTTCAGATGTGTTTCTGTGAGAGCTATAACTAGTTTGAGTTTGGGTAAAGGCCCTGGATGTCTAAGTAAATTATTGCTACATTTGTGTTGGTTGTTTCATCTCCCACATGTAGGCCATATGTAGGGTTCCTGCTGGGGGTCTCATTTGCTTTTGTATAAGGAGCCCAAGTGAGCTTTGAATGTCTTGTATTTGTTTCATGAGGTGATGAAACCCCAATGGGGTTTCATGGTTGCTTGCTGTACTATTATCCAGGGGCGTACCTAAAGTATTTGGCACCCAGGGTGGATCCTTCCTTTGGTATGCCCCATAAATAATTTTAAAATTTAAACACAGAAAAATATATTATGTTTGCAAGTAGATTTTTAAACAGTACAGTACTGTCCTAAGCAAATTGGAAATAAGAAAAATGCAGGACATTAAAAATTCAGTGAACAGGTAATACTGCATTTTATTTTATACAAAAAACACAGGAAATTCAGTCTCAATACTCAGCCTATTCTTCCAAAGTTCTTCTTCTGTTGCAACAACCAAAGTGTTTGGCTGAATAACAGTGAAGATTGACAGAATTTGATCCATTGCCTTAGAATGAATCTCCAATTCTTGATGAAAGCGATGAAGACATTCAAATATAGCCCTTTTTATTTCCTCTGGCAATGTGAGACCAGCATCCTTTGCCATATCTCCTGGCATCCTTTTTTTGAGCTTTACTCTCCCTCTTCTCTCCATAGAAATGTCCATTTCCTCACACTTGTAGTTGCGTAATGAATGGCCCTCTCCACCAGGGCTGTGGAGTCGGCACATAAAAAACCGACTCCGACTCCTCAATTTTTTGTCTATCCGACTCCGAAGGTATATTAATTCTAAATCTGCTATGATGATAATTACACAAGAGGCATTTCATCACCACCACGTGAATCATCAGGCTACTTTTTAAACCCATAACCTGCAAAGTTTGAGTCTAATGGTTGTAGCGATGCCATTATGGCTTTTTTATTTTTTATTTATGAAAAAACAAAATTCATTGAGCATAAAACAAAAAAAAAATTAAATTTAAGACTATAACATAATAAAAATTTCATTAAATGCAATCAAAAATATAAAAGTATTCCTGCAAAATTTATTAAACTAAGGCCAAGGGTGAAAATCTAAAATTTATGAATAACTTGTTCTTAGGAACAGAATTGCTTCTGCCAGATCCTCTTTCATTGAAGCCCTTAAATCTGATTTAATTATTTTCGGTGGAAAACAGTCTCTCCACACTGAGCTGAGTGGGTGGCATGGCTGTTACTATCATAGCTGTATATCTCAAAATCTCTGGATATGCAGGGATGACTTCTTGTATTGTCAGTTTAGATGAGTGATCATATTTTTCCACTTCTTTTAGGCCATCAAAAAAATCTTGCTTAAATTTCATTACTTTAATATCAAAAGGTTGCCTATGCATGTTTAAGCGGCGACGCTTTGCTTTTGAGCGTTTGATTTTATCTAAATATTTTTGAAAGTCTAATTCTTCATCATTTGAAGAGGATGAGAGGGACTTACTACTCATATCTTCATCCTGTGGTTCAGGATTTTCAGGTAATAGCCCTTTTATGCGAATTGCAACCTCGCAGAGGGCCTCTTTTGCTTTAGCAATTTGTTCTTCAGTCAACAAAATTTGGTTCATTGGATCTATGTAGACAGCAGCTAATAAGATCTCATTTTCCAGTAGCAGACCCTCTCTCTTCTTCATTGAGGATACAATTCCATCAGCAATTAATCCTCCAGTTTGGGATAGATGAAATAATAAATTTTTCCATTCCCATAGGAATGTACCAGGAGTTAAATCCTCTGCTTGCAACTTTTTGGTGACAGTATAAGGGTGAGCAAGCAGAGCTTCTAATTGTGTAACCTCCCTCCATTGAATTTCAGTTAGTGAAACATTGGGATTATCAATGTCTTCTAGGAAGGGTTTTAGATCAAGCCAAACGCCTAATCATCATATATGTGCTCCCCCAGCGTGTTGCTTGGTCCAAAATAGCTCCCTTTCCTGCACGTCTCTGGATAATAGCATCAATTTTAGAGGTCCTGGCTGCAGTGGCTACTTGCCTCAACTTGCCTATCAGAGTAGCTGCATGGCGATCTTTCAATCCATCTCTTATTGCTAGCTGCAATGTATGTACAATACAACGCATATGTTGGATTAGAAAGCTTAGATGCTTCAACAATATCATCTAAAATTTCATTGCTCTGTTCTGTTTGTGCTGTTTGAGAATCAGTTTCAGGAATGTCATCTTCATTAGCCACTTTTTCTTCATCAACTTTATTCAGCTTTTCTATCGTGCTTAGCATGTTTGAAGCATTATCTGTGACAATACATAGAATCTGCTCTTTCTTAATTACAAAGTCTTGTAAAACTTCCTCCACTAACTTCTGAAGATAGTCGCTATCATGATGCGCCTCAGTGTCCTTTACTCCCAATGTCTGAGTTACCATTTTATTGTTTTCATCAACAAATCTAGCATTGATGGCAAAATAGTTAACTCTATGACGCATGGCTGCATCCATTTTAATAAACATGAAGCGTCCCTTAAGAGTTCTTCGAAGTTCTTCCTTTTTATTTGTGGCTTGTTCAACTACAATTTTTCTGATACTTTGTCTTTCCAGAGAAACTCCAAGTTTCTTGGCCATTTCTCCATTTAGGCCTAGAAAGGCTGGTTGTGAAAATAAAGATAAGGCTACACCATTTCTTACCACCAGTTCGATGATGTGCTGCTTGAACTTTTCTGTGGTCATTGTTATGGTAACTTTGTCTGTAGTAAAGAATCTTGTAAGTGGTGCTTGTCATTCAGTAGATTTCTGATCTTTTGTTAACTTTGAAGTAGTTGGAAGGTTTTTATTACTATCTTTCTCAACAACAACTTCTAAAATTTTGGGATGGAAATGCTGCAAATGTCTTTTCAAATTTGATCAGTTAGGAATGCTAAGCGTAATTTAGAGATAGTTATAGCTGCGGATAGTAAACATAATCCAAAAAAGTTTTTTGAATACGTAAATAATCGTAAGCCGGTAAAGGATAACATAGGCCCTCTAGTGGATGTAAATGGCGCTTTGGCTTCTGACGCTCAGGCGATGGCGGGTATTTTCAATAACTTTTTTGCGACAGTTTTTACCGTAGAGGACGTGAATAATGTCCCCGACGTTGATGATATCGTTCCATTTAGTAGCGAGACTATTTTAGATGAAATAACTGTTTACGAGGCTGAGATTGCGCATTATATCGATAGGCTAAACGTTAGCAAGGCTCCAGGCCCTGACGCTTTTTATCCTAGACATTTGAAAGATTTGAAAGACGTTATCGTAGGCCCCTTAGCGAAGATTTTTAATCAGTCACTCGAAACGGGGATTATTCCTGAAGACTTTAAATTAGCTAACGTCACGCCTATTTTTAAAAAAGGCGACCGCGCGGTAGCTAGCAATTATAGGCCCATTAGCTTAACGTCAATTGTCGGTAAACTTTTGGAATCCGTAGTTAGGGATCGTATTATCGATCACTTAGAAAGTAGGGGTTTGATTAATAGTAGTCAGCACGGGTTTCGACGCCATAGGTCTTGTTTAACAAATTTGTTAGAATTTTATAACGAAATAGTGCGCGAATACGATAGGCATAGGGCAGCTGACGTTATTTATTTAGATTTTAAAAAGGCGTTCGATACAGTTCCGCATAGGAGACTAATTGCGAAGGTTAAAGCGCACGGTATCGCGGTCAGGTAGCTAACTGGTTAGAAGAATGGCTTCGTGCTAGGAGGCAGAGGGTCGTAGTTAATGGTAGTGAATCGGGGTGGTTAGAGGTAGGTAGTGGTGTCCCACAGGGTTCAGTGTTAGGCCCATTGTTATTCGTAATTTACATTAACGACATAGATGTAGGATTGATTAGTAACGTGTCAAAATTCGCGGACGATACTAAAATAGGCGGTAAGGTTGTTAACGAGGATGATAGAAATAGGATCCAAGACGATGTAGATAGGATTATGGAGTGGATGGATAAGTGGCAGATGCAATTTAACGTAGATAAATGTAAAGTTTTGCATATAGGTTCTCGCAACAATAATTACGTGTACACGATGGATGATAGGGATTTAGCGAGCGTTGACGAGGAAGTAGATTTAGGCGTACGCGTAACTAAAGATTTAAAGGTTAGGAACCAGTGCCTGGAGTCTTGCGCAAAAGCTAATAGGATGTTAGGCTTCATAGCGCGTAATTTCGAATTTAAATCGAAGGATATTATATTGCCCCTTTACAAGTCCCTAGTCAGGCCTCATTTGGAATATGCCGTTCAGTTTTGGTGCCCGTACTTGCGTGAGGATATTGATAGGTTAGAAAGGGTTCAGCATCGTGCCACGAAACTTATTGCGCAATAAGCCTTATGAAGATAGGATTAAAGTGTTAGACTTGTATTCACTTGAAACTAGGAGATTAAGGGGGGAGCTTATTGAAGTTTTCAAAATCGTTAATAACATCAATAACGTAAATTTTGACAAATTGTTCACTTTCGATAATAGTAATACAATAACGGATTCAAGTTGCGTGGCAGACGTTTCATTACTAATATCGCTAAAAACTTCTTTACGTTTAAAGTAATTGATAAATGGAATAATCTTCCCGCGTCAGTCGTTCATTCTACCAGTGTTAATGTGTTTAAGAACCGTCTTGACAGACATTTTAAAAATATTAACGTTGTTTAAAATTAAAAAAGAAAGTTAACAACAGGAGCTCTGGTGGTGGTGCTCGAGGATGAGTCTGTTGACGATGAATGCCAGCTTGTGACATGCCAGCGTGTGATGCCAGCAATAAAAAAAAAAAAAAAAAAAAAAAAAAATTAGACTAACACGAATGTAGATGTAGCTCATAGCGTAAACTAACCCACTTTTTGTTTAACTTTACCTACTTTTTTTTTTTTTCTTATCCTCCTTACTTTGCATGTCTCTAACTCTTTTCTTGCATGTTTGTAGTTTGCATGGTATGACAGTGAGTTAAGACTGTGTTTGCATGGTTTGTAAGCGTTCTTATTTTACTTCTTTTCATCTTTCACCCCTCTCCTATATTCTCCGACTATTTTTCTGACTTGTCGGCAGTGGCTGGCGGATGATGATGGTGAGACTTTTTCCCTCTTTTTCTGAATGAATGTTAACCCACGAATGATAGGTGTTGCTCCTTACTTAACCCCTTATTCTCCTCTCTTCTCTTAACCCCCTACTCTCTCCTTTCTCTCGGGCTAGCCTTAGAGTGGATCTTAGGGTCTTTGTTAGCCTTAGCTTCTGTAGATCTGTAGATCATCATAACGTAAATTTTGACAAATTGTTCACTTTCGATAATAGTAATACTCGCAATAACGGATTTAAGTTGCGTGGCAGACGTTTCATTACTAATATCGCTAAAAACTTCTTTACGTTTAAAGTAATTGATAAATGGAATAATCTTTCCGCGTCAGTCGTTCATTCTACCAGCGTTAATATGTTTAAGAACCGTCTTGACAGACATTTTAAAAGTATTAGCGTTGTTTAAAATTAAAAAAGAAAGTTAACAGGAGCTCTGGTGGTGGTGCTCGAGGATGAGTCTGTTGACGATGGATGCCAGCTTGTGACATGCCAGCGTGTGATGCCAGCAATAAAATTATAAAAAAAAAAAAAAAAAAAATTATAAATAATTAAAAAAAAAAAAAAAAATTAGACTAACACGAATGTAGATGTAGCTTGTAGCGTAAACTAACCCACTTTTTGTTTAACTTTACCTACTTTTTTTTTTTTTCTTATCTCCTTGCATGTTTGTAGTTTGCATGGTATGACAGTGAGTTAAGACTGTGTTTGCATGGTTTGTAAGCGTTCTTATTTTACTTCTTTTCATTTTTCACCCCTCTCCTATATTCTCCGACTATTTTTCTGACTTGTCGGCAGTGGCCGGCGGATGATGATGGTGAGACACTTTTCCTCTTTTTCTGAATGAATGTTAACCCACGAATGATAGGTGTTGCTCCTTACTTAACCCCTTATTCTCTTCTCTTCTCTTAACCCCCTACTCTTTCCTTTCTCTCGGGCTAGCCTTAGAGTGGATCTTAGGGTCTTTGTTAGCCTTAGCTTCTGTAGATCTGTAGATCATCTATCATACACTGACACGAAATGTTTCCCATCTGTGGTTATTGTAAAATATTCAAAAACTGCAGACTTTGTTGGAAGTGTCTTTGCCATTGTGAAAGGGGTTTTAGACTTGAAAGTTAAAAACTTATGAAATTTAGAAAGAACTCGAAATTAAATAAGCATTAAAAATAAAAAATATTATCTGAAAAGAAAAAATGAATTTAATGGCATTAGTGTCTGAAATGGAAAACATTGTGTTTATTATTTAAGTGGTTTAACCACCATAGCTGCCAGTGATATCACACAAAAACATATTTTATTAAAATTTATATTGAGGTCGGAGTCGGTACATTTTTACTGACTCCGACTCCAGCAGCACCAAAATTGCTTCCGACTCCACAGCCCTGCTCTCCACAATGCATTTACCAGGTATTACGGTATAACATCACGATGATGCATTTATAAACACTTAAACATCACTATGATACCACATTGTCAAAAATTACTGGACACTGGTATAAGTACCATGATATTGTTATAAATACTAGCACTTTATGCTTTATCATAATTATTTAATGAAACATACCTCATGTATGTGAAGTCACAGTGTCAAGTGAACAAGACTTGGAATGTCAGTTGCAGCCAGCTGGCTATGCTCAACAAACTGATGACTAGAATGCAGGGCTGTGGAGTCAGTACACAAAACCTCCGACTCCTCTATTTTTCAAATGTCCAACTCCGACTCCTTTCCATCTTTAGTGATTGTAGTGTTCAAACACAGCTGATTTCATTAGAAGTCTCTTTGCCATTGTGCATTGAAGTTTAGAACAAATAATTTTATCAATAATTTGAAATTAAACTTATGAAGTTATCAGTATCACAATTATAAAAATATTTCCTGAAAAAAAGTAAGGGTTAATACTGATAACACTGGGGAACAAATTTCAACTTTTTGTCTATTGAATTAGATTTGACAGTTAGTTCAAGGTAATTTGGGTGCGCTGAGCACGAATGTTTACTCGGTTTTGCTCTATCAGGTCCTGATTTTGCTCAACACCCCTCCTCTTTCGTCGTATTCATAAAAAGGTTTTTTTCTCAATACTCGCTGTCTTTTTGCAGTTACACATTATGCAACTAGGTTTTTATCTAGGTATTTGTACCTATTGTTATGGTATTGTTCTATTATGTATATTTTTATATGTAACACCCTAAAAATATTTTTAATTTTGTCATTTTTAACCCATTTTAATATTAGTAAATTAAGCTAAAAATATCATAGAATTCTAAAATTTTCTCGAGCGTTCCTGTTCTCTGTAGAGTATTCTAGAGGGGCAACTAAAATATATAAAAGCGACTCGTTTCCAGAGTTAATCAGTCAATTCAATCAGTCAGTAGTCAGTCAGTCAGTCAGTTGAGTTAGTTAATTAAGTTTGGGCATTAACATAATTTTGAAATGGCATATGATTAGTGAGTAATTTTGTCATCGTGATTAATATAGTTGATTTAATTAGACGTAATTTATACTGTACCTACTCATCCGTGTTTCTAGTTTAATTTCATAGATTGTAAGTACCTATTTCATAATAAGTACCTATTTAAACTAATTTTTGTGTTTATATTTCAGATTTTCTTAAATTTATATGAATTAAGGGCTTTAAATACCTTTACAAATTGGCAGAACAATCAAGCAATATGTCATCAAGCACTAGAAAGTTCAAATGCAAAAACAACCCTGATTCCTTCTGTTATATATGTGGAAATTTTACACTTCCACATCAACGAGCAAATATAACTGACTTCGTAAAAGAGCTTACTTAGCTTATTTTGGCATAAAACTGGGGGACCAAGATAAATCGTGGGCTCCACATAAAGCCTGCACTATATGCATTGAAAGACTGCGACATTGGACGAAGGGTTCGGATTCAAAAATACCTTTTGGAGTTCCGATGGTAAGTTTATGATTTCATAAAACTACGTAATTTAATCACTAGTATACTGTAACTTACCTAAATGTAATTGTAACTTAGGTACATAAAAAAAATTTACAGAAAATGTTTATAAGAATCTCAAATATTGCATAAGGTTGAAACACATAGAAATGTTAAATGTTTGGGTGATAACTTTTGATAAAATTCATAAAAACAAGTCTCGTCGCTTTTGTTAACGCTTTACAATTTTTTTTCCATATCAGGTGTGGCGAGAGCCTACTAACCACGAGACCGATTGCTACCTTTGCTTTGTCAAGACTTCGGGCTTCACTAAGAAAAATAAACATTGTATCGAGTACCCAAATTTCGACACCGCGATACGACCTGTGCTACATTCAAATGAGATCCCCATTCCAAAATTTAAGGGTCTGCCAACTCAAGAATTAGTTGAAGATGTTCCTGAAAATATTGTTATGCACTTTGAGGAGTCAGACACCGATTTTGACCCAGCGTATTTGAAAGTCAAAACGATCCGCAAAAGTTTAACCAGGCCGAGTTGAATGATCTTGTAAGGGATCTAAATTTGCCAAAAAAGGCTGCGGAAATTTTAGCTTCAAGACTTAAAGAGAAAAACTTGCTTACTTCAAACACATACATTTCATTTTACAGAAAAAGAGAAGAAGAACTTGTTAAATATTTTAGAACAGAGGATAGTTTAGTATATTGCTGCGACATAGTTGGTTTGTTAAAGAAGATGGGGGTTGAGTCTTACGATGCAAATGATTGGCGCTTGTTTTCAGACAGTTTGAAAAGAAGTCTTAAGTGTGTGTTGTTGCATAATGGCAATCTATACGGCTCGATACCGATTGGGCACTCAACAAAATTAAAAGAAAAGTATGAACATATAGAAAAGGTTTTAAATCTTATCAAATATAGGGAGCACGAGTGGATCATATGTGTTGACTTAAAAATGGTTAATTTTCTGCTAGGACAACAAGGAGGGTATACTAAATATCCCTGCTTCCTTTGCTTATGGGACAGCAGAGCCAAGGAAGAACATTATTTCAAACAAATCTGGCCAGCACGAACATCACTTACTGTCGGAGAAAAAAACGTAATTAATCCACCTTTAGTGAGCAGAGATAAAATCATATTTCCTCCTCTGCATATAAAACTAGGCCTCATTAAACAATATGTAAAAGCTTTATATACGAACGGCGAGTGTTTCAAATACATAACTTCAAAATTTCCAAGTTTAAGTTATGAAAAAATCAAGGCGGGAATTTTCGACGGTCCACAAATAAGAACAATGATTAAAGACAGCAATTTTCCTAATGTCATGAATGAACGCGAAAAAAATGGCTGGTTCTCATTCGTGGACTTGATAGAAAACTTTTTAGGCAATTATAGGGCAGATAACTACGAAGAAATCGTAAAAAAACTTTTAAGGGACTACAAAGAGTTAGGTTGCAATATGAGCATAAAAATGCATTTTTTGAATAGCCATCTTGACCAATTTCCAAGTAATTTAGGTGATGTAAGTGACGAACAAGGGGAGAGATTCCACCAAGATATCAAAATTATGGAGGAACGGTACCAAGGCCGCTGGGATTCCCACATGATGGCTGATTACTGCTGGTGCTTGAAAAGAGACCTGCCATCAACAAGCAAATACGCTAGAAAGTCTTACAAAAGAA
The DNA here is from genome assembly GCA_023014485.1 of Bathynomus jamesi. Classification (NCBI taxonomy): domain Eukaryota; kingdom Metazoa; phylum Arthropoda; class Malacostraca; order Isopoda; family Cirolanidae; genus Bathynomus; species Bathynomus jamesi. Next base: position 694,940 of record JAJOZX010000841.1, read on the forward strand.
AATTTTTGCCACAGTGAAAGCTTCATATCTGTTTGTTTTTTTATTTTAAGTCATTTCTATCGTTATAATGTAATTTTACTGTAGTTTGAACTGCTTGTATTCATGAAACTTGAAAAAAAAATTTAACACATGACTTAATTTTTTAGTCCTAATTTGAAAAATCTGGAAAATGGCACATAGGCTGTCGACAAGAATCAGGACCTGATAGAGCCAAACCGAGTTGAAATTCGTATTCAGCGCACCCGAATTACCTAGAATCAAGTGTCAGATATCATTCAATAAAATACGTGTTGCCCAGTGTAATTAATTAAGTATAAATAATAAATATATTTGATTTATATTTACTATTTATACTTAAAATAGTATTTTCTTAAGATTTTATATTGAGGTCGGAGTCAGTACATTTTTACCGACTGACTCCACCCAAAATTGCTTCTGACTCCGACTCCCCAGCCCTGCTTTGTCAGATGCTTTACTAAAATTCAAATAAATAACATCATCGTATCCATCATCTACCTGATCAGTTATAAACTCTAAAAACTCAGAGAGATTAGACACAGGCAAAATTCCAGATGCAGTTCAGAGAGAGTTTATAACAGCTTGGTAATATGTTAAATTGGGTTATGTTACATTACATTAGGTTAGGTTAGTAGCTAATTAGGGCCTATGGACACTGAATGGCATCTGGAATTTTACTGACAACAAGACCTTCCTGATCTAAATTCATGTTGGGAACTTGAAATAAGATTAAAATAATTTCCTACCTCCTTTTTACTACCATACTCTTTTTGTTGATAGGTAGCTACTATATTTGCTGTAATCATCATATATATCTGCATAATTAATAGATCTAAGAAAGTTAGTGCCTCAGCTAAACTATCCTTTCCTTTTCCCTGAGAATTTTACCATAAATATTATCAGGACCAGCAGCTTTATTTGGTTTCAGTGCATTAATTATTTGCCTGACATCTTTCATTGTATGAATCTTATTAAGAATGCCAGAGTTTCAAGAATATAAAAAATCAAAATATGATAAATAAATAGTTATAATGTAGCTAGTCTGAAAGATTAGTACTTATTGTAGGATCCAGAGTAGACATGGGGTGATTACGTGGGTAATGGTAATGTACAGTAATCATTATGATTACATGCCACATTCATGATTGCTTTTAAAATAATCTTGTATATATACCCTATTAACAATAACAACATAATGGTATAAACTAATATTCAATTTATAGAATGTTGATAAAGGTGCCTTTGGTGGAAGCTGACATGTCAAAGTGCTCAAAAACAGCTAACTTTACCATTGCCATGTCTTAAATAATCAATATTCCTGAAAGAGAAGAGAAGAAAGATAATTTATTATTGAAAAAAATATCAAATACCAAAGTAACCCTAAAATTAATCATGATTGTGATTACATTATTAGTGTAATCAGTTATTGGTATGATTATAGATTGCGCAAGAAATGAATATAATCATTTATGATGATTTAAAAAAATGTAATTGATTGTGAGTATGGATTATGATTACCCCATCTCTGATTCAGAGGAGTACTATACTTTCTCAGTTATTTTTAGAAGTTAAGACATGCTTAAATTACAGATTATCAACTTATAAAATGCAAACCTTTACAGAGAATTCACACAGTATAGATTGCTTTTTATTTTAGGCTGAATATGGTTGTGAAATGTGTTTTGGAAATGATGAATTAATATTGCAGCATGGAATATAAATCTAATAGTCATAGGACAATAGGACTGAATGATATAAAGCATCAGGTGAGTGTTACATTTTATATAAAATAAAAATAAGCTTAGTATAGCAGTATGGTAGGCTTCTAAGTATCATAAGTACCAGTAATTTGTAAGGTATTATGAAACTGACAGATCACGTAAAAAACTTAGAGGTATTTTAAAGATTGTAGTCTATTAGTCTTCTGTAGAATAGTTATTTTGCAAAAATATAGGCTACCAGAACTGAGAAGGAGGGTCTAAGAAATCAGTACTAAGTGTCAGAATTATCCTAGGCTAAGACTCTTTTTTTTCAATTGAAGACAAAACCTACTTCAACACATGGATGCTGGATAAGGTGGTGGTAGAGGTGATCAGAGGTGCAAATAACTAGTTATGTATCCTTGTAACATTGTTACGAGAAAGAAATTTAGCTGGCAGAAAGAAATTGGGACAAAGGATTAAGGAGACAAAAAATGGACTAAAAAATATATTTAGCTATAAAAAAATCATATATAAAAGTAAGGGTATGTATATAGGGTGATGGATAAGCAGAATTGAAAAATGTAACCAGTTTTGCCTTTAAGAGGGGAGTATTCTGGCAGAAAAGATTTCCACTTTCTTCAGGTTACAAGAAAGAAAAACATTATTTACTTATATGGAGGTGACCTTGGAGATTTTCTAGTAATGTTTTTAAAAAACTTTAGTAAAAGTAACACTCTGATGGTATAATGGAATACTTAGGATTAGGAAATAATTGGGAATTTGCTGTTAATTTTGCACTAATTTAAAAACCTGAATAGACCCTTCATTGCCATTACTGCTTTATTTGATTGAAAAATTGTTAAAAAAATAAAAATAAATAATATTTATAGGAAGTGTACCCTATTTGCTTCCTGGGATGGTAGCTACATTATACTTTATAGGGTTCCCAGGGCCACTGACCAAAAAAAAAATACTTTGTTTTAGCTGAGGACAAATTTAAAGAACTGGGTCCCCTTCTATCTTCTCTAATAGCTGTGCACAAGGCCCCCCTGAGGCCCCCTGTATTTGGTTGCATGATATATTTTAGTAGTCCCAATCAATTTTTAATGAATTAACTTTGTCATTTATTTCTTCATTTTGCAGATAAAGCATTTTCTAATCCAACATAAAAATACTTATTAATCTCAAACTGATATATTACACTGGTCAACACTCATTTTATTGCCAATCATATTAGAGTGATTTTGGGGTAACTTTGTGGTGCTGATTCCGAATATGACATCAGTTTTGCTAGATTGGCTCTAATTTATGAGATAATTGGTACCCCATTGAAACACATAAAAATGCAAAAAATTTAATGTTCAGGCGGAGCCTACTTACAAATCGCATTGAAATTGTCTCAAATCATACAAAAGTAAACACATGAAATACATAATGGCATTTTATTCAGTCTCACCATCTAGAATGTTCCGGTAGTTTCCCATATGCACGCGTTATGGTTACGTTTCCTATTAATTGAGGGTATTCATTATCTCAAGAACTAGAGCCAAATCGGAAAAACTACTTTCATTTTGGAATTCAGCAACCCCAAAATACTCTAAATTCGTACGAATTTCCTTGGCAACGAAAAAAATTTTTTTTTTTTGTTGACCTGTGTTATCAAAACTATTCTTATGCAGTACTTTTGGTAGTGATAGAACTAAAATACACAGTTTCTTGCTTATTAGCTGAATTACTACAGAATTTCAGTACTTAAATGAAACTTAACTTAAATTGTCTCATGAAAAGCCATCACTGCTATAATGTATGGTATTTTATATATGCAGGATGTAACAGAATTCATACACCATGGGTAATTAATATTTTGTTTTTCCACATATGGTTGGGAAATTAATGAACCAGGAATGTGTTAAGATAATTTTGGTAATTAAATAAAGTGTAATACTTGAACCTATGGTGTTTTCATTAATTTCTCAGCCATATCTGACAATGATATATTAATTACCCTGTAGTGTGCAGATTCTGTTAAACCCTGTCTATTAGTTTAACATAAAAAAATGACCACACACTTTTTACTTTCAGAGTACACCTCAAAATGCAGCAATTCTTTTGGCTAAACTTCAGCAAAAGGTTGCACGCCTTGAAATTACTCTTAGAGATAAAGAATCTGAGCTCACAAAATTGTATTCTTCATCAAAAGCTACTTATGTTAATGAACTTAAAATCCAGACAGAAGTATATTATCAAGAAGTAAGTTAAAACATACAGGCAGAAGGCTGGACTAGTTCTGTTTTTGAATAAACACTAACAGTTTTGCCCTAACTTTTCAGGTAACTTTTAAACTAAAACCTCTTTTGCCAATGAAAGGTAGGGATGATTAAAGGTTAGGAGTGCCTGCATAAGCCTTATCAAATCAGTATAATTTTATTTAAATATTATTTCTTAACTTGTTCATCAATCTTATCTGTGGGAGTTATTAACTTTAACTGGGCTATCCTGGTAGAGGGGGATCACTGCAACAGGGCTTCAACTTAGCATTTTTCTGACAGGTGTTATTCAGCCACTATTCCATAATTAGAATCACCTACTTATCCATAGTTTCATACTCCATCAATGACTTTCTGTAGGGGTCCCAGTCCCTTCAAATCAGAAATGTTTATTGATGAAAGCAAGTTTTTTTTGGGGGAAAGAAAGGTTTCAGAACTCTGCTATAAATTTCCTACAATGTTCACCACTTGTTACTCCATCCCAGTCCAAAAAGAAGCCTCATTCCTTTTAATGAAGGTACCAGAATGTTGTCCCAGCAGAAAAAAGCCCTGGATGAAAGCAAATAATACAATATTACAATAATTTGAGCATAGAACATACTGTACATGCTAAAATTATTGTACTATTGCAAAAATTCTATTATCTAAGGTTTTTGATTTGATATAAGGAGATTGGGACCCGTATAGAAAGTCATTGATAAAGTACGAAACTACAGGTAGGTAGGTGATCCTGATTATGGAAGGATTTTTGGGGGAATTAGAATTGGAATGGAAATCAGGGGATCTTTTCCTTGGTCACAATTAGAATGGGAGCTGAACTCGGATTAAAAATTTTTCAAATGGTATTGATCTTTTCAAATGGATTTGCATTTACTTGATATAAATTGTTTAAACCAAGACTCATCCAAGAACAGCTCTAAAATACAACAGGGTTATATGTCAACATCTTGTCCCATACTAATCTCAAAATAGGTACTGGATTAGATTGAAGGAAATTAGGTGAAATTGAATAAAATCTGATGTAATTAAATTGAATGGAATAAAGTTGAGTTTGAAATGACTATTCCAATCTGTCATACTGGAATTCAGTATGCTTATACTGGAATTAAAGTGAACTTGCTGGTCAAGTTCGCAGTCAGGGATGTGTGGTGATGTCATCTCTCAGAACACTGAAGAGAGGATGAGTCCTTCTTTGGCCCTCAGAGAAGAAGTGTGCTATCCTGGTAGTGGGATTTTTAAGTTTGTGGATGAAGCTGGCATCCTCCCTCTTTTGTAATGGTTTAACCATGATTTTTTTATGTGCACTCATTCTCTCTCCATTTATTCATTCATTGTATTCATATTATTGGTTCATTCATTCATTCATTTGCCATCATATTTCATATTTTTGTTGTTTAATTTCTGGCTGTAATTCTTTCATTTTGTATGTTTGGTATGGTATCAGTAACCTTGATGTTGCAATGCCAGAAATATTATCATACGTAGCTAATGTCAGATTTAAGCATATAAGGAAGTCAATTACTTGAATGTGTGATAATCTATTTCACTGAAAACTCTTTCCAAGTGTATGTATTGAAATGGTGTTGAAGTTAAAATGTCTCCAAATCCTGTTCATCTTTATATAATTATAAACACTTACAATTATACTAAAGAACAGAGTTGAGCTTATAAATTGCATCTGCTTGGTAATGGTAGTTTACAGTTGTATGGTATACAGTATGTGCTTTAATAATAAAAATACACTTGCGTATGTAAACTATTTTCGTAAATAAAATATTTAACAATGTAAATACTTAATGTTGTTATAAAAACAAATGGAGTGTACAAGTTTTATATTATATTTAAGAAAAAAATGTAAGAAATGTAAAATAATGCCTAAACTCTACCTTTTCCAAATCAGTCTCCATGCAGTCTCTTGGAAAGGATAGAAATTGTTCTTGTAATAAATTACCTCGTATTTTTACATATTTTAGCGTGTTTCACTTGGTGAATGAAGGTCCATATAGTAGGTCTCATTATCTAATTTTAAAGCATATTAAATCGAAAATAATGATGCAAAAAAGGAGACTGTATTCCAGAAATGTGTGTGACTAAACTTTTGACCACATTAGTAATAAATAACCTATACCTTTATTCAAAGAACTTTGGTTTCCTTGCTATGCCAAATGATACTGTTCAAGTTTTAAGCTTTTAAGTAATTAATTAGGAAGGAATTCACTCAAGAAATAATTCACACCTGCTTATTTACATTTTGATTTTAAATCATTTTGTTTTGAAGATATGTTATGATTGTGTCAAAATGGGTGGGGCAGAATGGCTGAGAAAATTTGTTCCTTTCTACATAGTATTTAGTAGGTATTAACATAGTAGATAATTTAGCACAATTAAGCCTATCATATTTATGACTCATTGCGTAATTATTCCCAAAGGTTTTACGTCTTAAAAATCAACTGAACCTGTTACAAGAATCTAAAGTACAACGCAGACTCTCTCCCATTGAAGAACCATCAGATAAAAAGTCTTTGAAGAAAAATATCAATGTAAAAAAAGAAAGATCCCAGGCCCAAATTGTAGATAAAACGCTAATTAAATCCATTGAAAAGCTTCACGAGGAAAATGAAAGATTGTCATCTCAGTTGTCTTCTATCCAATCTGAAAAACAAAGACTCGAATCAGAATTTGAGAAAGTCATGAGAGAAGCAAGTAAGTCTCCATTGATCTTTAATATGCTAACTGAGTCTGTGAAGTTAATATGCTAGTTATTTTAAGGCTGTAGCATAACACAACTTACGTGGATTTGCATACACTTTACTCTTGTTTCTTCTTAGTCTTCTAATTTTGACTCCCTTTTTTTTATAGAAGGTATTTTGTGTGTGTGTGTGCTCTCTCATTAGTACCTTGAAGATCAAGGATTTCCCATTTTTTGTAGTTGAGGCCATGATTGTGCTATAATATTTTGAATTGTTATTAGCTGCTTATAACACAACCAGATAATTAAGCTTTGTAAGTTTTATAGGGTGCATTAAGGGGTGGCTTCTACTTGGCCTTTTTGGCAAAGGAAGAAATTATCAGTTGTACTGCACTAACAAGTTTGACAATCTTTCCAAAATTTTAACCAAAATGTTAAAGATGGTTTTCTTTACACAACACTGGTTATTAACAAGGTACTGCAGTTGAACTGGTCACAAAAATGTGGACCTTAGGCTTTGTTTTTGCTTTGTCATTTGTGTTTGTTTTAATCGAGGTACCATGCTAACTTTTCATTCTCATGTGGCCTGAGCAATTAATTTATTACTAAATTTTTTATTCAGAAGAGGAAGATATGAAAAAAAGTTCTTATACTGAAGGTGCAACTCAGACTTCCCCAAAACATGACCACCTTTCTACTAAAAGTCCTGAACCAAGTGAAGATGTTCTCAGTCTTTTGAAGGTAAGAAGGTATGGTAGGCCAAATTCTCTCTGCTTCTTGCTGTAAATGGAGTTTATCAGCAGGGTGAAGCAAAGCAGAACTGATGATAAATTCTTATCTACATATAAATGGTTAAAGAAAAAATTTCTTGTTTACCCCCCACCCGCTCTTACCCCACTAATGCCTTATTTAATATAGTGGTTCATGCAGGGCTCCCACATGTCCTAAAAAGCCCAAAATAAGTAAAATTTACCATTACAGTTAGCACACGCGATTTATTATTATTATTATTGCAGCCGAACACTATTTTGAAGTCCTCATTTGTAGAATGTAAATACTGTGGCACATGTGTAACATTTGCCTCAATCATTTTTCAGACCTTTGTTAAATGCACATCTGACATGTTACAATCCGACAACATACATCCCTGGTTCGCAAAACAATAATCCTTTTTTAAAGTCTGGATCCAGTAAGCATGTAGCAAGATGTACATATTATGAGGAATTTAGGAATGATTCCAGTGGACTTGCTCAAATGTACATGTGGTGTGGCTGAAGGGGAGGAAGGAGGCCACATTTGTTCAAAATAAATCATTTTTAGAGGTACTATTCGCATTTGTGCTTTTTGTGTCCCAAACATTTCTTAATAAACTTAAGGAAATACCTAAGAAGGTCCTAAATTTCATTTAAGAATTCCTGAAAAAGTCCTAAATTTTTGTTTGAAAAATACCTATGGTATACATCTAAAAAAAAATTATATTAGGCTGTGGGAGCCCTCTTCATGTTAACAAAAGTAATTACATTTAGTTTTATTTTTCATGTAGGTAGGGTCACATTTATCATTCACCTTCTGTATCACAATATTGCATCCTGAAGCTTAAAAGCCTGCAATTTGGATGTAATAATTACAGTTAGCGAACACAACAAGCTTCATCTCTCCTCTGCACCCCAGTTCTCCATCATTTAGAGTTTGCAGGGTGTAATGGGGCTGTAAGAGTATTGGTAGTTGTCATAAATAAACCCAAACAACCGAAATTCTTAAGCTTTTACTACTGTATTTTTGTATTCTGTACCAGCTAGATGTGTGAAATTGAATTTTAATTATTGCCATATCAGGAAACTCGTTTAATACTTTGGTCAAGGTAGGAATTAAGATAATCATGTATTTCCATGCACTGATTCCATTTATTGTGTACAGTCTCAGATACAAGAGCTACAAAACAAAGAGAGAACGTGGGAGGAGGAGAGGTCTATGTACAAAGACCTTGTTCTCAGCCTGAAAGAAGATAGAGTATTCTTTAAAGATACATCACAAAAAAGACAGTAAGTGATGTGTTACTTTCAAAAGAGAATCATTGTTCCATTGTACTAGTACAGTACAGTACAGTATATTTGATATTGAAGGTACATTATATATTTTATCTAACAAATACAGTTAGTCTTTGTTTGCTGTTACAGTATATGAATGCAAAATAAAATAGAGTATTACTGTAAGAGTTAAGTGCCTCCTTCGAGTAGTTTTCTGGAATGTTGTTTGTTCTGTAGGTATTTTTGTAATGTAATAATTAAAGGCGAATCGGATTGAATAAGGTTGTGTTCAGATGGATGGGATTGATTGTCCGAAGGACGTATAAATAAAATGTTAATACAATAAAGATTGTGTTAAGAAGCCCCTTGCAATGGTGAAAAAGAAGTGGATATATTTTTAGACAAGCAAAACCTTATGCTTCAAAAGTTTATACTATTTCGAATGCTAATTGTAATCATTATAAGCGGGTCACTGTTAATGAGATAATGTTATTTAAGTACCGAGTTGCATAAATTACGAAAACTTTATACCGTACTCTATAAAAAGGAGTAATTTAGGGTACCGTGAAATAGAGTGTACTGTATACGTAAAACACGCAGTTACAAGGAATGAGAAAAAGCCATGATTGGTTGATACTGTCCAATCATCCCTGGTTTTTCAAACGTTTATGACCTTATGCCTCCCCCCTCCACGAGCATTACTCTTAAAGAAAAAAATGGTAACGAGCATTTCGATTATTTTGTACAATGGTATCGGCATTATTTCGAAGGAAAAACCAATCGTAAACTATTTAAAACACGCACTGATAACACCAGTACACATTTGAAAACTTGTCGATCGATTTTTACAAACTAGTTGGTGATTCTATATAATTTGAATGCGCTGATCTCAAAAATATAGTTAGTTTTTCCCTATCACGTATGGTTTTCTTACTACAGGGTGTGTCATAAATCCCACATTTATCCCCAAATGTGAACCATCTTATCGAGACCAACATTGGATTGCACATGCTAAACCATAAATTTTGTTGTTAGACTACAGTAATGCTTACATAATAATGTAGGGTAAATATATATAACGACCAGTCCCGTTCCCAGCAAAATACTCTCTCCCCTCCCATCAATGGGTGGTTAACATTTGGGGACAGATGAGGTATTACAACACCCCTTGTAGCACGAAATCTTTAGGTGATAGAGTAAAACCTAATTAAAGCAGAATTAAATACCTCCTAACTATTGGACAAGCATATTGCTTGTTTATGAAAGAATTAAAAAATAACTGAAAGAAACAAAATATATTTACCATCTTCTTCGAAAAAAGGCACGAAGTCTCTCACGATTTCTGTACCAAGCGAAGTATGTGTCGGATGCCAATAAATTGTTCTCCTGCAATCTAGACCCCAAAAGTTCTGCAGAGTCCTTAGGCAGATTCAAATCCCTGACTAAGTCATTTAGTTCGGCTTGGGTTAATGGTTTAGGAGGATCTCGGTCAGCTGTTGGCTGTTCATAAACATCATCATTGTCTGGATTTGGAGCTGAATCAGAATCTGAATTGTACTGATCCAGACTCTCGGGTGGGCGGGGAATAGGAACTTCTGGACCATGGGGTACCGGCCTTATTGCAGATGGAAGACGGGTATTTAAGGCTCTCTTTATTCTTTGCATTATAATCTTTAACATTGCAAGAACAGAAGTAGCAGTCGTCGGTATGGTTTCTAGGCTCGCGCCATACCATAGGGATCCCAAATGGCAAACTTTTCTTTTTACCTTTGCTCTAATTCCTTAGTGCCGCAACACACGTAAGACAAATCTTGTGTGGAGCCCAACTTTTGTCTTGATCTCCTAATTTAATTCCAAAATAAGCATGATAAGCTCTCTTAATGAAGGTCGTTACATTTGTCCTTTGTTTTACAACATACCGACCACAAATATAACAAAATATGTCTGGACTATGGGTACATCCTCTAGAAGCCATTATTAAGATTTTAAAGACTTAATGTTAGAATTATCTATCTGAAAAATATGAAAAAACGAAATTAATTAAAGATAAAGAAGGTAAAAAATTACAAAACGCCCCAAACTTGTTTTGCTAATAACTTTAAAACTGTGGGTGATAGAAAAAAACTGGTAGCATTTTTGAATTCAGCGCAGCGAACTGCTTCAGAATCAACTCAAAATAAAGAAATCGATTTTCATGCAGACCGGTGTAATCATTCTGAAGCAAAATGTTGATATTATATAGAAATTAGAACGTGTATTCACTGACTTTCATCAATTTTAATTCTGAAATGTTTCAGTGATGAATTGTGGGACTTGCAAAAAGAGTTGGTTAAGTTGCAGAAGGAAATTGGAGGGTTTCAAGTGAATGGAAAGCCATTTTGTAAATGCGCAAAGCCTTCTTATCGCACTACAAAATCTTCCAAAAAGATGTCCGTTAAAGGTAATTCTAAAAACAAAATCGGCTTCACTTAACATTCGTGTATCTAATTGATTGTAGAATGTACTTGACATTCTATTTTTTATCTTAAAAGTATACCGAGTAGTCAGTACTCTGCAAAGCTACTGGAAGTACACTTTAGGTTATGAGAACTTGGTTAGTTTTGAGGACAGTCTTCGTATTTGATAGTTTTAGCACTTTTTTAAAATTAAAACTAGTAACGTAAAAAAAAATGGTCCACAGTGCTAAAAATCAGGATTTTGTACTGGTACTCTTTGAAAACTGTTTCATGCCTTTTTTCCTGGTGTATTTGCACTATAAAATTCATTCATTTTTGAATGAACATACTTTAAGCTGTCATAATTATCATCAATATCGTGTTTTCCGTAGCATATATGCAATGTATGGTTTCATTAGTGTCGGAATTTTTGTTTCGGTGATAAGTTGTTTTTGGTTTGTGGTTAAAGTCAGATTTTATCGACTCTATGAATTATTAAGGAAATGTTAACTTAAGTCTAACCAAGGATAAATCGCATAGTAAATATTCTCTCCCCCAGAAACGTCCACTACAAATGCCCCTCGCGTATCCAATTCTCAATCAAGCAGTAGTTCGGTCTCAACTGGAAAGCCTCCTAAACCTAAGAATACTACTGTGGTATCCACCAAGCGTCTTCCAACCCCTCAAAAGTCCCTTCGGAAAGAAGGTTCTCGTTCCACTGTGTCAAAATCCTCGTTGTCTTCTACAAGCACTTCATGTTCGAGCAGTGCTCAACCCTCCCCCACTCACCCTACCAGGAAGAAACCCCCTCAACCCTTGACAAAAACTTCTTCTGGTAGGACAACAGGGTCATCTGAAAGATCAAACTCTAGAAGGAATTTGTCTGAAAGATCATGTGAAGGAAACGCTTCGGAGGGGAAATCCTCCAGTTCCTCTTCTCCTTCGAAGCGAATTCCGTCGCTCTCCCCTCTTACGTCTCCTCTCCCCTCTCCCCTCAGAGGGAAACCAGAAATCGCGCAACAGAGAAGAAAAAGACACCCTTCTTCAGATAGCAACAAGTCCCTAGACAACTCCGCAAAGGCTAATATCAATCAAGTAAGTTCCTAATTTCAGAAAATGGAAACATGATGATGTAGTCTGTTAATACATGTATCCATAAAAGAAGTGTAGCTTTTTAACATTTTGTTGCTAATGTTGTAGTGGGCCTGTTAGGAATGGACGTACGACTTATAGGAAGTATCTACACTTTTTTTTTTCACTTAATAGGTTGTATGTTCACGGCAGTTGTAGATGTAGGTTATGAAATTTAAAAAATCATCTGTGATGAATATGCAGACTGAAATTGCAGTGTTGCTTAAGGAGTAATTGAAACAATGCCTGTTTAATTTTAATAAATTTGAAGGTAACGGCCACGAAGCTCATTTCCCCACGAAGTTGAGGTGAGTGTACCCCAAGGGTCACTTTTTGCCCCTGGCATCAACAGGGTAACCGGCCAACTCAGTCCGAGCCAGGGGCCAGCAGGCGTGAGCGAACCAGAGTTTCATCGCTCAGAGGCTGCCACCCTTACCATTGATCTACCCGGCGTCCAAATGAATTAAATAATTTCTTTAATACAAGGATGAAGATGAAGAAATTGCCAAAGAGATTCTACGAGATTTGGACTCTTGTGATTTAAGCAAAATTATCAGCTGCAAACGTAATTCGGTCACGCTTAACCAGCAAGAACTGACTGATAAGACCAGGAACAACGACACTGGTCTTCCCAGTTCCCAGTCTTCACAAACTGCGGATGAGGATTTAGGGGGAAGGGTACCGAGTCAAGGGGACGATTCCCCCGAGGAAAGTGGCTGTGGTGATAGCCAAGAATTGGAACAGTACGAGACACCGAAAGATCAAAAGGTAGGTAGTGTAATGTAGAGAAATAAAGACGTACACGGTGATATAATTCTTGTGTATTGATCGAAGTTCGAAGTGAACCATCTTATATTTTAGTTGTCGTCGTAGACATTGTAAACTTTTAAGAAAAGTGTCGTAAATTTCAAAGGTACCATTCAAATTAATCTGTATTTTGAAAGCTTTTGTTATTTCTAGCTACTGTGCAAATTTCCTTTGAAAATTGAAAAAAGACTATTTTGTTTCTTTATCTTTTCTCCGAACTCGTTTACCACTCCAGGGTAGCAGCTCCGGACTCCGCTCTGTGACAATTAACAGCTCCAGCTGCTATTATTACTTTTTTTTTTTTTTTTTTTTTAATCAAATAAACTTCAATAATGGGAAAGAGAACTTTTTAAGGATACAGCCTGATGACACTACACGCACCCTACAGTAAAATCACTGAAATAGTTTTGCTACTCTCAGTAGCAATTAGTGATTGCTATTGCTATTGCTAGTGATTCATTAGTAATTAAGTGATTAAAATTTAAAAACATCTAATTTACATAGTGCTTTCTTGAATTAATGAATTTGAAAATCTGAAAGGGAATGAACATCTCCCCTTACTGTACTCCCCTTCTTCCAGATGATTTTTTTTTTATTATATTTTTATTTTAATTGTATTTATGTGGAGCTTTACATGCGATACAATTCCATGTTTGAATTTAACATTTAAGAATTGTGCTTTTTGTGTCCCAAACATTTCTTACTAAACTTAAGGAAATGTCTAAGAAGGTCCTAAATTTCATTTAAGAATTCCTGAAAGTCCTAAATTTTTGTTAGAAAAATACCTATATCTCTTAAAAAAAAAAAAATTATATTAGGCTGTGGGAGCCCTCTTCATGTTAACAAAAGTAATTACATTTATTTTTATTTTTCATGTAGGTAGGGTCACATTTATCATTCACCTTCTGTATCACAATATTGCATCCTGAAGCTTAAATTTCACGCGTATTTTGATTTAGAAACAAAATACAGTTCCCTCATTTCACTTTCATCCCCCAGTCTCTCGCTTTCATCTCCCAATTTCTCGACCTCCTAAACATTTTTCAGTCCCAATTTTTTAGTTTTAAAATTTTGTTTAATTAGTCGTATCGTTTATTACCTTCATGAATATTGTAAAATTTTTATGGGATATTTTCTCCTGTCAATAAAGATTACCATTAAAACCGTAATTAAACATTGTATTTAGATACACTATTCAAATTAATGTTGATATTGTAACATTTCCTTGAGCTCAAAGTAAAGTACAGTACTGTTGTGTGTATGCTAGGTCAACATGTGAGCCAAGTCCATCCGTCGTTCCTCTCTCTTCAATGTCGCCAATTCTTGTTACTGCATAGTTGTGTGTCTTATAAATATCTCCACAACATATGAATGTTCTTTTATCCGAAATACTGACGCTGTCATTTGATACCTAAAAGGAATTTGGGTTTTCGGAATATAAATTCATGACTTTTGGTCTTCTTTTATATTCGTAGAAAATGTAAAACGTGAAGCGTTATATTTTACAAAATTCCTCGGACAAATATTTTCAGTTCCATTAACAGGCTGCGAACTCAATTGAACCAGCTCCTGACTCCGTCCTCCCCCCTCCCCCCGGGCACCTAGGTCTGCCGTATTTTGGGAACATTTGCTCCGACCTCCGGAACGATTGTCAACCCTTGTTTGGAGTGTAAAACTTACCACTTATTTTTCATTCACCGACCGACCGTTGTCCGATGTTGTATGAAAATTACCTTAAATTTGAAAATTAACCTTGATTTATATTATTATTTTAAGCAAATTTTTTTAAACTGACTTTTTTGTTTATTTCTAAATACACTTCGAAGGTTTTATTACATTACTGTAATTGTAATGTGTGTGCCCGGAGGGGGGAGGGCATTAGACATAAAGACAAGGAGTGTTGGAACTAGTTTCTCCTGGCACTGACCTCTTTAGCTGATCATTTTTCGTGTTTCATTTACCCTGTGAGGAGTCCAGCATGCTCTCAAACACACGCTTCTCCCTCTATTTTTTACTATACATAGAGCATTTTACACTACACAATCTTTCCAAAATTTATTAAAAAAAAAAAAAAAAAAATAGAATGGCATCGTGGACCTCAGAGTTCTTGATTTTGGCTCTTTCCTCCTCATATATTGGGGGAGGGGGAATTTTTGCGGGCGTGCGTGGCATTTTGAGGGTATAGAATTGTTTTCTGAGTGTGTATAGGAGACAAATTATAGTGTTACAGTAAAGATTGCGCAGTAAAGAGAAGCGTTTCCTCTGAAAGAATAATTCCTCATTAATTTTGGGATAAGTTGGATGAAATGTGTTTTTGCTGTTACCCTTCATACATGCTGACCCCTTTTAGGAAACCAGTTTTATTTTACAAGTGGTAATTTCACTTTTCAGTTACATGAAGAAGGCGTGGAGGAGTTTCTTTCATTTTTAGAATCTCATTTTAGCAGGAAGGAAAAACTGAAGGAATTAAGTTTAAAACAAAAGGAGAATTCTAGTCAAAAGGTACGTCCTTCATCCTTTGAGACCTTATCACTGTTAGAAGTACGTAGGTACTAAAAAGTGCTGGATTAGTATGCGTAAATTTTAATTCGCCTTCAGTTTATCCACCGATGATTGAGTGCGAACAAAGCCCAGATTAATTGTTGGATTTATTTTGTATGAAGATAAATGAAAGTTGACCTTAGAGCAAGTGCTATAGAATTGCTCTTGACAGTATTCATTATTCATCCAGTCCATATACACTGCCATTTTTAAACAGTGAATGTTTCCTTTGCTTCATCAGATGCTTAAGGTATCAATCTTGTTAGTGGTTAAACTCTGAAAAATTTGCGTTACATGTAAGAGAGGGAAAAAAAAATAATTCTTAAAAGTTGGGCCCTTGTGTGTTATCTTGGCGAACACAGAATTTCACTGTACGACTGAAGTTTTCAAAATCGAATTCCAGGAGAATTCACCTTCGAGCTTGACCTCGAGAGCCTCATCCTCAAAATCTTCCCCGTTGAAATCGTCACCGAGCAAATACGGTCAGAAACTGAATGCAAAATCGGTTAAATCGCCATTGAAATCACCCACCAAATTGAAATCACCCACCAAATTGAAATCACCCACCAAATTGAAATCACCCACCAAATTGAAATCACCCACCAAATCACCCACCAAATCACCCACCAAATCACCCACCAAATCACCCACCAAATCACCCACCAAATCACCCACCAAATCACCCACCAAATCACCCACCAAATCACCCACCAAATCACCCACCAAAGTTTATAAGCCGAGTTCTACCCCTAAAAAGAGTCCTTCCAAACCCCAGAAAGTGGTCAGGGGAGTTTCCGAAAACAACACCGGTGAAGAACCCCAAAATCTTAAAGATATCGATCAAATGATTTGCCTTTTGGAAGGTCACATTGCCAGAAAAGCTTTCCTTTCACTTAGGAAAGATGGAAATTAGTTAGTTGATCGTATGTTTTGCTATTTTTGGTATGTTGGTTATTAGAAAGTATTTGGTTTTCATTTAAGAAGAATCATTTTAGATGATGTAATTTACTTCCGCTAATTCTGAAGTAATCAAATTATTTGATTATTTTAGAATTGATTCCCATCACTTTCAGTTAACCTATAAACGCGTAAGTGTCCTTATCCGAGACTGAATAAAATCATCTGACGTTAGCCCAAATAGAGAACTGGAGTGACCGGTTATTCATTAAATATTCATATATAATGAAAACAAAATATTAGGCATGGAAGCGAATAAATAAGGCTTCTTGCAGACATTGTTTTGAATTTTTTGAATTTGTTATATAGGATGGATCGAACAGAGAGTACCTCAAGTACTGAAAAATTAGAGTAAGTACTGGATTAAAAGGTCTTCCAGTTTTGGAAAAGTAGGCTTGATACGTATGTACAGGGTGGACCATAAGTCGCTTTACCTTCATATTATAATGACTCACCTCGATAAAGCGACTTATGGCCCACCCTGTATATAATGTCCGAGAAAGGTCTGAAAAAAAAAAAATTCCTCTCTTGAAGTGACTTTAGCATAAACGGTTTTTGAAAGCTAGTAGCCATATTGAACATGTATATTTGTTTGTGTTTTTTAGGTTTTATTAATTATTTCCTGCGTGTTTAAGCCCTTCTCTGGCTTAACCTTTAAACATCAATGAAAGTACAGTGTACTAAATTATATACATTTATTATTTTAACTTATTTTAAATATCCAGAGAGCAATGAAACGGTTATTTGCGGTAATTTCTCGCACAAAAATGTAGACAAGTTGAATAAATTGCCGCTTTAAGTAATAAATAGTATTTCTATAGATACGCTTAAAGATAAACTAGACAAGGTCTTAAACGCACTAGTAATAATTATTTCATTAAACTTAAAAATATAACTAACATTTGGTGAATGCCGCTCTTAGCTTTCAAAAAGCGTTTGTACTTAAGTCGCTTTGTTTAGGAAATATTAATTTTAATTTTATGTCAGATTTTTCTTGGTCATTTTGCATAATATATACATAGAATGTCCCTTAAGTCAGGTCTCGTAAGAAAATTTATTTGAAATTACATTTCCAAAAGTAATAATACATTAGAACTAAGACAAATGTTCAAATTGAGGTCTTGTTTTGGGACCTTTTTTTTGTTGCAGGTAGAATAACACGCAATGGCTAATATGAGAAAGGTACTCCTCCGCCTTTTCCTCAGCAGTGTAACTCGCTTCCATATTAACTACTGCGTGTTATTCTACCTGCAAGAAAATAAAAGGTCCCAAAACAAGAGATGAATTTGAACATTTGTTTGTTATAATGTATTAGTAAGTGTAATTTAAAATAAATTTTTCTATGAGACCGGACTTATGGGACACCCTGTATATATATATATTGAAAATGACAGGCCTAATAAGTAATAAATTTATTACCGGTTACTGGAAATGTAGTGGTAATTGGTTTAATTGGTTTGTTCGAGAGTGAACACTATCACTGTTACCTGTTTTATTCTGTTAATTGTTTGGTCAAACTGAAACGATAGTTTTGGAGTAGATTTTCCAGAAGACTTTATTTAGTTTATTAACGTTTGGTATTTTTATCTTTTTTTTTTTTTTTTTGGAATTGAATCAATTTATTTTTAGTTTTACGATAATTTTAATAAACATTTCGATACAGAAAAGTATTTTAGGTTTGAAAAATGTTTGAAAGTAGATTTTGTGTTCATGCTTTTATTTAAATGATTTGCAAATGAATTTTCGTTGCAGATTGATTGAGTGTTTTAAGAGTTTTCACCTAAGTTTTGGCGTCGTTACGGACAAATATTTTATACCTAATTCGAAACTTTTCCTAAATTTAATTAGATGTACTCATTTTTGTGATAGAATAACGAAGCCGTCCCTAGACCTTTCTTAGGTTTAAGATTGTTACAAATAAGATGGTACCGATTACGGAAAACGACGATTGCTCATAAATCGGTAATTTGCCGATTATTCTTTCTCAATTCAGGCAACTGTGTTTTTTAGTACGAATTAATAAAATGTCGTAGCCGGCAGAATCCTTGGAAAACAAATGTAAGTTAACAATTCCTGAGTTAACTCTCTCGTTAAATCTTCCCCCGTTTATACTTAACTTCTTAGGTCTAGCGTAAGTTTTTAAAGCAAAGTTTTCAACTCCTAAATAGCATTTTATTCTCAGTGGAAATCGATTCTAGTCAAAGAAATTATGCTAAAAATCTAGTCACAAAGATGTGTCAAGTAATGGTCCAAGGTGGATCAATGATTATAACCGTTTTCGATAGTGTGATTTCGAGCCGAATGTTTGCGGCTCGAGTGGATTGAGAGATATTTGAATTTATGGGAAATTTAAATAAAAATTTAAGTTTTCTGCATTGCGGAATCCGTTATTAAATAGGTCGAAAGTGGTTCTGCGCAGATATCTTTGAACTTTGTTTTAAGTTAACGTTTTTGTCCTAGTGAAGTAATTTGTTACGAATTCGTCGATGTTTTAAAATGTAAATAAAAAATATATAATTTTTAAGGGATTTTTTAATGGTAGTCAGATTTAACAAATTATTTTGATATAAATTGTATATAAAAGTATCTATTTAATAAATTGTTTTTCTTTTTATTCTTTGCGTGTTCCTTGTCGTCCTAAGCTGGTGCATCGACTTCCATCGGTGTTTCTCGTTTTATTTGTTGCATAAGGGATTAGCATAGTTGTATAGGGCTATAAACCCTGTTCTCGTAAACCAAGTCTCTTGGTATAAGTCAAAACTATCATATTTCCAGAGTAGATATATTTCAGCTGACATCTTTGGTGAAGGATAATGGTTTACAAACGTATGTGGAGAACCGATCATAAGTATGAGTCCAGAGTACTCCCCCACCCCCACCACTCTTGGAAAGTTATATTGCTGAGACAGATCGAACCCACATACATGCAACTCCGGACGAGAAAAATAGAATACCGTCTCAAATGCGCTCATGACCTTGATAATACCTTTAAGTTTACACCTTTATTAGGAATATCGACTATTTGTGACGTTATGATAAAACGACACTTCTGTGTGCCAGTTTTGAAAAGAAAAATTAAAATATAGCAAAAGCCTTAAACAGTTTAAAATAATGTATAGCGACATAAAATATTAAACTACCTTGTCAGGTGATACAAAAAATTAGAATAAATTATGTTCATTGAGTACTGTCAATGTATTAAACCTCTATCGAAGACCTTTTAACTGCGTCTTAGTATTAAGTTGGTCCACCCTTAGCTCTGATTACGGCCTCCAATCAACGTGGCGTTGAGTCGACAAGCCATTTGCATTCTTGCAACCCCACACTAACACACGCCGCCTTCATGAAATGGGATTTTGGTCACGAAAACCGAAAATTAAGCCGATGTTAAATGTGAAACAAATAGAAGCAGACTATCCTGGTGCAAAGAAAGAGTTGCATAGACTACAAACGATAGAAACAGACTGTCACCAAATGACACTCTAAATTTGTGTGTGAAAAAAGCACTTTCTGCCACTCGTTTGCAGTCCATGCAACTCTTTCTTTGCACCAAAATAGTTTTCTCTTTTGCTTGGCGTTTAGCATCGGCTTAATTTTAGGTTTTCGTGACCAAAATCCCATTTTATGAAGGCGGCGAGTGTGTTAGTTCAAAGGGATTCGATAACTATTCCTCAGGAAGTAGTGTCTGTCTGGCATCTAGACCCATAGCGTAAACCAGGGTTTTCAAACTGGGTTCCGCGAGAACTTGATGGGGTTCCGTGGGACATGTCATGAGAGAGTGAGAAGGGGAGAGAGGTAAGATAAAATAATATCAACTGGCATGGATGAATTTACGATATATATTCTGCGAATTCAGTGATTGTGTTTTGAAAGGAGTAGGCAAAGAGAGAGTTTTAATTCAAACGACGAGATAATCCAGAATAAGCGTTCCCCTCTTGCAGCCACAGTAAAAACAGGATCCCATTTTGTAAACAAAACACAGCTGATGACCACAAGCACTGGTCTGATTGATTTGGTGAGTTTTTCTCTGTTTTTAGGTTTATTTTTCTCAATTCACAGAAGTTATGACCACAGTAATGTAATATTGAACTTTTATCCAAAGAAAAGCAATCACATCCAAGTCATTGAACATTTATTTGTTTGATTAACTATTCAAATTACTCCTCAATAACTGTAAAATTCCTCACTTTTAATTATTTTGCATTGAAAACTTTAATTTTACAATAAACATGATATTTTTATACTTATTTCTTTTATGCTGACAGTAATGTGTGGAGGGGAATTTAAAATAAGTCTATAAAAGTAAAATTGTCTTTTTTTTTCTTGTAAATTTCTAAACATATTTTTTTTTTGGTGAAATTCATATAATTGTATATGTAAATTTCATAAATTGCATAAATAAACTGCAGTGAGCATAAAATGTTTTTTATAACCATTTGCCTTGTCATTAAAATTTTACCTGTTGGTCAAGGTTCCGTGATTTTTTTTTTTTTTTTTTAATAAAGGTTCTGTGGCTTCAAAAAGTTTGAAAAACTCTGGCGTAAACGACTATTATTATAGTCTTCAGGACCATCTTTGGTTAGTGATTTGCTGTACTTCATCCTTCGATTTCGTGCAAAAGTGTATGTTTGCGCGAGTGACATTGCAAAGGCGTTTCTGATGATCACTTTGCGTGGGAGTGATATTCTGCTAGATTTTTGTATCCGGAAAATCCGTTTGAGCTTCTCCAAGGGTTTCAGTTTGCCATTTTTGTCAGTAGTTTTGTTTGGTACTATACCTGTAGACAATTTGTTGTAATACAACAATACTACAGTTCTCAAACGGTGTCGAATCTCCTTCAGCGGATGCCATTAACGAAAAAAAAAAAAAGAAAAAAGTAACGAAGATTTAAAAATCCAAATTTATATCTAATTATTTCATTAGTAGCTGAATAAATCAGCGATGTAGTGGAGCCCGAGCGCCGGTCGGGGACTTCCATAAAAAAAAAAAATATATAATAAATAGACCAAAAACTAATTTCCATAATTCAAACAATAATTCTGTATGCTGTTAACAGACAGTTCAACGGAAAAATAAAGGAACCCCCGTTTGCAAAATTGCTGTAAATTTGTAGTAATTTTCTTAACCTGTGTTTGATGTAATCATGCAAGTATACATTTATGTTTAAAAATAAAGTTGGGTTAATCTTTCATATTTTATTTTAACAAAAATAAAAATAAATAAAGGGTAAACCCCGACCTCAATCCCTCCAAAGCCGCGTAGGGAGCCGTTTCTATTTTTTTTTTTTTTTTAAGCAAGGGTGAGTGGTACTATTAATTTTAGCAGTGCACCCCTGGAATGAACCTTAAGAAAAATAGTCCCTCTAGTTAACAAAAAAGTTACAGAATAAAAGTGAAAAAACCTTCATTAAGTAAAGATTTGACATATCACTCTAAATGGTACCCAATAAAAGGAATTAAATAATTAATTTAATCGTCTGTCATGAACTGGGTCTTCGAATCATCGCTCGCTTTCTCTCCAAACTGAGAACATCTCATTGAATACCGACTTTATTTTATTAGTTTTTCTTTGAAGATAATATGTCAACATAAATTCAATGACTTCATTATAAAGTTCTATTTAGTTACGATTCATACACCCGAGAATAACTGGCACTTTACTTTTAATTAAAATGCTTATATATATATATATATACACACAACCTTACAACCTTACAAAGGTTTCGCGCGATGATCTCATTTCGCGAAGGTCAAGCTTGTTGCCCCTCCTCTCGAATTGGCCTGGTGAAGTAGCGAGTTGGATTCTTGTGCTCTCCACCTCACATAGTCAGGAACGCCCGGCTCATCAGGGATTGTTCTGAGCCAGGCGTCTAGTCTTCTTTTGAAGATGTCCACTGCAACTCCCTTCGTGTTTCTTAGGTCTTTGGGCAACTGATTAAACAGTTTTGGTCCTCTCACTACAAAACTATTTTCTTTCAGGGTTAAGG
>JAJOZX010000841.1:722500-747500 GCA_023014485.1 Bathynomus jamesi
GTTGGATATTTGAGAGATTACGCATGGTCAGCTTTTGATTTTGTGACGTCACAGAATCACGTGCGCGCGCCTTGCGGTGTGACAAGTTTGGACCAGTTCTTTGGGTTCAGTTGTTTATTACGCTTTTCAGTATGTTGTTGCTGGTGCATGTATGTTGTTCTGTTGGTGCTGGTGCATGTAAATTGTAAAGTATAGGTCAGTGCAGTGCACAGTCGCAGTCGAATCGAATCGAATCGAGAATCGAAAACAAGTGGCGGAATCGAATCGAAAATCGAATCGAAATAAAAATATCCGAATCGCACACCCTTAGTTGATATCT
Organism: Bathynomus jamesi; assembly: GCA_023014485.1. NCBI lineage: Eukaryota > Metazoa > Arthropoda > Malacostraca > Isopoda > Cirolanidae > Bathynomus > Bathynomus jamesi. The sequence goes on from JAJOZX010000841.1 coordinate 722,820, forward strand.
AGATTGGATATAGTTTAAGGTAGTAAAATTAAGACTTTTGTGGTTTGGAACCCACGTAAAATTGTAGGTCCCCTCCGCCACCACGGAGGATCCTAGGGTCTTTGTTGGTCTGAAACATTATAACATAACATATATATATATATATATATATATATATATACACACACATACACACGTGTATATATATGTATATATATATATATATATATATATATATATATATATATATAACGTATTTTGTCTGGACAAAAACTTAAATGAGAGGCGCATCAATATATTAACCCATATATGAAATTATATCACTGTTATGGACAAAACTTACACCTCTTAATATAAAAGTTAGTAAATAGAATCCCTCTTGCTTTCCCTCCCGACACAAAAGCTAGGGCCTTAATCGAAAATAAAAGACTCACTCCGCTGTGAAAATCGTTTTGTCCGAGGACATGGGAACAGAAGGGCGGAAACCACTGTGGATAATATGATGTTGGTAAATATTATTATAAAATTGCTCTTCCATTATTTTATTAAGATAAGAATATGGTGTCTTTATTGTTATTACAGATAATATATATATATACACACACACGAGTATATATATAAAAAACTTTGACAGAAAAACACCTGCTAATATACAGTTATAAATTCTTTCAGATAAATTGGTGATTATGTTTCTAATGCACTGTATATCTAAATAGCTTCATTAACTACTATGTTTACCGAATCTTTAGCGAAATTTGCCGTCTGAAGGGTGAAAATTTGTGAAGCAAAATTTATATGAAGTTCAGTTCTTTTATTGTATGAAAAAGAGGTGAAAATGCTAAACCACAGTGATGGAAAGCAATTGAAAATGGTGTGCAATTCTAGAAATTTATTAATCTTATTGGACATGAGTATGAATATTCATAAGTAAATGAGTAACAAATAATTAAGTGTGTGTGTGTGTGTGTGACAGAGAGAGAGAGAGAGAGAAAGAGAGAGATTACATGGACGTTCGTTTTGTGATATTGAGAAAGGATCTTTTAAACTATTTCCACCCAAACATACTCTTTTCAACAATCACCACCCTAATGTTGATCTTTTCAAAGTACTTTTGCATTATCCTCCCAACACTAATTTTTTTTTATAATGGCGGCGGGCTGTTTTTACCGTAACCTAACCTAACCAAACCTAACCTAACCTAATACCAACACTAATTTTTTTATATATGGAAGGAAAATAAAGTACCATAACCAAAACCAAACCAACATTATATAAAAAAAAATTAGGTCAAAGTCGTACGAGGATAGGCTTAAGGAGTTAAAATTGACAACACTCGAGACTAGGAGGCAAAGGGGTGATCTAATCCGGTTTTCAAAATTATGAATGGTTCGATAACGTAGATAGAGATAGCTTTTTCGAAATTTCTCAATATAATAGGACTAGAAATAACGGGTGTAAGTTGACAAGTAGAAAGTTCGAGACAGCAGTTGCCAAAACTTTTTTACGCATAGAATAGTAAATAGCTGGAATAGTTTGCCGGTAGAAGTAATTAGTAGCACGTCTATAAACATGTTTAAAAATCGGTTAGACGCATATGTTGATAGATTGATATAGTTTAAGGTAGTAAAATTAAGGCTTTGTGGGATAGATCCCACAGCTCAACACAAGTGTTGTGGGATATAGGGAGGCAGCGTCTTGGGTTAGGGGATACTCTCTGTCCTTACACACCCCATTTAAAGAGATTCCTCTGCTGAGCGGTGCCCCCCATAGTACTGTGAGGTATTGAAAAACTCATGATCTTCACTTGCCCCACAAACACCTTTAAATGGGAGACCCAGATGGGTGCACACACATTTCTACATTACTACAGTCTTTACAGCCACACCTACACTTTTCCTCCTAAGTGTATATATTGTAATGTATATGGTTGTAAATTTTTGACTTGGTCCACAATCGATATGGACCGTGACTTATTTTCGTGACAAGGTACTAGTATTGATGGATACCGTAATGAAATGACTGGATTCTCTGGATCTGATATATTTGCATGTCGGTTATAAATAGAGATAGAGTGTAACATATTTGTGGATAGTAGTCTATTATGACGTGATCCTCTGGATCCAGAGATTCTATCTTTAGTTTTAAATCGATATTAATTAGTTTTGCTAAATTGGTCGTTGCCAATGTACACAGTGTACAGGAAGTTGTTACATAAATTTCTTATGTTCTTGTGGTTCGGAACCCACGTAAAATTGTAGGTCCCCTCCGCCACCACGGAGGACTTACACAATACACGATTACGAACACAGTTAGGTAGACCAGCCATGAGTGGATCCTAGGGTCTTTGTTGGTCTGAAACATTATAACATTATAACATAACTATTCCCCCCCCCCCCAACAAAAGTTTAAACTCTGCAAATTAACCAAAATAAGATAAGAAAACAATAACAACAAATTTATTATTTATTGCAAACATATAACAAATAGAGAACCATTATTTACATGGGATAAAATATTTTAATACGCTCACATAAGTTATTAAAAGCATTTCGATTAAATCTATCGCGCCACATAAATTCTTGCAGGTACCAGTGTAAGAAGTCGCGCTTGCATCCCATCATTTCTTTAATGCGTTGTTATGCTTGTGCCAGTAAGATTCTATGTGGTGCGTATGTATGTACACCGTTTGGCTCAACAAAATTAACACTGTGATTTACAGTCCGGTGCTGGAATCCTAACCCTTAACCGGTTAGGTTAGTTGAATGCCGGGTTAGGTCAACTGTATGCCCTTGACGATTGGTTAGGTTAAGTTGTGATATTTTTGTTAAAACTAACGAAAATATCATGACTTAACCTAACCAATCATCAAGGGCGTACAGTTGACCTAACCGGGCATTCAGTTAACCTAACCGGGTATTCAGTTGACTTAACCGGGCATTCAATTAACCTAACCGGGCATATACTTTATATATATATATGGATCACACATATTTTCCTATCACCCTTATTAATTTTAACATACGTTAGGCCTTTCATGAAACATTTGTTTAATGACTTGGGTGAAAATACCACATCAATCTTCTATCGACGACTGGATCGAATACGTACCATTTCAAATAAGCGCATTCACACTTAGTCTTACAAAAACTCCCAGTTAAAGGGTTTATGATAACTGTCCGATATTTGACACTATTTCGTTTATATATATATATATATATATATATATATATATATATATATATATATATATATATACACACATGGTGACCATAAAGTCTGAAAACATAGGATCGTTCTAAGGATTTATTAAGATAATGTACAACGGAAAAAAAGAATAATTATCGTAATATATCCTGTTTCCAGACTTTATGGCCTCTCTCTCTCTCTCTCTCTCTCTCTCTCTCTCTCTCTCTCTCTATATATATATATATATATATATATATATATATATATATATATATATATATTATATATATATATATACCTTTTGAAAGGAGGGGTACTTTTTGTAATCCCCATTGTATAATATGGTATGTTGCATATAATAGGAGGAAAGCCTTGTGTCGAAAGGTCTACTTATATTGGTGTGAGGCAACTGTTTTTATAAATGGGTTTATAATACTTTTAGCTTCCCATACCATTGCATACCATATCAACAGCCAGAGATAATTTACGTGAGTCTAAGCTTTAGAATATTCAGTTCCATTAATTTGGAGGAAGTGCGGGAAGTTGTTCGTCATTATTTTACGAAAGGGTTTGTTAGCAATTTTTTACGGATTATTTACGAGGGATATTTGCATAAATCTTTTTTTATTTACCAAATACTGTAATTAATGTCCTAAAATATATATGGATGTAAAACGAGTCGCATCGAGTCAGGAGAACATTTTGAGATTTTTTTATTTTGGTTTTAATACTGTAAAGTGTTGGTCGGCAACTAGATTGAAAGGCAGGTCGCACCTCGGGTAAGGCGAGTGGTGACGAGCAAAGCCCACTGGTCTCACTTTTCTCATTGAGAGGTACTTACTATAATTTATTGAGAGGTATAATAAGTTAATTTAAAAAAGTAGCTTTTTTTCAGATGTTGAAAATATTTTGGAATGAGGCGCGAAGATAAGATCATTCTTTGAAACATTAAATAATCGCTTTATTCTGCAATATTAGCAATTCACCATTCAATTATTAATTGATTTTCTAGACTTAAATTAATTGAAATTATAATTGATAAAATTGTTATTTTTTCTAGTTTTAAAGTAAATTTTTTTCTAAATAAAAAAATATATATTTTTTGTGAATCAAGCCGGCGGGCCGGATTTGGCCCGTGAGCATCTTCAGAGTCACTGCTGTGTTACAGTTGCACCAGCGCATGTGACGGATGCAATAAATAAGCAACTGGAATGACAATGTTTAAAAAAAAAGGACTTTTACTGTATGTCACCTGATATAGTATATATATATATATATATATATGAAAATTATTTCACGAAAGTAACACGTGAAAAATATTTATGATGAATAAAACCACGAAGGAAAGGAAACACAAAATGGTGCTCAAGCGCTTTCGTCTAATGACATCCTCAGGATGTCATTAGACGAAAGCGCTTGAGCACCATTTTGTGTTTCCTTTCCTTCGTGGTTTTATTCATCATATATATATATATATATATATATATATATATATATATATATATATATATATATATATATATGATACACACAGACCGTGCATGGAACAAGGAACTCTTCTGGGAAAATTAAATCCACTACCGTCCGAATAAGTAATGGTAAATGACAAACACTATAGTTTTTTCTTTTTCATGATGTTATGGATTTAATTTTCCCAGAAGAGTTCCTTGTTCCATGCACGGTCTGTGTGTATCATGAAAAAACCTCAGGGGACCACTCTGAGTTCAATCCCATATATATATATATATATATATATATTATATATATATATATATATATATATATATATATATATATATATACGAAGGTCAAGCTGGTGCCCCCGCCTCCAGGCCTGGGTTGGTGGAGGAGCGAGTTGCTCTCTTGCGCTCTCCACCGCACATAGCCAGGTACACCCGGCTCATCTGATACGTCCTGAGCCAGGCATCTAGCCTTCTCTTGAAGACTTCAACTTTGACCCCTGTAACATTTCTGAGGTCCTTTGAAAGCTGGTTAAAGCGTCTTGGCCCCCTGACAACCAGACTATTTTTCTTTAGTGTTGAGGAGGTCCCTAGTCGGGCGTTTAACTTGGGAACACTGTACATTCTGCCTTTCCTATGTTCCAGTGTTGTTTGGATGGTAATTAGGTTTAGTTTGAGGTTTCGTACCAGTTTTTCGATCATTTTCCATACATAAATAGCACAGCCACCTTTACGTCTTGCTGTTCTATCCGCTCTTAGTAAGGTGAATCCATCGATATGCAATTCTTTCTTATCGATACAGTGTTCGCAGTTATCGCAGTTTCCTTGGCAATCTTTAAGATGTTTTCTGTGAGGCATGCGATGTCCGCCCTTGTTTCGTCCATAAAACCTTTCAGGTACGAAACTTGTTTAGTGACTTGTTCGGTTTTATTCCTCGAATATTTGCCAGGTGTACAATGTTTATGTTATTTGTTTTGCATTACCCTTGTGCATTTTAAGTTTGTTGTCCTATGGTATCGCGTGTTTTGTAGCCTTGTGGTCCTGTGGTCCTCCGAGATGGATCCGTTCCCGCCTACCTGTTCTGATAGTATCTTGCCACGAAGCGGTCCGGTTCGAAGGTTCCCAGCTGTGTCAAATGTATGTGCTGTATAAGATTTGCAGCCGTATTGTGTCAGAGATGTTGAAAAAATTTTGTTTACTATTTGTGTACATATTTTTTTCTCACATTCCTCCTGTTGTCATCTAAAACTTGTCCTTTGAACTTGTCGGGAGATGATGGTAGTAGCATTTTCTCCCGTACTGGCAGGTTCCATATGTCGCGTAGGTTTTGCAAATGTCCGGATGGTAGAATTTGCACTTTCCACCGAATTTGCAGTGACCATTATTGTAGAAGTAATTGCACAAGGGAGGGTGTTCGTAAATACATTGTCGTCCCTTATATCTGCAAATTCCTTTCACATAGTATTTACATATAGTTTCTTCCCATTTTACTTGGGCCTTTGTTTTGGTGGTTTCAGTTCGATTTTTTTATTGTTCAGTAAATGGTTTCTTTATTGTCTACTTGTTTTTGTTTTTCCTATTGCTGCTAATGTTCTTTGGTTGAAATCTTTGGATTTGGTTTTTGCCTCTGTTTCCTCTGTTGGTGCTTCTTTTATTTCTATTTCCCGTTTGCTCTCTTTTTCTGGTTTTTTTTCCTGCTCATCTTTCGCAGTTTCTTCTTGTACTATCTTCGTTCCTTCTATTTTTTTGTCTTTGGTCGCTATTCATAAATTCCTCTTTTGCCTTTTCCTCATAGTCTCCTTCTGCTTTAAAGAGTATAAACGAGTTATATATATATATATATATATATATATTATTTTTTTTTAACTGCAAACACGCAGTATAATTAACGTAAAGAACGACGCTTGTATAGGAGAATATACCGCGCAAGATGAGGAGGGAGAACGAAACAAATAAAAAAATGAGGTAACCACCCGGGAATCGAACCCGGGATCTTCCGATTGCGGTCAGATATGATAACTATTACACCATGGGCCTCACTCGATCAAATTCCGTAATTCTCCTACATACGCGCAGAAACCAATGCCCCAAGGGGCACCTCCCGCATGCCGTACATTATATACATTTTAACTGCAAACACGCAGTATAATTAACGTAAAGAACGACGCTTGTATAGGAGAATATTCCGCGCAAGATGAGGAGGGAGAACGAAACAAATGAAAAAAATGAGGTGTATATATACAGTATATGTGTTATATACCTTTGATAACCTTTGGTTAGCTTCCACTCGAATTGTTCATTCTGACGAAGGTCAAGCTTTTCACTCCACCTTAGACCTACAGTTTAACGTGGAATCCGAACACGCTCCACCAGCAGCCCAGCGTCTTAACCACTAGGCCACCCATGGTACCCATTTATCTACCAACCACTTTCTTTATTGTGTAGAAGGATGAACACCTGGGTTTTGCTGCGCGCCGGCTGCCGTCACCGGGTCTCGATCCCGGGGCCGATGGATTCGTAGTCAGCGACGCTGACCACTACACCACCGAGGCGCCATATATGTATATACAGTATATGAGTTATATTATATATATACATATATATATATATATATATATATATATATATATAATAATCTTGAGAGCAATGTCATTATTATTAGTGTTAAAAGATTAACCAATTGAGTGAAGCGTCTTACATCAGTGTACAGTACTAAAATAAAATTTTTAATACTCTTTAATAAATAATTTACAAATAATAATACAAAATAAATATTCTTCATTTAAAATACTCTTCATTTAAAATACTCTTCATTTAAAATACTCTTCATTTAAAATACTCTTCATTTGAAATACTCTTCATTTGAAATATTCTTCATTTGAAATATTCTTCATTTAAAATATTCTTCATTTAAAATACTCTTCATTTAAAATACTCTTCATTTAAAATACTCTTCATTTGAAATATTCTTCATTTGAAATATTCTTCATTTGAAATATTCTTCATTTAAAATACTCTTCATTTAAAATACTCTTCATTTAAAATATTCTTCATTTAAAATACTCTTCATTTAAAATACTCTTCATTTAAAATATTCTTCATTTAAAATACTCTTTTAATTCGAGTTTTAAATATATGAATTATTCAGTTCCAGAATTTTTTTTTGGCATTCTTTCTTCAGCAAAAGAAAATTTGTTGGTAATTTTGAAGAAACGATATTTGTTTCAAAATACTCTTATGTTGAATATTTTGTTAACATAATATAAAATTTGTTTTAACATAAACAACGATGCTTTAAATGGATATTAAATTTGGTTGAAAATTTTTTTTAATAAGGGATTGAACATAATTCCGGTTCTCAATGTACAGAGTCATGCAAGAAGTAAATAGACACCCTTAATTTTATGGTAAAATGTATGCATCCAATTTTTTTGCCATTATTATGACTAATATTCGTTTCCTACATTTCTATCCTTGAAGAAGGACTTATGCCAATATTCTCAAGTGGTCAAATTGAAAAAGACAGCTGCCTGTTCATGGAAGATGGAGCCCCATGCTACACTGCAAAAAAAGACGAAAGAATGGGAGGAGCGAAATGGTATCAAACGACTTCCTTGGCCGAGTCAGTCCCCTGACATGAACCCCATAGAACACGTGTGGGCAATACTAGACAAGACTTTACGTAAAAAGCCCCAAAAGCCAGCAACACGATCAGAATTGTTGAATCTTTTACGCCAAATTGTTAAAGCAAAATCTGGGCTGTCTATTTACTTCTTACATGCCTCTGTATTTTCTCAAAAGTAACATTTAAAGGGAGATGATCTACAGATCTACAGAAGCTAAGACTAACAAAGACCCTAAGATCCATTCTAAGGTTAGCCCGAGAGAAAGAAGAGAGTAGGATGTTAAAAGAAGAGAATAAGGGGTTAAGTAAGTAGCAAAACCTATCATTTGTGGGTTAACATTCATTCAGATCAGAAGAGAGAGAAAGACTCACCATCATCATCCGCCGGCCACTGCCGACAAGTCGGAAAAATAGTCGAAGAGAATGGGAAACGGTGAAAGATGAAAAGAAGTAAAATAAGAACGCTTACAAGCCATGCAAACACATTCTTAACTCAAACACTGTCATACCATGCAAACTACAGACATGCAAGTAAAGAGAGGCTAAGAAAAGAGAAAAAAAAGTATGAAGAGTATAACAAAAAGTGGATTAGTTTATGATGATGATGATGATGATGTCTGTATGTGTACCTTTTAAAAATGAAAATAGAAGTTGATTTTTTCTTTTTTTTTAATTTCTTTCTCTGTAATTTTTCCCAAATTCGATGTTTCTCTTATGTTTTATAGATGGTAAGTCAAACTACTTGAATTTTTCAGAAGAAAGAGTAAATATAGAAGGGGTGGGTGGGTATCAGGGTAAATTCAAATATATACAGAAAAAAATAGCTATTTATCAGTTCTCATTCAACCATAAATAGGATATATTTTAGAAGCGTGAAACGCATTATGGTCAGATTTTGGGGGAAATCGTACTAAAAGAAAAATGTTTATTATCGCATACATTTTTGGTTTACATTTTTTCAAAATAAAAAAAATGAAAAAGCAAGTAAATAATTTAAAAATAAATTAAAAAAAAAACTTTACAATGAATGTTTTTCAAACTTGCAGGAAAAATACTTTCAAATAAAAAAATTTTCAAACAACAGTTTGACAGTAAAATATGAAACAAGGACAAAATTTGGAGAAAAAAGGTGGGCGCGTAGTCACATTTTTTTTTTTTTTTTATTGTTGGGAGGTATCAGAGTAAATTCAAATACTTACAGAAAAAAACTATTTATCGGTTTACATTCAAACATTTACATTTATCGGTTTACATTCAGGATAAATTTTAGAAGCATGAAACACGTTATGGATCACCTGAAAATGAGGGGCCCCATGTATTCTTGTTTTTTGCTTTACAGTACCAAATATAATAAATTAAATTGAATATCCGGTTAGGTCAACTGTACGCCCTTGATGATTGGTCAAGTTAAGTCGTGATATTTTCGTTAGTTTTAACGAAGATATCATTTGGTAATTGAAGCTGGGGGCCCTGATCTTCAGGTAATCTCACGTTATTTCCAAATTTATAGGAAAATCGTACGAAAAAAGGATTTAGAGTTATATAAATTTTGAGCTTCAAAAAAAAAAAATTCAAAATGCAAGAAAAAAATGTATATTAAAATTTGACATTGAATATGTTTCAAATTTACACGAAACCTGCCAAATATATAATTTTCCAACAAAAAAGCTTATAGGAAAGTGCGAATTTTTTATTTTGAGGGGAAAGGTAGAGCATAGTTACATTTATTATTTTTGAAGGGTTCGGGAGAAGGGCGGCTAAGTTTCAAGTTCCAAGCAAAATATCTGAGAACACAAGTTTATTTGGAAACAAATGTTTTACGGGATATTTAACATATTGTATGAAGATGGTCAGGACCAACTCTCACCTTATTATCTTCAAAATGGGGAAAAGAGGTGTATAAAAAGGTGAAACAAAAAAGAAAATAAAAACATTTAAAACTTCAAAGGTTCGTATTCAATTAGAGTGAAACTTTGTACAAATATTCAACGAATAGATACAGAAAAACGGTGCAATTTTAAGTGAAATTGATTTGTAAGTATTCAGGAAAAACAACAGCATCTCTCTTTAAGTTTGAAAAACATATTCTCAAGATAGATTAGTTCCTAATACCTGCTGACTAGTTTTATAACTGACTATTATACAAATAGTATACGAATAGTATTGTACAGTCATTACGAATCTCTACTTATAATTTTCTTTCAGTGTACGACGAGTGAGCGGCAGAAAATAATTGAAAGCACGGTGCGTATATTTGAAAACGGGACTAAATATCAAATGGAGTCATTTTCAACCGCGTTCGGAACTTTCGCCGCAGGACTTTTCGCCGCAGGACTTTTCGCCGCAAGGAATTTTCGCCGCCGCAAAAGAATTTTTAAAAAATAAAAAATAAGTTGACGATTGGTTAGGTTTAAGTCGTAATATTTTCGCTAGTTTTAACGTTTTATTTGATGGATTCATTTAAAAAATGTCTCCTAAAGATCCTAGCGTAGTTTACGTTCTATTATGTACTTTTGCAACATATCCATATTCTTTTGCCTCCATTTTCTAATATTTCTTGATGAAGTTGCAATTGATGGCATTAGATAACAACCTGCATCATCTAGGCTTGCAGAAGCATCGGCAATTAGTGATCTTGCAGATAATTGGGAGTTAGTAGCAGTCGTTTTCATACTTGCTATTGTGGCGTACACTTTAGGCTTTGATGGGTTTGCAGAATGACTATGCTCACCAAATGTTTTGCAAATTACTATTTTAGCGTCACTTTCTAAAATTGTATGCACTCTTGCCTTGCAGTTTTTTATTTCACACTTCCAATACGATTTTATAAAACTTTGACAGTATCTGTTATTGCATGTGCAGTATCACTTTAAACCATCAAAAATGGTTTTTAAAAACCTAAGGGTTCAAAACCTTTGAAGTACATGAAATCACTTATTTAAGAGAATGAATAAATGAAAATTTCCAAGTCATCCAAACCCGACGTATTAGAGAGTTCAGAAAATTTGGTAGGCTTATATTTATATATCTATACAAATTATATATTTTGCAGCGAAAATTCCTTGCGGCGAAAATTCCTACGGCGAAATGTCCTGCGGCGAAAATACCTAGATTGCATTTCAACAATGCAGATACTTAATTTTGGTTTAAAATTCCCGCCTTCAAATGCCTAAATACGGGTTTCAGCTCGCCCAAAAACTGAACAAAACTGCAGGTTTACGTAAACTGGAAAAGAACAAAGAAAAAAAAATAAAACCAGCGGATTTCATCCTTAAAAGTAATTTCTTGTTGAAAATTATCTGTCTTATTTATATCGCAAAAATGTCGGGTGCCACGGAAAGAGCTGTATGTGTGAAAGCAAACCAAGGAAGCATAATGAAGAGACAGCGAATGCTTTGATGCAGTTCTTGGAATTAAAAGGATGTTTCGAAACAGTTCAAGTGTGGAAGAATGCATAATTTCACTTTCTATAGGAAGAACGGGAAATGACAGCTTAAAGTTTAAGTCTTTTTAAAAGTGAAATGGTTTGAAAATAAGAAAATGGTTAGCTTTTAAATTTTATTTTCAATATTTTCAATTTATGTCACTTGAACACAGCTGTTCAAGGGTTCGAGGTTTACTGTACCAGTATATATATATATATATATATATATATATATATATATATATATATATACAGTGCCGTATTCAGGATTCTTGGGCCCTGGAGCCAAAATATTCTTGGGATTCCTCAACAAAACAAATCTTCGAGTCAAGTAAATTAATAAAACCATTTATTTCTAAATCAAATAATGCAAGTTTTACACAAATACCAAGCTGCTACAATTACACCAAACCAATTACACAACTACAAGTCCACTACTAATCTACCAAAGTTGGTCACAAAATCATCCACAAAATATACATATACAAAAGTTTTTTGAGCTACTTCATATCACTAAATTTTCCAATCACAAGTTCAGTATTTAAATTCTGCAAAATATTCTTTTCTATGCATAACAATGACAGACTTTGCAATTTCTTTTAGGTTAGCATTTGACGTTTAACATTTTTAATCATGCTCAAATGAGAAAAAGAATGCCCCGCATTTGCATTTGACATCATCAAACACAAATAAATGCGATAAGCAATGAAAGCATTTGGGAAAACAGTCCTCAATTTGTGAATTTCCTGTAGTACTCCTAATGGGCGAGTGTCAGCTAAAGCGTTTTGTTTGACAAACAGTACAAAATGCTGAAACTCAAATGGGAAGCTGTCCTCAAAATCATTTGGGTAATGGACTAGCCAGATTTTTTGTTGCTTTTGATGCTTCCTCTGAAGTTAGTTGAGAGATATTGTTGAGCATTCCAAATTTATCATTGATATCATTATAAACATCGGCCCCTAAACAGCTGGGCCCTGGGGCCTGGCCCCCCTGGCCCCCCTTAATACGCCACTGTTCGATTCCCTGGTGGTTACCGCATTTTTTCATTTGTTCGTTCTCTCCTCATCTTGCGCGGTGTGTTCTTCTATTCAAGCGTCGTTCTTTACGTTAATTATACTGTGTGTTTGCAGTTGAAATATATATATATATATATATAACGCAAATGGACTTATTCCCATGGAATCTTAGTCTAGAGATGAAGAGAAGAGCCACCACATAAACATACATTTATTTAATAGCGCTAGAAGTTTCGGAAACCAGTTTCCATCTTCTGTAACTAAAAAAGTAAAAGTTACAATTAAAATGACATTTGGCTTAGAAATTGTCCAAAGATTGTTACATCTTTTAATATAAGCGATATGTTATGGCTGCTTTGTACCTTTTAGAGAAGAAAGTCATGCATCTCGTTTTTAATTTATTTGAACAATGGACACCCAAATATTAAATTTAAAATGGAAAAAGAAAGTAATAACAGCCTCTCATTCCTAGATGTTACAGTCACACGCCTCAATTCATCCTTCCCTTCACTTTTCAGAAAGAAAATGAGCACCCTTTTAGGTAAAAATTATTTTATTTCTATACCCTTTAAATTCAAGCTTTCTCGTATCAGATCTAGACTTTTCCGTGCTGACAGAATTTCCTCCGATTGGGGTTTGTTCCATAAGAAAGTTCACTATCTAAGGCGTTTTTTGATTATAATTCTTTTCCTAATTTTCTATTTGATAAGCTCGTCAATGAATTTTTAACCAATCTTTATAGTCCAAAATTTCCTACTCCAGATGTTCCCAAGTTACCATTGTATGTCAAGCTTCCATACATTGGAATACAGTCACATAAGATAATATCTTTATTGAAATCTGTCCTCGTCCCGACCTTTCCCCAATGTAATTTTCAGTTTATATCTACCAATACATCCTCAGTACAGTCTATCTTAAAACACAGAGAAGCCCTCCCAAAACATCTCAAATCCTCCGTTATTTATCTTTTCCAGTGCGCTGGTTGCAATGCAAGCTACGTAGGTAAAACGCTCCTACATCTCGAGCAGAGGGTTTGCAAACAGAGGTGTTTCTTTCAGAACATACAGACCCGTATCAAAACCAGGATTTTCATCCATCAGAAATCACTCTGAACAATATTTCCATCCTGTTATTTTAGATAATTTCAAAATTTTAACACAAGAGCTCAGAACACGCAGACATTTTGAACGAAAAGAAGAAATTTTGGAATAACGACAGTTTTAATTATTTCACTGGTTTATTTAGTTAAAACAAGTATAATGACGAGGAGAGGCGGATTAGACTACACTGTTGCATTTTAATGAACGTAGAGAGAGAGAGAGAGAGAGAGAGAGAGAGAGAGAGAGAGAGAGAGAGAGAGAGAGAGAGAGAGAGAGCTCGACAATGTTTTTTATAACTTGCTTAAAACTACATTTTAATGACAAATGCAGGCACAACGTCCGACCGATAACATACCAAAGGCTCGCTGAAGTGCGTGTCTTAGGCCCAAGACTGAATATCTCAGCCTTCGAATCCGTCTCTGTGACTGGTCGATTCTTTCCCTTGGCACACAGTAAGTCATACAATAATTTTGTTTAATTTAAAATAACCATTATTAATTTCATATTGAAATTCAACAAAGTACAATATTACATATATATATATATATATATGCATATATATATATATATGTGTGTGTGTGTGTGTGTGTGTGTGTGTGTGTGTCCCCTAAAATATTGCTGACTTGTGCTGAAAAATATCAGTTTATATTTTTATTCATTATTTTAATATTAATAGATCTCGTACGAAAGAATCTGCCATTTTTGTTCGTTCTTTGTTCATTGATCGTCATCCGAATTGTAATTTTTAAATTTAAATTTCAGCGTTAATATTTAATAATAAAAATTTCTATTATTTCTATTATTTGGTGTAACAAATATTTTTTAGCATATTTTCACTTCTGTAATAAAGGCGCGAAGTTGTCTCTCTCTTTGAAGTTGATACAAGCTTCCCCTCATCATAAATCCCTCACTCCTTTTCGTAACGACATTTCCCCTCGCTCTCCTCAGTAATAACTCTCCCCTCCTCTCCTCTCTTCCCTCTCACCTCTCACCCCCAGCGCCTAACATCCATTCGTCCCCTCATGACATATCGGCCAATCAGCAGGGGGCATCGATCCCTCACAAGAAAATGGGAGACGCACAGAGGGTTGAAAGGAGAGAGAGAGAGAGAGAGAAATTTAAAGAAATTAATGAACTTTCCAAAACAGAAAATAAAAAATAACAAGAAAAGAGTAAAAAAAAATGGTGATAAACAAATGAGAGAGAAGATGTGTAATCCTGTGGTACCCCCCCCCCCCCCCAAAAAAAAAAATCAGGTAAACTAAAAATTTAAATGAGAAAATGAGAAAGCAGATATAAAAAAGAAGAGATAAGATAAGAGAAAGAAAGAGAAAAGAGAAATTGAAAGAAAACAAAATAGATAAAGAAAGGCAATACAAAAATATAAAAAAAGTGGTTCAAAGTCACAGGACAGCTTTAATCCTTCGCCTCGTAAATTTTGCTCACCAATGACGTAACTGGAGGGAATTTTACACTCGTTTGCCTCCCTTCATCTTTGCTTATAAATTAATAAGTAAAGTAAACAGCCTTATGATATATATATATATATATATATATATATATATATATATATGCATATATAACTGCAATGACCGCGCAGTATATAAATGAATAGAAACGACAAAAGTGTTAAGGAACGTTTCTGCACACTTATGTCGTTTCTATTCATATATAATATATATATATATATATATATATATATATATATATATATATGTGTGTGTGTGTGTGTGTGTGTGAGTGAGTATATAATTAAAAGATTAAAACTAAATCAACTCTAAACGAGAGTTTCAAGAGCACAAAATGTTATTCCGAGTTTTACTGTACACGACGACTTTTCCGAATTCAAAATGGCGAAACATTGTTTTATGAAGCAGTCACCTACAGTGCATTAAATTATTTTAATATACAGTATATTAGCTTCCTTTAAGGTCCTAAGATTTGAACAGAACTGCACTCAACAACGGGGAAAAATGGGGAAAAATGCAGTTTGTCTTCTTTGAGTATACAAAGAATATTTCTGCTCTCTTTGTTAAGTTTCAATGATATGCTACATTTTCACAAAGAAGATATGTCTTGTACGATCATTGCGGCCGTAATCTTTGACTCTGTATTCCGTTTATATTGTGTGTGTGTGTGTGTGTGTGTGTGTGTGTGTGTGTGTGTGTGTGTTTTTCTATCTATTATTCTATTGTTGCTAAAATAATTCTGAAAATGCTCTAGTTCAATAACGGGAACCTCCCCGATTGGACAGAAAGGTCTTTGAGGCTTCTTCTTGTCCTTGTAACTCTCTCTCTCTCTCTCTCTCTCTCTCTCTCTCCTCTCTTCATTTCACTTAGTATATATTTTTTTCCCACATGCTTGATTTTTGCTTTTGTCGCTTTCTCTGCCTCTTCCGAGACAATTATTTACCAGAACTACTGTACGTGTTTCAGAAATTCTGTCAGGTCCCAGCTCATTGGTGTCAGTTTACAACTATTTTTCAGTGTACTCTTGTCAGCTTTTAAGATATTCGCAGTATTGAGTTAAATCAAAGATAACTGAGAGAAGACAGCGAGGTGGAAAATAAAGTTGTTTTTCTAACTTTATATAAAAATAATAATTTAGGCATTAAAATACAACATTTACACTTAAAAGAACCAAAACTCTAAATCAAAAGATTCACAAATCCATTTTCTGATTAGAATTTACGACATTGCAAATGGTGTTCCATTTTGTATACGTAAATTGCATAAATTGCAATGAATATATTTTATCTTTGAATTCACGACTTTAGTGTGACTGATATTGTAATGATTCTTAGAGTTTAATAAATTTGTGCTGGTATATTATACCTGGTGCCAGTATGCGGTGTTAGAACGTGCTACCAGAGAGTTAACACCGAAATTTAACATACATCATCGTTAAAAAAGGTTGAAATAAAATTTTACATGAAATCTTCATTTCATTTAAAAATTGTAATCCATGGCTGAAGCCACAAGTACAAACCCAGCGTACAAAAGTCTCTTTAAAAAAAAAATATATATATATATATAAACAAACTATTTTTAATTAACTTATCCTTTCTTCTAAGGTGCAGTGTGTATATATATGGGATGGGTTTGCATCATATATATATATATATATATACACACTGCACCTTAGAAGAAAGGATAAGTAATTAAAAATAGTTTTTAATTTGTGAACGTGTTTAAAAATATATCTAATAAATTCAATTAATGCGAAATGAAAGTTAAGTCTCTTTCCACTCAGTGTTATTCCCATTACCAGACTTCGTCCGAGAATGAGAAATTTTCGGATGAGAATCTCAAAAGGGGGAAATGCTCAAGTTGATCCACTCCAATTCTCATTGCAGGATTTTTTTTCAATGCAGGAAGGAGGAGCCAAAGGCGAATGCTCGCAAAAAACGCCCCCCCCCCTGTCATAGAGGAACAAGAGAGCTAAACTCAAGGTCCAAGGTTTTCGAGATGCCTGGAGATACCGCGTTTGAAAGACAAGAGGTCATAGACAAGGGGAAAGATGGATCGAAGAAGATTGTTCCAGAATTGACAGATTGAGTAGATGAAAGACTGAAAATACCGATTAACTCTTGCGTTAGGATTACCTACTTTAAGTTACAGTTTTCATAGAAAATATCCTTTAAATGTGAAAGTACGAGGATAATTCAATAAGTATCCGCACTCTTAATTTTCGCATCTGATAGATGATAAACACATCACTTTTGAACATATTCTCCCTGTTTCTCAATACACTTAGTTCAGTGATCTACAAGCTTCCTAATGCCATCACAAAAGAATGTTTTTGGCTGTGTGCGTAGTCAGTCATGCACCGCCTCCTTCAGGTCATCATCGCCTTGGAATCGCTGACTTCCCAAAGCGTCTTTTAGTGGTCCAAGCGGGTAAAAATAAGCTTCCTAATGCAATCACAAAAGAATGTTTTTGGCTGTGTGAAGAGTCAGTCATGCACCGCCTCCTTCAGGTCATCATCGCCTTGGAATCGCTGACTTCCTAAAGCGTCTTTTAGTGGTCCAAGCGGGTAAAAATAAGCTTCCTAATGCCATCACAAAAGAATGTTTTTGGCTGTGTGAAGAGTCAGTCATGCACCGCCTCCTTCAGGTCATCATCGCCTTGGAATCGCTGACCTCTCAAAGCGTCTTCTAGTGGTCCAAGCGGGTAAAAATCCGAAGGTGCCAGGTCTGGACTGTAGGCTGGATGGTCGAGAACTTCAAATTTAAGTTCTTGAAGGCACTGGAGATGAAACCTGGATCCATCACTATGAACCAGAAAGCAGACGACAGAGCATGCAATGGAAGCATTCAACATCTTCCGTTGCAAGGAAGTTCAAAGCGCAGTCGTCAGCAGGTAAAGTTACGCTAACACTGTTTTGGGATACACGAGGCCCCATCCATGAACATTATCTAGAGCGTGGAACTACAGTAACAAGTGCGTCGTATTCTGACATGCTTCGGAATGAGTTAAAGCAAGCAATTCGCACAAAACGGAGAGGGAGATTGTCGGAAGGTGTTATTCTGTTACACGACAATGCGCGCCCTCATACCGCTGCACAGACTAGAAAATGCCTTCAAGAACTTAAGTGATGTGTTTATAATCTATCAGATGTGAAAATAAAATTGTGAAAATAAAAAGTGCGGATACTTATTGAATTACCCTCGTACATCACAGCACCTATTTACCCTTTTCCCAAGTGTGGAAACTCTTCCCAAATCTAGAACTCCCACACTTCGAGCATTCCCACTTGCTGAACCCGAATGGGGATGAGAATAACAATGAATGGGAAGTTTCTGATAGAAACATTAAACACACTTCTTTTCCACATATATATATATATATATATAGGCAGTAAATTAAAAAAATAATAACAATAGTTAATATGAAATAAAACTGTTGTGTTAATTCCCTTAGAATTTTGGTGTTTCAGAAAATGGCTTCCAAATCACGATCGATTAACATTAGTTAACATTTAGCGGAGAAGAAAATGTTGCAAAGAAGCCATTTTGAGTTTCATACAACCATTACTAAAACTGAATTTTGAGATATGAGAAAATGTTACATATAATTCTAAATATACAAAATTGATGAGAAGTAAAATTTTATATTTAACATTGATACGCGAGTGAAAGGTGAAAATTGAGATCGTTGGCTTAAGTTAAGCGTTGGAAATAATTTGATTATGGAGGGTTGACGAAACTAAATAGACACCGCGATGATTGTCCTTAAAAACGAATGGCAAAGCTCATTAATGGGATGCCAGAATGTGTATCAGGGTTAGATAATGGAAAGGGAAAAGCAACACGATTCTAAATATATTGATTCAATAAATCTTTATCATTTATTTACTTTTATTATCAAGTAAAAAAAAAAGAAAGTGTCTATTTACTTTTGGCAACCTTCCTTACATACTCTTTCACCTTTCCTTTACTTAGAACCCTGTTTCCTGCACCATTTGGGATGATCACAATTATATCAAGAATAGGATTTTAAGTAAAAAGCTTAAAATCCTTCATAAAAGCAGCAATATTCAATTGGAAATTGAATAGATTCTGGAATAAATCGATTTAGTGGTCATAAAACAACTCTTTTGACAAATAAACTCTTTAAGTGTTCATTAGATTACGTTCTAAAATGAAGCTTATCACCTATATAATAACGATGAACTTGAAATAATAATAATAATAATAATAATATAATAATAATAGTAATAATAATAATAATATAATAATAATAATAATAGTATTAATAATAATAGTAAAAATAATATTTATTTTGTAAATATCAAAAAGGGAGAGTAATCAAAGTGTCATTTAATTTATAAAAACTGAAGTAAGAATTAATAAAATTATTCCAACCTAAAAAATGAGTTCACGGAATATTTCCGTCCCAAACGAAACCGAAGCCAAAATGACGGAAATGTTTGATACGGATTTTAGATTTGAAAATGTATAATTTAATTTTAATGAATTAAACTCAAAATTTGATCGTCACGAAGTGAGGATTCAAAATAATTAAAATAAACATAGATGGAATGTTGGAGCCCATATTAACAACATCCGAGTAACAGCGTCGCAACCAAATCGTGCTGCGAACCAATATTTGTCTCAACCCACGTCCAAGAATCAGATTTTCACAGTGAAATTTCGAGAATTTGGGAAGAAAGTGAGGAAAAATTATTAGAACTTACTAGTAGTTAATGCTAATCCTTTTTATGATCACTGATCCTTACACCAACTGCCTCCATCTGAAAACCAAACTGTGAGCAACCGCACTACTTTTAATTTGACTCTAATAAATACATTTCTTATATTAAAGTAAGGACCTTTAGGGAACGATTACTCACTTTGCTTGTAAAAATTAAAAAAAATTCTGTACTTAAAGAGATCGACACGGCTAAATTTTCAGTACCTCGCAGCTTGTTAGAGCGGGTTGTTAGGATGGGTTAGGTCCGATATTAAGTTATAAACTAAGTTAGACAATGTTAGGTTAGTTCAATTTAGATAAGAACGAGTGCGAAATAATAAGGAAATGTTTGATATTTAACTGGTTTTCTTTTCAAGTGTGATATACAGATAAAGCCTCAAGTTTAAGGGCCAAATAAAATAAAATAAATAGTCTAACTTCACAATTATTCACGTCATTGTAACTTGTAAAACCAATTTATTTGTTAAAGGTATTTCTGTGAGTCAACCTTATTTTCAAAATGAATAAAAAGTCAATCTTGGAACACTTCTTTTTCTTCATCAATACGCCAAACGTTTCGGCCTTTGTAAGTATGGACAAAAATGGGTATAGCTCCTTTTTGTGAGAATAACCGCAGCCTGACTCTGAGGATAAATTATTACCCAATCTTTACTCCAATCCGAAACAAAGCTCTCGGGAAAATTAATTACCAATTTGATCCAAAAGTTTATTTAGTTGAAAATCCATTCCAATATTTCGATCAAGCAACAGTTTGATCTAAGTTTGAAGAAAATGCTATTATGCTTACCATCAGTAACAACAGTTCAGATACAGTGGATGTAAAGCCGGAGTTGTCCATTGAACCCGTCTACTAAAACTTCCCGGTACTAATGCACAGCAAACCCTAAATATTTTATTATTATTATTATTATTATATTATTATTATTATTAGTAGTAGTAGTAGTAGTAGTAGTAGTAGTTTTGTATGAATTTCCACAATAAAATAATGATTTTATTTGTGAAAGTGTAATTGTTTACTGAAATTGATAAAATTTGCGTTGTTGGTCATGAATACGGAAAACAGTCGTGTGAAATCCGTAGAAAAAATTAAAAATTTATTTGGGGATTTATATTAAAGCAGTTACAAAAGTTACTTTTAAGCCGTCATGAGTCTAATGTTTCATAGGAGTCATAATTAACATACACCACAATAATAATTCTTAATTTTGACTATTTGCCCAATTGAATTATGAAAAATAAATGGAAAAACTTTTAATTAATTGTTTCAATCAAGCAATAAACATGAAATTTTCCTTGTTTTAATCAAGCAATAAACATGAAATTTTCTGTCGCAATCAAGCAAAACATGAAATTTTCCTTGTTTCAATCAAACAATAACCATGACATTTTCAATCAAGTAATAAACATGAAATTTTCCTTGTTTCAATCAAGGAATAAACATGAAATTTTCCTTGTTTTAATCAAGCAATAAACATGAAATTTTCCTTGTTTTAATCAAGCAATAAACATAAAATTTTCCATGTCGCAATCAAGCAATAAACATGAAATTTTCCTTGTTTCAATAAGCAAAAAATTCAAATTAGTTTGAATTAAAATAATTTCATTAAACCTCCTTCGATTTAATCTATAAATGAAAAACTTTCTCTGAAGAAACAAGATTTTTTAATGTGACAATTCAAACACCATTAATTTATTTTAAGCTTATTTGGTGCAAGGTAGAAATTACAAAGATAGGCAGAGAAACTTAAAAAATAGCTTCGGATTCTCTTCTTACTACAGAGTTTCGGAGTTTATGAACTGGTCTCTGGAGGTCTCTGCCTCGCGAGTGATTAGAGGAATGACGTCGAGAATCAAATAAAAATTTTTCGAGTCAAAGTGTCGAATGAAAGGACGAAAAGTGAACATTTCTCGACACTTAAAGAGACCGACAACATTATTATTATTATTATTATTATTATTATTATTATTATTAGTTTTAATCTAAGTTAAACTAACCTGACTTTGCCTAACTTCCGAAATAGGTACGGTGAGAAGGTAATTAAAAGAAAATAAGAATTTTCCTCAACATTAATATAAACAGAGTGTCTAAAGGCAAAATTACTAAAGCAACGCATAAAAACACGGTGGAAATACCCATGCGGGCTCTTTATGTCAGACACTTGCCGTATACTGGTCAGTTTTCGGGACGGAACATCCAAGAACGAAGGCTCATGCCCAAGAATCCGTGGTGTTCATGATGATCGATAATACATAACCAATCTGATGCCAAAGCCATTTACCAACATTTTTTCAAATCCATTCAGTACAAATAATATTATGAAAAATTTACTGTATTAACAAATATCGAAGTTTGATTAGTTAACTTTCCCTAGTTAGTTAACTTTAACTGTAAATATTTCTTCATTAACTTAATTACCATATTATTCGTATAATACCAAACAAAAATTAATTAATTAACACTGTTAATATCTACTTATATTTGTTTCTCACTCCGAAATAATAATCTTTTCCCATCGAGTTAACATTTAACATTTAGAAAAGAATTACACTTAACATTTGAATAACAACCTAACTTGCAAGTTTTGTTAATATGATTATACACATCGCTTACGTAAACCGATAACTTTGTCAACAAGTTTCAAATGTTAATAAATGACGTTAAAGGTAAAGAATTGAATTAACCTACCTTAACCCACATTTCCTTTATGGGCAAAGGCAGATAATCATTATTCATAGCCTTCTTCAATTAATGCACAAAAGGATTTAACAAATCAGAATTTTAATCATCATATTATTTGAAGTAAATTCTATAATTACATTTATCATTCATGCTAGAAATTCACCATAATTCTAATTACAAACGAGCTAGCATATAAAAGTGAATTTGTTAGGGACAAAATTTCTTTCCTCATCTACAAATTTATGTTGAGCACCGTCTGTATTAATATATATATATATATCGTAAAGAACGACGCTTGTATAGAAGAACATTCCGCGCAAGATGAGGAGGGAGAACAAACAAATGAAAAAAATGAGGTAACCATCATTATACTGCGTGTTCTTTGCAGTTGAAATGTGTATATATATATATATATATATATATATATATATATATATATATATATATGTAAAATTTCAAACGTTTCGATAATTTTATACGTTTTGCTCCATCATTGAAAGGTAAATTATGTAATATTAAATCGCTTAATCAAAGTTAAAAATGCTTTAAGTGGAAAAATGAATTTAGTGTTTACTTTCCTTCATAATTTAAGACCTTCGTCAAAAATACTTCTTTTATGCTGTCTATGCCTCTTTTTTTTTTTTTTTTAATACAGGGGGTTTCAGGTCGACCCTAAAAATATGGAAAAGAAATACTTCATATTAGTTACGGAATTATTATGACAAACTTCAAATACCAAATACAAGCTACAAATTCCGGGATTTGTATTTGATATTTGGTATTTGAAGTTTGTCACAGTAATTACGTAACAAATATGAAGTGTTTCTTTTACATATGTCTAGGATCGACCTGAACCACCTGTATATTACAACTCAAATATATACAGAGTGTTGACAAAGTAAAGAGACACTTTTTCCAATTATTTTTTTTACTCGGTTATAAAAGTTACTAAATAATAAATTTATAATAAAAATAAATAATAAATTTTAATATATTTAAAGTCTCGTTCCTTTCCCCTCAGCATTTATTGATTTTAAATTTATTATCATTTACTGACTTTTGTAATGGAATAAATTTTACTTTTAAAAACAAAAGCGTCTCTTTATTTTTGTCAACCCCTCTGTATAAGTACTTTTCAAATTAACTGATTTTAATTAAATATTTTACATTTTAGCTTACACTGATGATGGAAAAAATATTCCCGAAACGTTTTGTCAAAAAAAAAACAACAAGGAAATGGTTTCGAAATTAATCTTTAATCCATCTTGAAAACAATTTTCCCTCACCAAAATATAGAGAGACCAATCACAAAGCGAAACCCATTAAGTATCCGACGTTTCATTATAATTACCGCAGTTTCTAATAACGTTTCATAACGTTATTAGAATGCATCGAATAAAGAAGAGGGATAGTCCCCCTTAAAGTTATCGTAAACGGAAGAGGAATAAGAGTTTGCGAGAGATCAATTCGATTCGGGGGTCTAAATGTTGCGTCTCATTTAAACCTTATTCCCACATCGCCGTTTTTTTTGTTGTTGTTGTTGTTCTTTGCCATAACACTACTTCACCTTCCTCACTTATTTCTCTATTTCTCTACAATTTCATACATTCAAGTACCTTCTTTTTTAACAAATTAATTAATTTAATAATAGTACAAAAATTTTGTCACCTTTTTAGTTTTAAGTTTATTAATATTTTATCATTATCATCATTGTCATCATTAATGGTTATAGTAACGAGATATAATTTAATTGTTTTTTATAGAAAAATTAGAATTTCATATAAATAATACAAAAATAATATATATATATATATATATATATGAAAAATTATTTCACGAAAGTGACACGTGAAAAGTATTTATGATGAATAAAACCACGAAGGAAAAAAGAAACACAAAGGGGTGCTCAAGCGCTTTCGTCTAGTGTTCCTGAGGATGTCATTAGACGAAAGCGCTTGAGCACCCCTTTGTGTTTCTTTTTTCCTTCGTGGTTTTA
>JAJOZX010000841.1:750000-770000 GCA_023014485.1 Bathynomus jamesi
CATAAACCCCTGCCCCCCCCCACATACCAAAAAAAAAACACCATGACAACAATTTATACTATACAGACACAATTACATATTCATATATATATATATATATATATATGTACCGCTGTAGCTCTTAAAATATTTGTTTCCTTATTTAATTATCTTTAATCAAAATTCCTGGCATAAACAGAGCCACACGAAACTCGTTGCCAGAATAACATTTGCATAACCTTAAATATACTTAATGAAAGCCACTAGTCCGACTCAGATAACGACCAATTTGAATACAATTACTCTAGCCGTTGATTACAATTTATTCGAATCAGTGACCTTCACCCTTCAAATTACTTTATTCTTATCATCCAAAGGTAAACATTTAAGATCACCGGAGCGAGCTGAACTGCGCTCGCTCAACTCGTTGTTTCGTGTGTCGCGGCCAGAGGGCATCGTTCGATTCCCCGCCAGTCCTCAAAGCCGTTTGCTATCATGATTTAGCTCATGTGACAGTTAACGCTATCATCGTTTGAGATATCCTTATGATAGACTTTCGATAGATGTCGGAATTGTATATTTTGTATTTGTTTCTTGCCGACGCCATTCTCTGCCTAATGCCTTCTACTCGCGGTTGAAATTAATAGATAATACAAGTCATTTATGACGCCATCTTTAATTGGTTTCATTTTAAATACAAAGAGTTCATAAATTAACATATATTTAATATTTATCATTAACTTTGATGTAGTTTAACATCGTGTCACCAAATACGGGTTTCAAAACTAAATACAGTCGAGAACCTAAATAAATAAATTATACACACACACACATATATATATATACATATATATATATATATATATATATATATATACACACACACTCATTAATAATTTATGTATTTTTAATTACGTTTTATGCCCATTAATTGTAAGTTTTTATCTTTTTTTCCAGCATGCTTTCCCATATCGGTAGGAAACATGCAAAAACCCGTTTTAGAACCGGTTTTTAATGTTCCGGTTTTGTATTCCATAAAAAGAGTGTATCAAAATCATTCAAAGTCTAAATTGGCGAACTGATCGACGCATTTTGACTTTCCGAGAAGCTATTATATGGATTTCTAAGTATTTCGAAATATTACTTCTCGCTTACAATAGATAGATAGATAGATAGATAGATAAATAGATAGATAGATAGATACAGTAGATAAATAGATAGATAAAAGAGTGAAACTATTTCAAATGAAGAAGTGAAGAAAAAATGTATTTCGTCTGGAAAAAGGAGACTTGTAATGTCCTCAATTTATAATTGATGTTAACAGAATAATTTAAACAATTTTCTTTATATAAAAAGATCGTTCGTATTTTTTTTTTAGCTTTGTTTCTTTACAAATCAATTGTATAAATATTTTATTAATTTCCTTGGGACGTGCAAAAACTACCTACAAGGTTTTTACTGCCTTTCGATTTGTATATATATATATATATATATATATATATATATATTATATATATATATATATATATATATGATGCAAACTCACAAGAAAAAGGAAAAACGATTGCAAGGCTTTTCGTGTACTCAACAGTACACCTCGCCAGGGAATGTTGAATACACGAAAAGGCTTGGAATCATTTTTCCTTTTCCCTGTGGGTTTGCATCATTCATTTATTTCATGTGTTTAAGTGTGAAATTCATGCCATATATATATATATATATATGTATATATATATTTGTGTGTGTGTGTGTGTGTGTGTGTGTGTGTGTGTGTGTGCGCGTGTGTGTGTGTAGGCTAGGAGACAAGGCAATTACATTATTTTTAAAATTCGTATAATGACGGTCGTTTTTCTATATGTAATATGTGTTTTTAGTATTAATCCTCCCATTTATTATTTTACCTGTCGCCTTACGCCTTTTAATCCATTCCAGGTGTGTCTCATACCTATGAGAATTGTCACAAACCATCCGGTTGCAATTCGACTTGTGTTTCCGGTAAAGGGAAAAACGGACTCGGAGAACACAGCAACAGAAGGAAGACAGTAGACAAAGTTGGATCATGAGTGAAGCGTGAGGTGAGAGAGATGAGAGAGAGAGAGAGAGAGAGAGAGAGAGAGAGAGAGAGAGAGAGAGAGAGAGAGAGAGAGAGAGAGAGAGAGAAGAGAGAGATGGAAAGGAATTGGCGATGGAATCAAACAAATACGTCCAATGGCAGGATATATATAGTATATACAGGGTGACGCAAAAGTCAGGAATCAAAGGAGCCAGAGAGAATGGCTCTTTTCTGTTCTATGACCGCCCCTATTTTTAAAATAAAAATTACTTTAATTAAAAAAAATTCATAATTTATAATTTTTTAGTTAAAAAATTTATAATTTATAATTTTTTAGTTAAAAAATGTATAATTTATAATTTTTTAGTTAAAAAAAATTATAATTTATAATTTTTTAGTAAAAAAATTTATAATTTATAATTTTTTAGTTAAAAAAATTCATAATTTATGCAAACACTTTTGTTCGTAATACTTCTTACTTTGAAATTAAAGGAAAAGAATAATTTATTTCAGTTTATTGAATGTGTCTGTCATTCCAGACGGAATATTTTTCTCTTTTTCTCCTTATTTCTTCGTAAGAAAGTACAATTAATTATACAAATGTTCAAAACAGTCTCCAAAAGAACAGATTGTGAAGAACGAATGATTGAATACATCCAAATTTTGACGACCTTTTAAAGTGAGGCAATTTGATGAGAACGAGACCAGCACATACTGTACAATGTTCCTAATTGTTTCCATAAAATATCAAAGATTTGTTTGAAGAACTTCGTGAAGTAAGAGTATTTCACTCAAAAACCTAAAAAAACAACATCATTATTTCGATTCTTTGCCATTTCAAATATCTTGCATAAAATTTTTAAAAAATTAGTGACTAACAGCATAAGAATTATTATATATAACTGTACGTTCATAGCATAGCATAATAGCGTGTTATTATGTACTATAACTGTACGTTCATAGCATAGCATAATAGCGTTATTATATATAACTGTACGTTCATAGCATAGCATAATAGCGTGTTATTATATACTAGAATGTACGTTCATAGCATAGCATAATAGTGTTATTATATATATATGTATAACTGTACGTTCATAGCATAGCATAACAGCGTGTTATTATATGTAACTGTACGTTCATAACATAGCATAACAGCGTGTTATTATACTGTATATAACTGTACGTTCATAGCATAGCATAATAGCGTGTTATTATATATAACTGTACGTTCATAGCATAATAGCGTATGTTAAATGACCTCCATTTCATAATAATCGGAGTGAACAAGTAAAAGTTACCGGAAATCCGACTGTGAGAAGATTTATAAGAGTAAACGGTTTTGGAGGGGATTCTGCGCTAATTGATACTGTAATTACATTTAATCGTGATATCGCTACGCCTCTTATACTTCAATTAATATTGAGAGCGAGTGACAGAGAGATACGTTCCAGTCGTTAGATTTTACCTTCTCTTCCCCGAGAATGAAATACTACTTCGCTAACGTCCTTGGTTTTGGCCATTTATTCGGGGTTACCTGTTTACTTGTATATAAAAGAATTGGCCGAGGAAAGCTCATAACGCTAACTCACTATAAATAACAGCATTATAACTGTAACGTGAAAAAAATACATGTCCTTCAAATTTAAGATAATTATTGGTGATGAATTTAACTTAGTTCAAATTTCGATGAAACATGTACAATAATTGTACACCTTTAATACACGTTATTAAATGATGTATTTTCACAACAAACTGACCTACTTTGCAGCAGGCAGATATGTTTCATATAGACATAAAATGTATTTTTGAAGTATTAACCTATATTTTAAATGTTGGATGAAAGAGATGTGTATATATATATATATATATATATATATGTTAAACACAGACCGTGCATGGAACAAGGAACTCTTCTGGGAAAATTAAATCCACTATAGTCCGAATAAGTAATGGTAAATGACAAATACCATAGTTTTTTTCCTTTTTCATGATTTTAGCCCGACGTGGGCAACGGGTCTCTCGCAAAGAGATCCCATAAATATAGCTTCCCTCACCAGCTATCTGCAAAGCAGACAGGATCCAGCTTTGGGACGTGGATCTAGGGTTTAAAGCAAGCCTAGATCCCTACACTCAGAACCTCTATATAAGTAAAAGACTCGTTGCATTCACGTCGTGTTGAATAAATCAAAGAAAAAGGGGGTAACTATTGTATTTTTAGCCAAAAAAAACCAAAACTTAAACCTCAACCGGGACATTGAGCATCCACTTTTCAAGGCACGAAACACGTCCGTTTAGTATACACAAACTCAGAATGGTTCCCTGAGAACATTATATGTTAAACACAGACCGTGCATGGAACAAGGAACTCTTCTGGGAAAATTAAATCCACTATAGTCCGAATAAGTAATGGTAAATGACAAATACCATAGTTTTTTTCCTTTTTCATGATTTTAGCCCGACGTGGGCAACGGGTCTCTCGCAAAGAGATCCCATAAATATAGCTTCCCTCACCAGCTATCTTATTCGGACTATAGTGGATTTAATTTTCCCAGAAGAGTTCCTTGTTCCATGCACGGTCTGTGTTTAACATATAATGTTCTCAGGGAACCATTCTGAGTTTGTGTATATATATATATATATATATATATATATATATATATATATATATATATATATATATATATATATATATATATATTATCTTACATCGCAAACTATTCAGATTAACCTTAATACCTAACCCTCCTAACAAATTAGCTTAACCTATGACCCAACCTAACCTAACTAATCATAAGCGTAAGAGCTAGAAAAATGGGTGCTAATATGTATCCACACTGCTTTTGACTCTCTTCGCTCGCAAAGTAAACTATCGCACTCTAGGTTGTAACCTGTAGGTTCAAGTTTTGGTCTAAATAATTTAACCTACCATAACCTAAACTACTCTAACGAAACCTAATCTAACCTAACAATATAACCACTCTAACAAAACCTAATCTAATCTAACAATATAACTTCCCTAACAACCCAATATATAGCCTGAGTAAGCCTATACATTATGCAAGTATAATGAATTTTGATTTTGTGAAGGTATACTTATGTAGAGCCGACCTCATGCAAGGCTACTTTATATAACGTACACTCCTAAAAACTCTTACATATACGTTGTACGTCAGTTACACATTTTAACGTAACCTTTATATAATAGTGAAATCAATGTGTAACATTGGTGTAACTGTTTCAGCTTGACAAACGTTAGATCCTTATCCCTTATCGGACGTTTTAGTTTTCACGAACCTCGGGAATAATCCCAGTTCGATAGTCCACCGGCTTTACATAGCTTTAATGCGACCTTAACCGAGCGATTTCTAATCCGTGGCGCTATGCTGGGCATAATGGAGGGTTCGTTAGGAACACCACTGAAGAAAAGTGTAATAAACCTTTAGATTTAAAACTTTATTTAATCAAAATAACGCCTTATAAATTACTTAAATATAATAAATGCACTAGATAAGTTGTAATACAAAATTTCAGAAAATGTACACAATCCTAGTCTGCCCTCAGTAAATGGAAGCCCGCAGCCTAACCTTATCTATCTATAACTATAACCCTCCTTTGTACTTCAAAATTTTCACTTTATCCTTAAGTTTCTTTCGTTCATTTCAACCTCTTTTCTCTGCTTTGCTTTAAAAGTTTCACTTGTCTTTCAATATTCTTACTTCTTTTAACCTTCCTTCTCAAACAGACAGCTTCATAGGGTCTGTCTGTTGCTGTTTGGTGTCTTTTGTATTTCTTTTTATAAATACACCCCTAAAACCACACAATAAAATTCAGGTCGAGATTTACAAGATGGTAAAGAGCCTACCTCAACTTTTGCAACCAACCAAGTGGGAGAAAGTCTCAGCGATGGTAAACTGTCTAGGGACTTCAAACTGTCTAAAACTGTAAGGGCAAGTAGCTCGGCAACGTTATTCAAATAGGCACGGTGGTGATCGGGTAGATCACTTGCCAGGCTAATTGATTGTTATAAATAACGCCCGGGACTGGTTGCCTCCTATACTAAATTTACTTTATTAAATACATATTCCTATATCATCATATAATTACCAGAATTACCATACTAAGTTTTCTCCAATTAAAAAAAACTCCTACCTCAGAGGCAGCCTCCAAAATTTCAAAATTCAACTCAAATAACTTAAATCCCCAAATCTTCTGACAATAAGTTTTTAAAGTGTTAACTTTTTAAAATTTTAATCCCTATTCGCCCTTAACCATTTTTACAGTTTTACGTTGTTGAACTTTAAATATTTCTAACATCGTTAAACTTCTCAAAGTTTGGTTAAACAAACTTTAACTTCTTTTAACGCCGCTAAAACTTTAGCGCCTTAAGTTATAACTTTGCAGATTTTTAACTTTACACCTGAAAATCTTTATCCAACTGTAAAATATACAAAATTAACAAATTCAATCACGAAAACAAATACTCGCATTTCTGCCAAAAAAAGTTCAATCCAGATTTTAAAATTCAAATAAACCAGCTTCAGATGGCGTCTCTTTGGTCTTTCAAGCGCATGACATCACGTGTTGGTTGGTTTACTGAACTCATAATTAAGACATTGGTCCCCACCTTTCACTAACCCTACCTAGCACTCACAATGTTTCGCTACAATTCGCCATTTTGTTTCGTAACTTTTTGTTGTTAAAAAACAAGTATGACTCTTATCCAATATTTCGTTCCGTAACGGTTCCGTAACTTTTTGTTCGAGATACATAAAAAATTTTTCCTCTTAAATGCATAACTTTGCCGTAACGTACTAACAATGAAAACTATATGGATTCTCCCAGATAAACGTAACCTATAAAGTCTCCTGATTTGTTTAATATATAATAAGCATATTATAAAACTAAGATCCTAATTAAAATAAAGTAACTGCCAATATACTTTGATGACACGTTTTGCGATTAAAAGTAATTATAAACGTGTGTAACTTTTATGGTGCGCTGATTTCTAACGCTGAAAGTCTGAGCTGCCTGACGTAAATCAAAATAATGAAGGCGCTTTAAAAAATGTACCAATAGTATTTCCAAATATTCAATACATGTTCAGTTTACAAGGAGAAGTGTGAAGAATAACTGCCCCTTCGGGATCAATTTATAACAGGTTATTTATGGCTTAAATCATAATATTTTATCTACAACTGCAAAGTGTTGTCAGTTTTAAATACAAAATAACTCAATGCGATCAAACAGAGTATGTCTCTAAAGTGGTAAATGTAAAATGAATTATATATTAATATATTTTATATTAATTATTTTATATTAATTTTTATATTAATTTTTCTGGAAATATTTGATGGATTTTCTTCCCATATGAAATTTAAGTTCCGAAGTGTATTTTCCTCATTTACATTCAATCGTGCGTATGTAAGTCATATTGCAACATTATATGAAAAATATTAAATCTCAAAAATGTTTAGAAATAAATTGCAGAAGAAACATATGTAGGTCTGAACCTGTTAATAATGCTTTGGGTTGTTTAGCATCCATCGTAAAAGCAAATGTCACTACATCATTTGAACACAGAGAACGATCACACATAACGTCGTGTAACCTCGCTGATTTAACAGGAAGCGGTATTGCAACATCGCCACGATGTATTTCCCTGAAACATGTTTAAAAAAGTGGAAACAAAATATATATCTAAAAATATTTTAACTAGATATTATATCTAAAGTAGATATCTACCTAGATATAATATCTAAAGTAGATATCTAACTAGATATTATAGCTAAACTCGATATCTAACTAGAAATTATATCTAAAGTAGATATCTAACTAGATATTATAGCTAAACTAGATATCTACCTAGAAATTATATCGAAAGTAGATATCTAAGCAGATATTATATCTAAACTAGATATTTAACTAGATATTATATCTAAATATTATATCTAACAATATTTAAAAAATAAAAACCCATACAATTTCCTTCCATTTTTATAATAATATTTTTGTTTTTATTATTTTAATTTATTTTTAAGTATTGTTTATGTCGTGTATAATTATATAATAAATATCTTATTTATGGTATAATAAATATCTTATTTATTGTATAATAAATATCTTGTTTATTATATAGTGAATATCTTATTTATCGCCTTTTGTGTGTTTCAGTTTTCGTTCGAAAATATTGCTTATTTCAAATACACGTTTACAAGTTCGTTACAAGAAAGTTAAAAATGCAAATGTTACATGAAACTTATTGACAAAATAATTACGGCAACGTTACTTAAGGAAATTACGTTAAGTAAAGTTACACATAAGTTACGTCAAAATTACAGACAAAAATTGTGGATACGTTATGCGGAAATTGCGCGTAACAATGATTAATTACAGTAGAGTGTAGTCCTTATATGCTAGTATATCTGATGAAAGGTGGCCTCATGAGGAGTGACTTTATTCCGCTTGACCCATGTGTATATATATACACACACACACACACACACACACACATATATATATATATATATATATATATATATATATATATATATACACACAGGGTGAGTCAGAAATTCTGCCTAAAAAAAATTGCAAGAAATACTTTTGAGGCAGAATTTCTAACTCACATATATATATATATATATATATATATATATATATATATATATATATATATATATATATATATGTAAATTAGTATGTACCCTTCACGAGTTCATTTTAGTGAATATAGTTTCAAAATTTTCATCTTTTTGTCTTAGAAATAAAGCTATCTTGCAAAATATAAATCTTGACTATTTGTAGTGTCTCGGATTCTGTTTTATGAACTTGTGAGAAATGAGCTGTATTCAGTTACTGTATTTAGTTACTGTGTTCAGTTACTGTATTCAGTTACTGTATTTAGTTACTGTATTCAGTTACTGTATTCAGTTACTGTATTTAGTTCTGCAAAACAGTTACTGATATAATCAAACTTTCTATAATTTAAGCATAATGTTTACTCTTCTACTAAGAACATTCGTCTGTGTACGAGTTTCATGAATATTTTATTTAGAGTAGTTTTTATATCGTAGTTCAGTGGGTCTCAATTGGAGTGCCACGGATATCTATCTCCCTGGTGTGCCACGGGAATCTAAAGACTTATGATTATTTGGCAACATTCATCGGTGTTTTAGAACTCATGAGGTTAAATTTTGTTAGTTTTCTTTACATTTTCTTTTAAAAGTAATTAACAACAACTGTTCATAACTCAGTGTTTAAAATTAGGCAGGTTTTAATGTTTAAGAATTACTTGTAATATTTAAGAAAAAATTTTTTTTTTAGGGGTGCCGCAAAATATGATAAATGAATTTCGGTTGCCTTCATTCAAAAAAGGTTGAGAACCGCTGTCGTAGTGTTTGGCATCTGCTGATATTATTAATTCTACATCTCGTGTCTGACTTGATATTTTGGTGAAATTTATGTCATGTTGCTATTTTCATAATTATTTTGTTGTTTTAATTATTTGCTGTTACGATAATGCAAAGTGCTAAAATTTATCGTTATTTATCCTATTACGTCATTCAGCCCTTTTAAATAATACAGGATTAGTTATAGCGATATTAATTTGTAATTATTATTATGTTCTTTTCAACATATTGATTTCTTTGTAAATCTTTTTAGATTCATATCTTCAATTTTGATTATAATCATTAACAGAACTAACGTGTTCCTTGAGGTACAGAGCCCATGACTATAATGAAACTCGGAGTTTTAACTTCATTGGCGACCATTTTTTTGTGACCTTTAACTCACTAAGATCCAGAGATCCATTATTCCAGAAAATCTATTTTTCTGAGTTTGTTCTCAAGGATTCCATTTGATCTAATTTATGAAGGACTTTAAGTAAATTTGTATGTATTAAATCCGTGTCTTTCTTCAGCAAAACTTTTAATAATATTTCTTCGTGATCTATGTAATATAGTAGCGATAAGGAGACTCTCTCATGCAGCTCTGAATTCGTTCTGGTTTGGATTCTAATATTCCTTCTCTTCCTCTTCTATAGTAATGTGCAATTTTATCTCTTATTATTGTCTCAAAACGCTTATTAATGTGTGAAGCGACTGTTATATCGGTCGACAGCTCTTTAACAAGACTGTTTTTCCTTTAAATTTATATATAAATGGGAACAATGTTTACACATTTCAGAGAATGCATGATCAAGACAGCAGTGATATTGTATAATAGGATTTAGGTCTAATAAATTTAATTTTAATTACATTAACGTTTTCACCCACCATTTACATTTACTAAACGTTCACAAACGTTTATAAAACACTATATACGTTAGTAAAAGTTTCGTAAATGTCCGTTGCTATAAGGATAAGAAACATTGATGTTAATGACATCACATCACTTCTTGGCCGATGTCACGATATTTGTTCAAGCAACTTGTAAAGAATGGCTATTCGTTCTTGTTCTTTTTTTAAGTTTTTAAAAATAAAAATACACAAATTAAAAATATTAAAGTTTAGGCAAAAATTTCTTTGCTTATCTACGAAGTGAGGAAATTAGGAGCAGTGACGTCATGTTTGTCCAGGTTACGAGTGAGTTAGCAACCACTCAACTTCAAAATTTATACCTTACTTTTGTTTCGTTAAGTATTATACACACACACACACACACACACACACACACACACATATATATATATATATATATTATATATATATATATATATATATATAGGGTGAACCAAATGTAGGTGGACAGTAAATGATAACGTTTATTTTGAGAATACATATTTAATTTTTTTGTATACTACATATAATACAAAATAAAATTTAAATAAATTTAGTTATAATATTTAATATAATGTAACACAAACACCATAGTTATAATGAACACCATAGTTATAATATAATATAACACAAACCATATTCAACCTACTGTCCACCTACTTTTGGTTCACCGTGTATATATATATATATATATATATATATATATATATATATAATATATATATATATATATATATATATACTGTATATATATATATATATATATATAGGGGTCGCGCGTCTTAAGGTACCTAAGCGCCACCACAGGCGAAAATGTGTTTTTGATGGATATCACTATTTTCACCCTTCCTCTATCGCGTGGTTTGGGTTATAATGACCTTACGACACTAAAAGTATGGTTGAAAACCTTATGAAGCGAACTACATTTTTCACCTCTATCGCCAGCTGGGCTCTGCCGCCCAGATGTGATGCGCGTCTTAAGGCCCCAATATTCCGTTCAACTGGTGATAGGGGTGATGGGGGTGGGGGTGGGACGCTCGGTCTCTGGGTGGCAGGAACAGCAGGAGGAGCGCGAGCCAATGAAAACATGGCAGCCACGCCGCTCTGCTTTCTGATTGGCCACCCGCTCCACGCGCCGAGAGGGACACGACACAAACATCCCGCCAGTACCTTAAGACTCGCGTTGCTGTTAGCAGGCGTCCTGTGTTCGTACTCATATTGCTGAATATTGCGTGGATTATTCTATTCACCCGGCTTCTAAGTATTATCAACGTGTGCAGCAATGTCTCACCGTGCTAGTGATAGTGATGAAAAATCAATGGAATCATTCTGTGCCAGAAATCGCACCCAAAGTTCGGCATAATAAGAAAATAAAAAAATAAAAAAATATATATATATAAAATATAAAATATGAAAATCTATTCCAAAAACTCATCAATATCTTCATTAGCATACTTAGAACTCTAATTTAGCCAAAAATGAACGTTGTAGCTCAATTAATAACAGAGATACGATTGCCAGAATATTGCTAAACTTTGGAGGCGATTGCTGGCGAATTTTAATTTTGGCGCTTAGGTACCTTAAGACGCGGGACCCCCTCATATATATATATATATATCAACCTCCATAGCTAAAACGTGGTTGTTATGCTTTTCATGGGCTCGAGTTTCGGCTCGGACTTTAGATTTTAATGATTAAGGTGTCTTTCTGGGTTTTCCTTGATGGGGGTAGTGGTTCGGATACCCAAAAAACTGTATATCCCTTCTGTCACTTGACTTTAGATGCTACGAAGACATCTAAGGAACCCCCAATCATTAGTATTATCGTTCATGAAGAGACTTTAGAATGAATGACTATTTGAGGTTGGTCTCTTTTCATTCATTTTTTTCTGCTTTTGTTTTTTCTGTTATTTCACATTTGTTTGAACGGTTCACATTTTCCTTCTTGTCAAAATAATGTTTTGATCTTTCTTTGAACTTCATTTGCGGTTTTTTTTTTTTTTTTATATGAATTTGAACCGCGTTGGTTCTATCTCGCCTTTTGTTGTCGAGAATCATTCTTTTGACGCGTTTTCTCGAAGTAAAATTTTCAAAGTAATTTCTTTGATCTTCGCATTTATAATTTCGAAATAAACTTAGTTTGAATTTAAAGCGAATCCTTTTCAATTTATTTTTTCTTTTTCTTCTTCTTCTTTCACTGCGATTTCATTTGCATTTTTATCCAAGATGAGGTCAGAAATTTCTGTTTGATGGCATTGGCATTTATGTACAGTATGTCGCTGTTACTTGTCATATTACATCTAGTTCTTCGCCTTCGTGGAGGCGTGTTAGTATAGCTACTGTAGACATTCTCCGCTTTTCTGGCTAAACTAGGGGTCACCAACCTGGGCGGTAGCGCCCACTAATGGGCTCACATTAAAGGTAATTAAATATTTATTTCATTATTTATTTTATCAATTATGTTGATTTATGCTTTTTGATCTAAGGTGGGCGATAAGCTTTTTTAATTTTCAAAAAATCGTAAAAGTGGGCGGTGAACAAAAAAAAAGGTTGGTGACCCCTGGGCTAAACTATCTACTTTAAGTAGATCGATATTATTTTCACTTCTACTCTTAGAATTTTCAATACAGTTTTAATAATCAATTTAAGTTTTATATAAAATGTGTCTCTGACGAGCGCATTATCTCTATTTATTGACACGATTAAATTTTGTGGAAATTGTGACTCGCAGTTTGTCTTTTAACCGTATAATCTTCACAAATTAGCAAATATTAATGAAAAAAGGATTTACAGTTATTTTAAATAACCTTTCCTGTTCTATTTACAGTTTTCTTATGATGTTACGTTTTGAAATAATTGCTCATGTTATTTTCAGCTCGATACCATTGTTAGTGAGGGGTATATTGCTGTCATGGGCGCTGTGTCGAGTTGTTTTTTGGTGCTCATTGATTCGCATGATGATTTTGTTGTTCTTCTTGTTGGTGATAATGATGAAGGAAATAATTATGCAGATTTTGAGGAGTATTTTCATAGGCCTTTCTGATAATTGAAATTCTATCGGGTCTTTTGCGTTTCTTAATTCCTCTAAAAATCTTGTGTTATACTGTTTCGTTCTCTTTTTCTTCAGTGAATGTTATTTATACTTACAGTAGCACTATAATCCCCCCCCCTCTCTCTTCTCTCTCTAAAAATATATATATAATATATATATATATATATATATATATATATATATATATATATATATATAAAGAGATTATTTACTAGTATGTCCATTGTCCATATGAGTATATGCAAATATTACAGATATATTTATTTTATAAAGAAAACAGAAATGTTATAGCCAGTACAATGATTCCGAAGTTGGTTGGTTGTCCATTACAATCTCCATTCTTTCCAGAGAAGAAAGTCAGTGAGATTGACGTTGAATAGGAAAGAATTAGCAAAATTGTTACAAATGACAAAAGAATTTTTGATTTAAATCGGTTCTTATAAGGCAGTGCCACCATTCGTGTTTGAACGTCCCTTTTAAAGACACATCGCCGAACGTCGTCGTCGTCGTCGACGTCATCAGACGACAACTGAATGATGATAACAATGCTTGTCATTGTTTAATCTTCTTCGTAACGGCGGCAAAGGTCTTGTGACGGAGGGAACCTATATAGTTTTATAGTTGGGATCCGAACTACGGTCGCTACATTATCTGAATGTAAAGGACGGTCACCGATCCAACTATTAAACGAACCTAACGTCGCTTAACGTAGCTGATCTAACGGGAAGCGGTGTTGTGATATGGTCATTACGTATCCCAACAATTTCGAGCAGTAGCGAAAATGTGATTTCATAAAATGTTAAAAGAGTTTTTACAAAAGTTGATTCACAAAAAATTCGAGAGAAATAAATCGTGAGTTGTATTTTGCGCATCTCAGAGTTGAACAGATTTGGGAGTTGAATTACGTAAAAGTTGAAAAATCTGCTTTACAGATCTGTAAAGCATCATCGCCATCCTCGACATTTTTGCAGCCCATAACTAAAAAAAGTCCAACAGCAGCAACGTTTGGATATAATCACTGGACCATCTTCCGATCACCTTGTTATGATGTACAGCCGTTATTCAACGAAACGCCTGTAATCCTTTATTTCAAGCTCTTTACATGAATAAATCACACACACACACACACACACACACACACACATATATTATATATTATATATATATATATATATATATATATATATGATACACACAGACAATGCATGGAACAAGGAACTCTTCTGGGATAATTAAATCCACTATAGTCCGAATAAGTAATGGTAAATGACAAATACCATAGTTTTTCTTTTTCATGATGCTAGCCCGATGTGGGCAACGGGTCACTCGCAAAGAGGTCCCATAAATATAGCTTCCCTCACCAGCTATCTGCAAAGCAGACAGGATTCAGCTTTGGGACATGGATCTAGGGTTTAAAGCAGCCTAGCCCTGCTACATTTAGAACCTCAATATAAGCAAAAGACTCGCTGCCTTCACGTCAGATTGAATACATCGAAGAAAAAAGGGGTAACTATTATATTTTTAGCCAAAAACCAAAACTTAAACCTCAACTGGCAGAATTGAGCGTCCACTTTTCAAGGCACATAACATGTGATTTGCTATGTTTTAGTTAAGGTACGTGTTTATTTTATTTATTTATCTTTTAGTTTTAATGCTTTTACATCTTCTTAGCTACTTTTTATAATTTTAACTTTGTTATTTTAAATTGTTATTAAGCAACTTACAATTGCAATTTGTATTTTGTATGTGAATTGGCCTTTTATTGTTTTAGCCCTGAAGATGGAATTAGTGCATTCCGAAACGTTGGTACTGATTAAACCTTGAAAGATGTTTATTTTTCCTCTGGTGTTCCTGTTTATTATATATATATACGAGTATATATATAATTGTAGAGAAAGGAGTGTGCTTAGGGGACTGACATTTAATGATTAAAAAATTATTAACGCCCAATCAATATTATGAAAATTTATATTAGACGTTTCGGAAGTCAACCTCCCATCATCAGTGGCTAAAAACAATTTTAAAAAAAGATAAAAACGAAAAACAAACTAAAACTGGTGAAAGACTAGTCGGATAAGTACAAGTTTTACTTAATTTAAAATAATTTCAGTAGTATACCAACAAGAATAAAATTGCAATGACAACCATAATTTCATGTATTACGCATCTCAATATATATATATATATAATATATATATATATATACACACGCGCTTGTATAGAAAAAAAAAAACGATTCTCCCTCTTAATTTCCCCTCCCAAGTCCTCACCTGACGGCCTCTCTCTCATCCTTACAAAGTTCAAAGGGCTTCATGTGGCATTCATTTATGACGACTAATTCCATGACGTCACGGGGCGTCGCTGACGACAAACGACGCCAAAATAAAGAAGACGACGCCGGTGATTCTAGCAATAATTAATTTAAAGGTAATTATTATTATGAGTAATTAGGGTGTTTTGTGTCATGATTAACTTTGCGTTTAATTAGGATGTGAGTTAATTTTAGATTCTTTACACGAAGATAATCTAATACAAGTTTTAATTATAAAATTTAATTATAGAATTTAATTATATAATTTAATTATAGAATTTAACTATAGAATTTAATTCTAGGATTTGAAGATGGACCTTTTGTTTGGAATAAGAGCAATTAACTTCTTTAATTAACTACATACGTCTTCAAAGGGAAGGTATATTTAATAAATATGTAAGTACAACACGTGATTTGAATATGGTGAACTCGTAGGTTCGTACGACAGGGGACCTACAGTTTAATGTGGAAAGGGAGCCATATTGCCAAAGAGGACACTCCCGATCAGGAGGCTAGCGTCTTAACCACTAGCCTACCCAGAGTGTCCATTTACTTACCAACCAATTTTCTTGTATGAAAGGATGAACAGCTCGGTGAGCTATGCGCCGACTGCCGTCACCGAGAATCGAACCCGGG
Source organism: Bathynomus jamesi (assembly GCA_023014485.1). Classification (NCBI taxonomy): domain Eukaryota; kingdom Metazoa; phylum Arthropoda; class Malacostraca; order Isopoda; family Cirolanidae; genus Bathynomus; species Bathynomus jamesi. Next base: position 766,313 of record JAJOZX010000841.1, read on the forward strand.
GCAGGTGGATTCGTAGTCAGCGATGCTAACCACTGCACCACTGAGGCGCATAATATATACACGTGCGTGCGTGTGTGTGCGCGCGCGTGCGTGTGTGGTGTGTGTGTGTGTGTGTGTGTGTCCAACGGAAGACTGAAAATATATGAGACTATTATTTAGAATATCATAACAGACATTTATAGTTACACATAAAAAACGCCTAATAAGATATTTAAAAATGAAACTATAAAAGAACGAACAACGTTTACATATAATAAAAATAAGTCCAACAATAACAACATTAACAAGAACAACAACAAAAACAACAAACAAAAAAAACGAATAAACATAACCGTGAATGAGGACAATAATAATAACAATAATATAATAAGAGAATAACAATAGCAAAAGGGGCACACTGATTGCAGCGACCTCTATTGGAGTCGGCGAACGGCGAACGCTGAACATGACAGCGACGGAGGACAAAAGCAGTCGCCGGTGACACCTGGCAATGATCGTCTTCTTCAGCGTAGGTCCAGCCTTTAATAAGACACCTGCACTTGAAAGCCCCATTTCGCTGTTTCTCTGTTTCCCTATCTTTCTATTCCCGCTTTTAAGGTGATTCTGCGTAGACCCCGTGTTTAAGATGAGATACGAGGAGAGGGGGAATTGAGGAGGTAGAAGGAGGGGATTATTACGTGAGGGAAGATGAAAAGAGGGGAAAAATAAAGAGTTTTGAAAAAAAATCCAGAGATTTTTGCCATTTAATTTTAAGATATAATAATGTATTGTATATGATGAAGTAATGTATCGCACTATTTTGGAGTTGCATATACACTTTTTTCATTTTACATTGCAGAAATTTGCAATTTTTTATTTAACGGTTGTTTATGGAGGTTATTTACAATATTATATTTTTCAGTTTCTTTCTCACACATTTGATAATAAATACTTAATATTATTAACTTTCATGTGTATCTATTGTCATATATATATATATATATATACACAGAGTGTCGGAGTTCTTTTTCTCAGTTGTGTAACCCACTTTCATATTAGCCATTGCGTGTTTTCTACCTGCAACAAAAAAAGGTCCCAAAACAAGACATCAATTTGAATATTTGTTTTAGTTCTAATGTATTATTACTTTTGTAAATTTAATTTTAAATCAATTTTCCCATGAGACCGGACTTATGGGACACCCTGTATACTTATTAAGATTTTAGTATTTAAGCAAGATGGCAACTGCTTTTTATTGCGTTCTCATACCATCCTGAATAACATCTATTGAGTATTTAGGGTAAATTTATTCATCTTCTTTTAGATTTCAAGCTCCATCGCCTCTGTCAGAAAATTTTTTGATTTTTAGTCCTAAAATGAAGAAAAACACGTCAACCGATTGATTTTCTCCGACTTGAAAACGAACGTTGTTTACTTTCGAACCGAAATCTCTTTCGATTGTCGAGAATTGTTGTTCTGAAGAATTAAATTAGGTATAAACATGCCAAATTTATTCTTGCGCGTAACCCATATGACAACGAGTTATTTTATTTCTCAAATACTGAAATTAAACAAAATAAAATTTCCATGTATCGAGGAGGCATCGCTCGGGGATATACAAGGATTCAGTCTGTTCGTGCGTGAAAGGAGCTATATAGCCTTGTCACAGCGACCTCTTTTTCTGCTGTTCGATTGGCAAGTCTACAAAAAGTGAGAGTAGAAACGAACTCTTCCGAAAAGATGCATTGGCTGCGTTACGATGTTGCGTAAAGTCCAGGATTTAATCAGCAAATAGGCGGTCACTAACTTGGCTTCTACTAAACATAATGGAGAATTTTCCAGAATTCTATAAACTCATGCGTTATTATCTTGAACAAATATAAATTTACAAGTTAAATCATACTTTTTTTACTTGTTTATACAAAAAAAAACGACTTCCAGTGTATTATATTAGTCTGTTGCCCGGGCAACCGTACTGCGGGGCAAGCTAACATTAAAAAAGTATGCAATAATATAGTAAAAGCGAAAATGCTTGAGCAAATTATACCACAACTAAAGAAATAGCAAAGAATACAATTGTTCTATCATTGCTAAACTATATTAACGGGAACTAGACAGTAATTGTTCTGTGTTACCATGGTAACTAAATATTTTTTAGCAATATTTGGACACAGAGTACGTTTAGTGTTGTAAAATAGTGCGGTTATTGCGCTATTTAATCTCACCCTAAACTTCCTTCTATTTACCGTTCTCTCGTTTATATACAGACCCCACATCGTTGAAGCTCTTTAGAATGCAGATGCATATTCCTCAGACTCATAAAAAGGTAGTTTCATATGAATCTTAATGTGAATTTCAATACTGGATTATTTATGTGGAGCAAAAGCTGACAATGGTTTGCGTCAAAGTACACCTTGAAGATAATGAAGTACTATTTGCAAACGTGACACTGTGTTAATTCCTGAAATACATATCTGCAGTACTGTATATGCAATATGAATGCAGTTGTAAATATACAGTCGTAACTGTGCAAGCAAGAACAAAATAAATGTGGTACTGTGTACAGTATACAATCAAAAGTACAAATACGTGTAAAACTACGCAAGAATTATAAGTACATTTAGTACAAAGATTATCAACGTAAGTACAGTATAGCTGAAATAAAGACTATATAAATGAGAGCTAAATTCAAAATAGGTTTTTAAAAACCCAACATAAAATACTTAAGAACAACACTTGATATGAAAAGACCAGAAAAATTAAAGAACAAATCCATTATTTTAAACTTATTATTAAAATTTTTAAATATTAATTTTTTTATTGATAAAGAATTAAAATTAAATTTTAATATTTTATGTGAATTAAAAAAAAAATTAAAAGAAAATATTAAAAAAAAAGTGGTTACAAAGTTTATTTAACTTGAAACGAGTCCTACGTATATATATATATATATATATATTCTTCCAAATATAAGAAGATTGTACCTGAAAAGAACATGTAATCTCCTCTACCTTATATTATTTGTGTGACGTCACTGTTACCCTCTTGTAAATAACAAACCTTTCCGAAACATATGTTAGACCAATTTTTTTTTTTTTTTATCTTTTAGTTTGGTTCGTTGAGTTCCAAATTGAGGATTTAATCGATATGGAATCATATACATGCAGATGCTTTTATCCATTCATATATATATATATATATATATTATATATATATATATATATATATATATAATGTAATGGAAAACCAAATTAAGAGTGACATAAATAGCATAAATAATTACTAACAAGCATATTTCAATTGCTGATGAAGTGGAGACGCTGTTAATAGTTACAGTATAACATTACTACTACTACTACCGCTAATATTACTACTATTATTACTACTAGTAGTAATAATAAGTGAAAAAGTTCTCGTTTACGAAATGTAAAGGATAGACAGATGAAATATAAATTAAAAATATATCCTTACGCGTGTTAGTGAACGCACAGAAAGGGAACTTATAAACAGCTGCGTGTCTATACCAAATGACGAACATATCAAAAGAGATCTTGAAGCATTTATTAGTAATAATCTTCAAGCAATAAGACAGCTTGGGACGGTTTGGAGTCGAAACGTAAAGTGGACAAAATACTTGGACGGAACGTTTTAGGAAAACGTACATAAAAAAATTTACAAATCGCGCAAATCAATATATAATAAAAACGAA